>CM041297.1:140090302-140690302 GCA_023052935.1 Piezodorus guildinii | reverse complement strand
TTACTTATTTGCTATGATTAAGAAAACAAAAAAATACTCAGGTAAACCAAATCTGGCAAAAAAATTTGTCCTACAATACTTGTTCGAAGGGAAATCAGCACAAAGAGTAATTAATTTATAATTTTAGCAAATAAATTTATGACGAGTTATATTGTAATGTTTACAGATCCAAATAGTTCTACGTCAATTAATATGTTTGCTACATACACAGCATTATTATGGATGGCCTATTTTTCCACCTTTTATCTCTTATGAGGTATCATGTTTTTGTTTTTCTAAGCATTTTTCGTATAATTAATTATTGTAATACTATACTATCTTTTGTATCACATTACTAAAATGAAATGTACGTATATCTTTCATATAAGTTGTGGAATAAATGTTTAACATTATTTTTCATTTATTCAAAACAGATGTTTTCATGAAATAATATGAAGATATATATTAACCACAACAACTTAGGTTTATGGGTTTTGTAGTTTTTCATTCACTTTTCCTTTCTGAATTGTTAGCAAAAATATTTTTTTTCACACATTTTGAACTCCCCAATGATGTATGATACATCTATCCATATTACCACTTATTGCATAAATAATACAAAACCATTTCAGGATATGTTGTGAAGGTTTTAGGCAGTCCTAGAAGTAAATTCATGAAAAGGAGCTGCTCTCCCTAATTTTTGTAACAATGAAGCCATAGCCATTTCTAATTTGTGTTTGGAAATAATACTAGTCATTTTATAGAATTTTTTATTAGTGTATATTGAAATTTATTACTGTATAAATTGATATAACATAACGTAAATATGGAAAAGATAAAATTACTTCAAACAGATGTGTAAAGAAACTACCCAACGATAGCTTAGCACTCCAATTAAAATCTTAAGTCAGAAGGTCTCATGGCCTTCTTCTTTTCAGACATCTTGGAGGATTATCAGGAATCGAAGAGGAAGCAGGGAGTGAGACAAGTGGACAAAAGCTGAACTACAAATAGGCCTCGATTATTCATTTAATGTCACTTGATGCTACTGTGGCTTTATCGGACAATGGTACTGTGGGAGACCTAAATTTTGCCTATCCAGGTTTAATTAGGATAGGAATCTTTAAGGAGTACCTGACATTGCACAGGACCACCATTTAACTTCTCTGAAGGATTTTTTAAGAGAGTAAATAGAGCCATCTGTCAGACTTGAACCTGCAATCTTGGGCATAGAAGGCTGTTATGCTAGCCAATACACCACAGGTGACCTCCTGTAAATGAGTCTTTTGTTCTTATTGTTGGGTATGTCTATAAGTGTTGAAATGACCAGAAGAAGATGAAATTCAAAGAATTAATGTAAAATTACTTACTTCTTGAAAAAATAGGTTTCCAGAAAAAAATCTCATCTTGATCTATATGGTGTTGCATATCATAACAGATGACACCATTTATCATGCACAATTATACTAATCCCAGGTCTCTGATTACATTAGATAACCTTCCTAACAATTATAAATATTTTTTGAGTCTATTTATGAGAAATTAAAAAAAAGTATATATATTTTTGATATGTTAGACTTAGTGTTTATTTAACATGTTATTGACAATAAGGTTTCATCCTTGCATCTTATCAAGTTGAGGTGCTGCTACCTAGGATAAAATGTTGGAACTATATATTGAACTTCTCAGTTTATTAATTAAAAATATTAACTTTATGAGAAGCATGATTTAATTGTACAATGAATTCAATACAACATTTAAATATTGATAGTATATCTTCAAAGGTTAAAAATTTAAGTTCTTCAATATTCTGAGAACAATCTAGAACTTAACCTGAATATTCAATTTTTTTTTTAAATTATTTAAACACTTAAAAGAGCACACATTGACTTCCATTTGTCACTTAATCACTTTATTTCATAAGCTTTTCATATTTGTCGGCGTTTAGGGGCTGTTTCCCCATTTTCAAGACTTATTTTTTTCATTATATAAATGATTTTTCATATATCACCCATCATTTTATTTCATAGCACACTGCTATTTGTCCTTATTGGTGTTCATTGGCTCACTGTTTTTTTTCTATTTTTGATAAAAATAAAATGATGGGTGATATATGAAAAATCATTTATATAATGAAAAAAAAGTCTTGAAAATGGGGAAACAGCACCGAAACGTCGACAAATATGAAAAGCTTATGAAATAAAGTGATAAAGGGACAAATGGAAGTCAATGTGTGCTCTTTTATGTGTTTATATTAAGAAAAACTTCCAAAAAAATTAAAAAAGAAAAGAAATTTAATTATTTATTGATATTTACAACTGTATTATGCAACACAACTAGTAATAATACTAATAAAAGCCTTTATTTATATGTAAATACAAAGTTATTAATAATCTCCATTATGTATAAAAAAACAAAACAAAAAAAATGAATATTTACATATAGACCTTCCCAAAGAATGGGAGATTAGAGTCTTTTGGGCGGAGACTAGCCGAACCTAAAACTTGAGTTGCTGGCACTTAGTTTTCCATAATACTCTGTCTTGTGCGTGTCTCATCCACAAAGAACCTTCCTTTTTTCTCAATTCGTCGACCCAGCGCTTGCGTTGTCGGCCTCTGCGTCTTTTTTTATTGATAGGGATCCATTCGGCAGCTCGCTTTGCCCAACTGTCTTCTGTTTTCCGCATGAGATGTCCTGCCCATGCCCACTTCATTTTTCTAGCATAAGCAATAGCGTCTGCGACATTTGTTAGTTTTCTTATTTTATTTGCGTTAATTTTGTCCCGCAGGAAGATTCCTAACATAATCCGCTCCATTCTTCGTTGACATACGTTTATTTTCTGTTCTAAATTTTTTGTGAGTGACCATGTCTGGCATCCATATGTAAGCACTGGGATGATGCAGCTGTTAAAAGCTAGTGCTTTATATTTTATTTCCAGTTGGCTTTTGAATATGATCTTGAGGCTCCAAAATTTTTTCCACGCCTTACCTATTCTGGATTCTATTTCTTTTGCGTCTCTATTTACAAATGATATTTTTTGTCCAAGATAGTAGGCTTCTTTGGAAATCTTCATGTCTGGGAGTTGGTGCTTAATTATTTCCGAAGACCCGTTGGTCATTATTAGAGACTTTTCAGGGTTCAATATCAGACCATGGAGAGAGCTCTTTTCTTTTAGTTCATTAACCATTATGACGAGTTCATCCTCCAAACTTGCTATTAGGACTACGTCATCCGCGAATTTCAATGAATTTAGCTTCGTTCCATTGATAGAGATTCCCATATCTTCCCAATCTAGGGCTTCGAAGATTCGTTCTAATTCTGAAAGGAAAATGGTTGGTGATAGTGGGTCTCCCTGCCTAACTCCTTTCCTAATCGGAAATGTATTGCCTTTCCTTTCCATTTCTATGTATCCTTTGTTATCAGTGTACATCTCTTCTATTAGTTGGACATACCCTTTGTCTATTCCTCTACACAACTAGTAAATAGGCTAAAAGAAAATATACATGAACAAGACTTTTAGAGAAGCTACCCATCGGCAGCACTCTAAAAATATTCTTAACTAGAAGGTCTCGAGGCCATCTTCTTTTCAGACGCCTCAGAGGATTATCAAGTATTATAGAGGAAGAAAGGATTGAAACTAATGGAGTTTGTCATGGAAGGAGAGGTATCTGGTTCAAGCCAAATCAGTAACATTAACGTCATTATAGATAAGTATGTTTGTGACAAAAGAGGGAGCATTGAGAATTTTACGAATTGTTAGATTTGAGAAGGATTTGATGATTTAGAACAGCCTCAAAGCTTAACTCCATACATCCAGATTGGCCTTACAATAGTCATATAAATGAGCCATTCGTAGTTTGTTGGAAGATTTGAACATTTGTCTAGTAAGTGTTGAAGTGGCCGAAAACGTTGAGCAGTTTCTTGTCATTTCAGTCTTGTATGAGGATTCCAAGTAAGTAGTTTGTCAAGATGGAGTCCTAGGTATCAGATCTGTTAAACAGCAACTAGAAGAGAGTTATTAAAGGATACTGTAGGGCAGGAAGTCATAGGTTTATGGCGAAGGGTAAAGGTTATTTGATGGGATTTATTGGAGCTTATTTTCATTCTCTAATTTTGACAACATTGCTTAAGGTCTCTGATATGGGACTGAAGATTTTGGGAAGCATGATTTGGATCATTATTTACTGATAACACACAATTGTCATCAGCATAGGTAGAAAGGAAGGTGTTAGGATGAGATGGAATATCAGCTGTTGATTTTTGATTTCCACAATAATGTTGGGTTATTTTTTTTTTTTTTTTTAGAAATAATTTTCTGAAATTAAATAGACTTTTGATAGAATACTCTCATTTTAAATTAAATATTAAATACTAGAATTTATTGTCAAAAATAAATTAATTGAAACAATGGTCAAATTCTGCAATATATTTTAAAATTGAATCTTCTTCAAGTATTTCAATATTCACTAAAAAATTAAGGACAATATTTTCTTTCAGACTGGGAGCTTATCTATCTGAAGAGGAAATCTAAAATTAAGTTTTTGGAAGAATTGTATAAAAATTATGGAATATATTTTGATTAATTGAATTATATTCAGTCTATTCCTGTTCTATAAATTTTATCCTCAAAAATAGAAATTTATAATGATACACACTACAAGATAATTAATTATTGGGCAAGTTAAGCTGAAAGTGTATGATCAATAATGAATTATCACACAAGTACAAAATATTTACAATAAAATATATTATTATAATCATATTTTCATTTTAACTATATTATTTATTTATTTTAAATATGCTTGGACATGGCTCAGTAATGCACTGGTGATGGTTCACAAGCTTGAGCCGAAATGTTGGCAAAATTAAAAAATTTCAAAAAATGACTGACTCCTGATTATTCCACCTATAATAATTTCTACAGTCGATTATACATCCTCAATATAATTTTTTAAATTGTGTTTCTAGATAAGAAAAACATATTTCTATGTGTATATAACACCTTTTTGTTTTGATGTATCTTTGCCATTCAGTTTGTTTTTTTTTAAATAATATTTAATGGTATTATAATTTATTTTTTTACAGTAATATTTGATGTTATTATCTGACTTAATCAAAATTAGCTGTAGCTTTGCTCTCAAATATTTCATTTTATGTTAATTTTTTAGTGTCAGATCATAAGTTTACTCTCTCATATTTACAATCACAAGTCAAAAGAAGCAGTCATACCTAAAAGTATTCTTTCTAGTACATAAGCATTTTATATCATGGCTCGTTTGCAATAAAAATTGAAAGATTCACTTTCAATTTTAAATTGTTATTCTTAGGTGAAGCTTTTCACCCATGAAAAAAACTGTGGTTTTATGTTTTAGAAATAATTTCTCCTTTGTGAAATTTTTTTATTCAGTAAAAAATCCAATGAAAATTGAACATAGTATACCTACACACAAAACATGGTTACTAAGTATAATTTGGTTTAATAGGTCTAATATAAATTTAGTATATTTCCTTCAATTGTTAGGATTAAAATGATTTTGTTTTAGAATGGTAGAAAATGTGATTTCCTTTCAAATGAGTATTCATAATTATTCAGATGTGTATAATATAATTTTTGAATGATTTAAAACCAATTTTTTTAACGATTTTAGATTGTTTTTTTTTAACCACTTAATAGGATGAATTTTCACAAATCCAGCCTTATTGCACATCTCAACATTAAGGAGATAAAATAAAAAAATTCAGCTTCATATTGTGTGTTCAAAATGTGTGAATAGAGGGTAGGAATGGTGTTTTAGGGCGATAAATGACGAGATTATTACGCCCGTGAGTGAATAGAATCTTTCTTTTATAAATATAGATAATAAATTTTTAAAAATTGTCTTTCTAGATGCAAGAAACCTGTTTCCATGTTTATATAACATTTGTTTTGACGTAACGTTACCATTTATTTGTTTAAAGTAATAGTTGATGTTATTATCAAACTTTATCAAAAATTTTCATCCATTCCTTCTCCTCCTACTATCGTGAGAGTGTTTTTACTTGCCTGTCTCTATCATCGTGTAGTGCAGCCTTCATAAACATTACAGGGTCAATATAGAATTAAATTCAAACAAATAAATACTTTTAATTCCTTTATTTCTTCATAGTGAATCCTTATCTAACTATGAAAGACTATTAATGGAATTAACATGCAATATTTATTCGTACTTAACCTTCTATTCGTAATAAATGCTCCTAAACTTTATTAACGTACAAACATTTTTATACAACATTTATAAACTATAGAATAAACAACTAAATTTATTTACACTTTTCAATAAATACATCATGATTCTTTATATGTACAAATAATTGAGTAAATCGAATGTAACTGTATTGATCATTTGCGATCGACCATAAATTATGTTTTTGTCATGAATTGAACTTAGTTTTGACTGTCCAGACAATAAAATAATATAAACCAATAGAGAAATGGGTGTTTTAATGATTATAGTATGTTACACACTAATCAATAATATCACATTCATAACACCCATATGCGCTAGAAAAGGACGGAATAACTTAAGAAATTTAATAAAATTTTCAAATTTTAACAAATAACAACATTACATAATATATTATATAGATATAATTAAGGTATATGAATGGTTCACTAGGAGAAAATTGTTGTATACATGTTGCATATTATAAATTTGAGATGTATAAAGTACAATTGAGACGTTCATTTCTGAAAGGTACTATTCATTCAAGAAAATTTAACAGGAAGCATAAAACATTTATTTTATTCTTTTCGCATTAAAATCTGCAATTTTTTTTACTTTATTAATAATATTATTTAAACGTTATGAAATAAAAAATTTTAATTAGTTTTGGATCATGATCAAACTGCATCAGATTTTTAAAGGTCTTGAGTATTCTTTAGATGAAATTGGATAATAGATTTCATAATAAATGTTCTTTAGTAACTTTTGGAAATCAATGTCTCAATAAATGGCATAAATAGACATGATAAAAAAATAAAGGATGTGTTAGACTGTTTATTAATTATCTGAAACAAATATAAAACTCTAAAATTAAGAGGGATATTCCTAATTTTGGGGTATTTACTATGCCTATCATGTTTTTGTTTATTATTTTCAATAATGAAACTTTGTTAAAAACTAAAAAATATCGAGGTGGCTAAATACCTCGATATTTGAGAGCTCATATTTCAAAATAAGTAGAGCACAAATAACGCATAAAGAAAAACTCCGTCTGTCCGCTGTGCCAAAAAATTAAATACTAACAATTTTCTATTTTTAGTGATGTTGGATTGAGAATTAAATTTCCTACAAAATGAAAAACAGAATCATTGAAATCGGTTCAAAAATAGCAGAGATATAGCGTTTTGAAATTAGCAGTGGTGATAGGCAATTTTCATTTGAATTATTTATTGCTTGTCATATTAGTCAACTGCCTATAAACAGCTATATAAATAGTTATACCCTAATATTGTTATTTGGAAATAATAAACCATTGTGTAATAATTTTCAGCGTTTTGTTAACATTATTAGGGATCCCATATGTTTTTTATAGCAGACATATTGATTAAGTAATATAGAAAAATAACAAAATTAAACAATATAGTAAATTAAATTAATTACACCCGTACCTCTACAACCCATGGAGGGTCGTGGGTTCAGTACATATAGAGATTCGTACTGTTTCACTACAGCAGCCAAGTAATGAGGTGATTAGACCTCAGCCACCAGGTTTTGCTGCCCAATTTTGAATACCCACTTTATAGAGGCTAGGTATGCCCCAGGAGGGTCTCCATCCCCAGGTTTGCTCCATGGCTGTAATAATAGAATAAATAATTCTGTCCCTCAGTCCAGAGTTTAACTCCAGGACACGGAGAACAATAGACAAGTGTTATATCCACTAGACCTCACCTCTCCCTAAAAGATTTTAGTTGCATAATTTTTTTTTTTTTAATTTTATTAAATAAACTAGTTTTTTGTCACTGTCTCATTGACAGATTTTCTAGAGGATTGAAATGGTTAGGATAGTTATGTCAGATGGATAAAGATAGTGGCCCTCCAAAATTCATGGAAGCGAGAACAACAGGAAAATGTCTGAAAGACTAAATAACATGGAAAAGATGCATGCGACAAAAGAAAATGATGACTCGGGTACATAAAATGCATGGATTAAGATACCTTCGATTTGAGGAGCACAAAGGAGAAAAAAAAAGAATATTTTAATTAAAAGAAAACCAATTAATAAAATATGTATATAAACTGGTTATTATTATGTCTTATATGATTCCTCTCAACTTTCAAGTACAGACCCAACAAAAAAATGTTTTCAATATGTTGATATTATCACCGTGTATCACAAAATCTTGTAGCTAGTTGATGGGATACATGGCAACATTGGGTAGGCATTAAAGAAATTCTTAAAATGTTACTTTCTGTGTCAATTTGAAAATTGTTCTCTGATTTGCTATACTAATACTTATTAGTCGAGGAAAGAAAAAGCAAAGGTACCAATATTTGAAAACAATACTTCCTTGTTATAGGATCCTTGAGCAACTGAGATTCATGCAGTAAAAATAGTCGCTCTAGAAAACTTAAAATAAGAGCTCAAAATGAAAAATATTAAAGAAAATATCAGGCAATCAAGTCCTAAATTCATAAGCATCATGGTTTGTTCAGTATGATAGAATAATTAACTAAGATAATTAACTTCACATTATTTATTGAGGAGAAGATAAGAGGGGGTGCCATCATTAAAACACTTAATTAAGTAGAAACTTAATTGATTTGTGCTAATGTTTTGGCCTAAATTTTAGGCCATCTTTATGGCGATTGAAGGAGGGAGTTCAAATGACTCATTGTTGCGATCTCCACTTGTCCTATTGTTCAATCGCCCTGAAGATTAAGACAAAACGTTTGCACAAATAAATTAAGTTTTTTGATGACTGCACCTGGAATTAACTTCTCCCAAATATCTACACACAGTCAACCATTCTCACATCATATTCATATGGAAGTAAATATTATACTTCTTAATTATCAAGAATATAATGCCAAAACCCATCAACAAGTTGTCAACATTTCCTTGTCTCGCCTGTACTTGCATTAAGTTTCGTTTTATAAACTTGTCAGGAAGCACTATGTAAAATTATAATTTAATAATATGAAATAATGGATAAAGATATGTAAGGTATGTATGTTGATGCATTCCATAAGGATGTTCCTAAAGAACTGTTTATAATACATTAGGTAATATAGGAGACATAATACTAGATGAATTAGATGAGATAAAAATAAATTAAAACAACATAGAGGAATCTAGAGAATTTAAAAACAATAAAAAGGCTGAGGTTTATCTGATTAATGTTTAAGTCTGCCAACAGAGTAACATTCATTAATCTTGAATACTTTAAACTATATTTATTAAAACTTTAACCAAATATGTGATATGTTTTGTTTAGCATAATAAAGGATAAACTCATTTACTTGAGTATTTTAATTAAAATAAACTAATTATTGAATTTATAATGTTAGGTCATGATTTCTTCCAATAAGATTCCTTGAAACTTTCAAGTACAGACCAAACAATAAAATGTTTTCAACTTGTCAATATTATCACCGTGTATCACAAAATCTTGTAGCTAGTTGATGGGATACATGGCAACATCAGGGAAGGCATCAAATCAAAGATTTTTGTTGAATACTACTTTTCAGAACAATTTGAAAACGCCTAACTCGTCTGGAATCTTAATATATTAATTAAGGAAGGAAAAAGAAGTTGGAATATTTTTGAATGAGAGAAAAAAATCCTAGGTCATATCATCCTTTGGAGGGGATGTAAAATTGTGGTCCCGAGCCTATATGATGTCAGGTACTTGTTAAAGACCTTTATCCTAATAAAACCTGCATAGGCAAAATTTAGAACTCCCACTGTAGCATCGTCCGATTAGTCATAGTAGCATAAAGTGACGTTAAATTAATAAACAAACAAACAAATCCTAGGTTATGCCATCCTTCGGATGGGACGTAAAATTGTGTTCCCGACCCTATATGATGTCAGTTACTTGTTAAAGATCCCTATACTAATAAAATCTGAGGAGGCAAAATTTAGGAATCCCACTGTAGCATCGCCCGTCGTTTAGCCATAGTAGCATATAAGTGACATTAAATAAATAAACAAACATCTTTAAATAAAAAAAATTCTATTGATATTTTCTCAACCTCGATTCCTTTACTTTTTGCCCTTTCAATGGCCAGCCCAAAGTTTAGTTGATCTCCAGTGTAGTTCAATACAGCGACGAGAATCCCCCCTCTATTCAAGTTACTAAGTACACGAATCGCAGTAAAAATATGTGGTGTTGATGGCGATGTAAATATACCACCAGACACAGATCCAGTCAGCATATTTTCTGCGATGAACCCTTAGCCGTAGATATTCCAGCTTCTCCGTGGATGCCACAACTGAAGGAGACCTCGTCTTCCTTCAGGTCGGACAGGTCGCTGCTATTCGGGAGGCGGCAGGGGACCAAGCACGCTCCCATCGAGGCCACCCGTTTATCTCCTTGTAGACGTTCATCAGCTCATGGAGGCTCCTTTTCTCCTTTTCTCTAAGGGTTCATCGCAGAAAATATGCTGACTGGATCTGTGTCTGGTGGTATATTTACATCGCCATCAACACCACATATTTTTACTGCGATTCGTGTACTTAGTAACTTGAATAGAGGGGGGATTCTCGTCGCTGTATTGAACTACACTGGAGATCAACTAAAAATTCTATATTAACTGGGACAATTCGCTTTAGAATAACGTATATAGAATATAGAAAATGATTTTTAGCATGAATAAAATAAATAAAAACAAGTTAACTAATACTAATAGGAAATAGACAAATGGAAATGAGAAAAAATAAAACTTCATTTACAATTCTGTAGTGACGTATATAATGGAGATGGACAGAGGCTTTGAATCGTAGAATGGGTAAAGCCATCTCAACTTGCCATAAAAATCTTTGTACAAGAATATATATTATTGCCAACACCCAACAACAAGTTGCTAAAATTTTGTTGCCTCGTCTGTACTTATGTTTAAGTTTGGTTTTTTAAAACTGATAATCAACATATATGTAAAATTATAACATAATTAATAAAGATAGGTAAGGTATATATATACACAGTCATTATGTATAAGATGTCAATCTTAGTTGGCAATAGACTATATAGCAGCTTGAAACCAGAAGGATTAGTAGAATAAAAAAAAAAAAAAAAAAAAAAAAGGATTAGAACATACATGGTTGTAGAAAATTTAAAATGCTATAATCTAAGATTTAAAAAAAAAAATTATGTAAAACTACAATCAGTTAAGTGTGGTCCTGGGTTCAGTACATATAAAGATTTTTTACTGTTTCTAGGCGAATGGCTAATCAAGGAATTGATTTAGCAGAGAAACATACTCAGCCGCCAGGTTTTTCCTAATTATTAAGTAACCACTTATAGAGGCTGGGTATGCCCCAGAAGGGTCTCTGGACTCCAGGTGTGCCCAAAGGATGAAATAATATCACAAAGAATTATCCTGTCATAGCTGGGTCCGAACACAGGACCCTGAGAGATTACTAGTTTAGAGCCCTACTCACTAGACCACCCCAAGTTGTTCCATCATTCAAATTGAAAGGACCGTTCATGACTGCCTGTAAACAAAAACATGAAATAAGCAATTGTCTCCTAGTACCATCCATGAACAAAAATAAAATAAAAACAGATATTCTTAAAAAAAAAAAAAAAGTTAACATTTCCATAGTAAATACTGTATAACATCATTATTTCTGCAAAACTCATATAAATATTGAAGTAAATAGAAACTTACAAAGTTTCACTATAATACTTTAATTCACATATTTGAAACCAAATAAAAATAAAAGTGACACTCATTTTCAGGTAAAAAATAATACTATGCATTTTAAAATAATAATCAGCTGATGGTATTGCTTCATCGTATTATAAATTAATTTTAAACGAATCAGCTGTATAGTATTGCTTCATCGTATTACAAATTAATTCTAAACGAATCAGCTGATGTTATTGCTTCATCTTGTTATAAATTAATTTGAACAAAGTTTTACTTTTAAATATTTATCAAATCGTTTTTCTTTTTTTAAAAATTAAGCAAGAATATGATGTTCCGTTCTGTAAGAGTGAATCATGAATTGGTCAAATACAATGTTCAGTTTTAATTGATATGTAGAAAATTTATTTATCAATAAATTTCAAGTATTCGATCAAGAATTCCATTTTTTTTTTCAGGTTTTCATCTCAGAATTGATCCTAATGAGTTATGATTGGAGCCGAAAATGACTGAGACGTCAGCTGTTTTCAAAATTCTTATATATAAAAATATTGCTCCCAGTATGAAGTATTTGATTTATGAAAAGAGAACTATGAATCACAAAGACGCTGTCAATTTGTTTATCATATTTTCATCTATCTTAAACTTGTTATACAACTTTTTCCATATTAAAAAGATTTTTTTATTTATTAAACAGCCTAACTCCATAAGTTGATCTATTTTATAATAAATTTATAAATGGATAGAAATAAATATCTTTAAAATCTTTTTAGAATTAGTGTTTAGCTTTGTTTATTAAATAATTATTTTATTAGCTCTTTGCGCTTTAGGTATTTTTCACTAGAGCAAACCGCATGGGCTCTTGGTTGGACACTCGCGTTTATTTCAGGGGCTTTTTTTACAGCTAGTAATTATTACTGAGCCTTATGGGCATTAAAATTATAATGATACATCTTTGCAGCCCTCATCTCATAAGATTATTAACAAAGAATTAGGAGGAAGATCCATGAAGTGATATTTGTTTAGCCAAATCTAAATATACACTGTTAATACTATTATCTGCTGAGTTGTTGTATCAATCCAATGGTACCTAATAGTCCAGGAGCCAGATGCATGGTTGACAACCTCAACAAACATACATCTAGAAATATTTAAAAAAATTTCTTTCTATCATACTTATTACAAAAATGCATTTCTAGCAGTCCTGAAACTCTTACTAAGCAGCTAATTAATTTGATGCAGCGACCAATTACATCCGATTTACTAGCCCATCGAACATATGATTAATTTTTGTTTTAACTAGTCTGTTATGTCTAAAAAATGATGGAAATACATTTCTTGCGGTTTAGAAACTCTTATTAATGACCGACAAAAGAGCGAATGCCCAATGAAGCCATGTGGAGGCTGGCAGCCCACACGTAAAGAAGGTCCTTGGTGTGACTCATTTCAGAGCAAATTGACTTAAAATAAGACTAGATTGAGTTAATAATAATTTTATTATGCAATGTAATTGTGAGATTATATGATTTCTTTTCTTCTGCTATGACTAAAGGAATATATAAAATTTCATTCAAGGAATATATAAAAATATTTAAGGCAATAATAAAAGATTAAATTTTAAAAAGAAAACAGACAACCTAATACAAAAACTAATTTTATGCTCAATGGGCTAGGAAATCGGATTTATTTAGTCAATTCATCAAATTAATTAGCTGCTCAGTAAGAGTTTTAGGACCGCAAGAAATGCATTTTTGTAATAAGTGTGGCAGAAAGATATTTTTTAAAAATATTTCTAGATGTATGTTAGTCAACTATGGGCTAGAAAATCGGATTTTTGGTCACTTCGTCAAATTAATTAGCTGCTTAGCAAGAATTTTAGGATCGCAAGAAATGCATTTTTATAATAAGTATGTTAAAAAGAAATTTTTAAAAATATTTCTAGATGTATGTTCGATGAGTTAGTCGACCATGCATCTGGCTCCTGGACTATATGAGTGATAATGATGCTCAAGCGCAAAGAGTTATTAAAGAAAAAAAATATTAAGTTTTTTCCTCCATTTAATAAATTGTAATTTTAATAATTCAAAAGTCTGCTTGAAATTTAAAATTAAAGTCAGCTGTTTAAAATTGAGACAATGGTATCTAATAGGTATTACTACACCTATTTAAATAAATTTGACAGAAAACCCAAAACTCTCTCATTAATCTTTTATTGGAACAATGTATTTATTTGATTCTTTTTACATTAAAATCTAGTAATTTTTTATTACTATAATAATTATGTTATGGAAGAAAATGTCTTAGCATATTTTGGAAAAAAATTAAATGTGTATCTACTATCTTTTGGAAAGAATTGTAAATTTCAGAAGTGTTTATTAAGAACTTGCGTGTTTTTTACACGAATTGGTATGAAAAAAAGGTTTCGATGAAACTAAACAATTGGAATACAAATACTTCAAAATATCAATTTTCATAGAATATGTCTAATAAAACCTTTTTGGAATCAGAATCTCATAAATCAGGCAGAAGTTAATCTGAAAAATTTTAAACAACCAAGAAACTAAGTGACTACTCTATTTTGAAACAATGTACAGAACATTAATTCACAAAATGAATTGGTCCACAGTTGACATTTAATACTTGGCATAAATGGCACAAACAGCTGATTTTGATAAAAGATTTAAACTCAAATTAGTCAACTTTAAAATATTAACAAAAATTATAAATAAATTTTATTTGTTACCTAAAAGATGGAGTGGCATTTCTATTGTTTTTTTATAATTAAAAATTACAATTTTATAAAAACTTAATTAATATAAAAGTAATAATCAATTTAATGAATATTGTAGCAAGGAATTAGTACAATATTTTAATTTTTTCTTAAAACTAAATTTCGATTATAGTAATATTAATTATAAACACTATGATTTATAGTTAAAGAGAGGATAGCAGTATTTTCTGCATTTTAAAAAAGCTTAGATCAACATAAAAACCTCTCTAATCCGACTTTTATGATTAAAATTCTCTCTCAATATTTTAAATTCAATCAACACCCTTTTTTTATCCCTCTAGTTTTATTTTTAAAACTTGGTCTGGTGAAATAAATTTATTTTTTCTCAAAATAGAAAAAAAATAATACAGTGGACAAAAAAGTATTTGTTGGAAGCACATTTTTTGGAAATATACTGCTTATTAATTTATTGAATATAAAATTAACTGATGAATTGAAAAAAATTAAGCTTGTATATTTACAACTTTAATTTTTAAAAGTAAAGAAAATTATAAACCTTTAAATCCTCATTAACAATAAAAATGGAGGGGTCACATATGGTGTAGTGGCTAGCATAACAGCCTTCTAGGCCCAAGATCATGGGATCGAAACCAGCACATGGCCCTAGGATTTTTTAGAGGCAGTAAAAAATCCTTGGTTATGGAGTCCTTTGGAGTAGAAGTAGAATGGAGATTCCGAGTCTGTACCATTTCAGGTACTCATTAAAAATCCCTATCCTAATTTATTAACCTGGATAGTAAAAATTTAGGACTCCCACTCGGTAGTATAAAGTGGCGTTAAATCAATTAACAAACAAATATTGATCATTTATCCTGTGAAAAAAGTAAAGAAAAAATAAATTACATAAAAGACAGTCCATAATTATATATCTCCTTATTGAGGTGTATTTGTAGCTTTAGACATCACAGTGCCATATTTATCAGTAACATTTTTAAAATTAAAAAAACAAAAAAAATTCTTAATATTTTGTGTGAATTTTTTTATAAAAAATGTATGAATTTGCTTATCTTTTCACCAATGAAAAAATTAAAAAAAAAAAAGTTACAAAGTTACAGATGAGTATGGCGCTGTGATATCAAAAGTTACAAACACACCTCAATAAAGATATATATATATATATATATATATTGTAGTATACCCATCTTTTATAATTTTAGTATTTATTTATTTATTATTTGATAATTGTTTTAGGCAGGCTAACTATAGGATAAAAGTAAAAATTAAATTTAAAAAACAGCTCCTATTTGGTTGTTTGTTTACAAACATAGCAACCATTTTGGATGCTAGAGAAAAAAGGTTCCTGGCAGGTAGAATTGGGTAAAAAAGGTATCTACCAGGTAAAGGTCAGTCAGAGTTGGGGTTATGAGCTGATAGGAGTCAGGAGTTTAGGGGTGGAGAGCTGAGGAGGTATGAGCAGCTGTCTGAATATGAAGAAACATTTTTAGCCTGCATATTGTTTTTTTTTATTGTTTTGTAAGTTATTATTATTATGATTAAAAAAGTTATATAAAAGATTATGTGCCTGATTGTCAAGAACCCATATCATACCCTGAGAGATAAATTGAATAATAATGAAGTGTTATTTGTGTTGATTGATTTTTTCTTAAAAGAAGATTATTTTTAAAATAAGCATATTATAATATATATATATATATATATATATATATATATATATATATATATATATGTACTGTCTTTTGTTTTTGTTTTTCTCTTAGTTAAATAGCAGTCTATTTATGGGAAAAAAAATAATAAAAATAATTAAGGTACAACAGCTGTTTTCATGAGAATAGCTAGTCAGTTTGTTCAACAAACAATTCCTCATCCATAAAGAGATCCTAAATGAGCCATGTTAAGGGAACACGACCATTAACCGACTTTAAGTGCTGTCATCTAGCCTGCAGCAATACAATCTAGTGCACATAAGGCCATCTGGTGGAATCCGGAGGTACTCCTACTGGGACCAGAAGTGTGACTTTTTTGAGCACATGTTCCATACCCCAGTGAAACTCCATCACAGAAGAATTCCTCAAGAGTATGGAGGAGTAGAAAAATATACTGCCGGCCGGCCCAGGAAAAGGAGAATGATCCAAGTGGAGAGACCGCCCCATCCGGAAATCAGGCAAATATGTTAAGCAATAGTTCAAATAAACCTTATACAAAATTTCTAATAAACTAACCATCATTATATTTTCTTAGGCTCTAGATTCAGTTTGTAACCTAATACCAAAATAGAACCCTTATTTTCAAATACAGTCCACTGCATGATTTAATTAACCAGTCCTTACAATTATTAATAATGTTTAAGAGTACCCTAGAGGTCTCAAAACATTAACAAGCCATATGATAAAAAATAAAGAAATAAAAAAAAAAACCTATACCTTTAAAACCTATGAAGGTTCTTTGGGTTCAGTATATTTAGAGATTTGTACTGTTTCTAGGCCAACGGCTGTGCAAGGAAGTGATTAGGCTGAGACCATGCGCAATTTCGAGGTTTCCTGTTATGTCATAAGTGAATCCTCTTTTAACTATATGCTTGAAAATTTTTGGGCAGGAGTGGTATTCATATTTACAACAAATATTTAAACAGCCACAGTATTTATTAATTAATACTTAATCTAATAACAGCAAATATTGAGAAAATTTCATTTGAATTGAAGTTTTAATAATGATAAATTCTTTATTTATTCTAAGACGATTCCCTTTAGAATAATATTATAGGAAATAAAAAGTGGGCTATGGAGTCTAGAGTAAGCCCGAGAGTGTGTGGCTAGCGCCCTAGTGATCAGGCTCAACATGTATGTCACACTGCTGTGCAGAAAAAAAAAATAAATAATTTAGAAGTGTATCTGTAAAAGTTTGCATTAAGTATGTGGAGGAGAATTTAAATAAGAGAAAGCCACCAACTACTGGGTCTGACTCTTTCCCTATTTCTCTTTATTCAGGTTAATACATCAAAGGTAGTAAGTTTGATTCCCAGTTCCGGAGGGACTTTTTCAAGCATATAATTAAAAGGAGATTCACTCACAGCCTTTCCTCTGGGTGTGTGAGGCCTGTCAGCCAACTGGTGGCAACTTAAAAAAACAGGCGTAGGAACAGATGTACTTACCCTGTAACTAACCATCAAGGATCATGGTGTAGGATTGACATCGCCAGGCGACCTGTTAAGTCAAGTTCAAGCTGCAAAGATTATGTGTTTGACTCCTTAACACGTTCACGCAGGGGCGAATATCTACGTTTTTCAGCGTGGGGTGGGACTGTGTTAGCTGCTTATGCTTCATGGGGTGGGGCGACACTGTTGCAAGTTCCAGCGTGTTTAATGCAAGATCAAAACAGTTTCAAGCTTCCAATGCGCTAAATGCGTGATTGTAATAGTTTTGACATACTCATATGACTTGAAGGAGTAATTATGCAAATACTTAAAAAAAATAGTCTTATATTATTATAATGGGAATAAAAATATGAAAAGAAACCATGCATAGCTAAATACAATTCTTAGAAGAGTAATCAAGTGAAATTAACCGATAAGATTCCTTTGAGGGGGGATGTTGAAAGTTATAAAATATTTATTAAATAAACCCTAATGCATGTTAATTTCTACAACATATACTGTTGAGAAAAAATAAAATAAACTTATTTTCTAAAAATAAGTGATTCACCTGTGGTGCACTTCAACCCATGGGATAGTTAAGCGTGACCCACCGATGGGTCACTCCGGCGTGAATGTGTTAAAAGCAGCCGGATCAGTAGCAACACTATGATCCACTAAGGTAATATAATTTTTCATTATTTTTATTTGGCTGTACAAATACTTATTTGGCCCAATTTATGTTAAAGATTTGAAATCCTTGAGCAGCTAGATGAAGGGAAGTTTTGGATTTTTTAAATCTTTTTTACATCGGATTAGCGAGGTTATAATGCATTTCAGATTATTCTTACTCTCACAGATTTTTTTTTACAATCGACAGTCGATGGCAGAGATGAAAATTTTTTTGATAGAGAAAGACATTTTTAAAATGTAATCGAATGCCTATCTGGATAAGAGACAAAGTGATCTAAACTAGTTGAGATTGATGAGGTCTGGACCAGGGTCTGGTCACCGCACCCTGCCCGAAGGTGACCTGAGATGCGACCTTATGTAGCCAGTCCTGTAGTCGATGGCCGCCCGCGCCTGGTTGGCCTGCAGCCCTTGGTGTCGCCTGCTCCACCTGTCGGGGCACAAGTCATCGTAGCCATCATTCATCATCAGATCATCTCAATAAAATGAGCAAGTCATTGAGAAAATATCTAATAAGTCAATTAACAATACTCATCACTTCAAGTAATCATTAAAAAATATTTAAATTAAACATACAGGAAGAAAATAGCCTGAGTGGCGATCAGTGAAAGAGAAATAATTAGCTATTGATTGTAAAATAAATTTGTAGCGTTTTTTCCTGGCGATTTAAATAAAAATTTCAGATTCTTGTAAATATTTTCAATCAATTATATATGACCCACTTTGATCTATTAACACAGGTATTTCCATATCCATGTTATTTATTATTTATGAGGGGAAAATAAAACATTTTAACTGCCTTTTGAGTTACTATTACAAAAATCTATGCTAAAAAGATGCACAAATTCGAAAATAAGTACTAATTAGACTGTTAGCAAACGTACAACTTGTATACAGGTCTGAACAGCCAATAATCAATGAAACATAGCATAAATTCGAGTACCGTCCCACAGAGCAGACATTGAAAATCGGCGCCGGCGTGAACATGTTAATCTTTGAAGTTAGTTATCATCAAAAGTTTAAGGACAACCAGAGCATCTTCCAAGTCAAACTTTCTGGTTTTGAACCAAGCAAATCACTTAGGGATGGTGCTTTCTCCTAAGGCATCTGCAAATTTTGTTAAATTTTTTCTCTCTTCCGTTTCGAGCAAGCAAAATACCACTTAGAGATATGGAATCTCAGTGGAAACTGATGCATAAAAGCACCTTAACTAATCCTTTTTTTAGAATATGTAAACATTACTGACCAAATAAACATGATTTTATAAACACAGAGAGGAATAAATTTGAAATATTGAAAAGTGCTATGAACATGTTTTACAATATATTATTCATTGTCTGCCAATGTTAAGACTCCCCTTTGCGAGTCATCGTCAGGGCGATAGCAGGCACAAGCTCACAACAAAATTCTTGTGAGCTGAAGCCTACTTTCTCCCTTTTGAACGTTGGCAGACAAGAAATAATTAATCGTTTTTCTTTCACTGACTGCCGCCCAGAATAATTTTCTACTGAATCTCTCAACAGTCAACTATTAACATCCATTACAAATAAAATATAGTTTACAAGATAAAATTATAAGATTTTTTTAAAGAAATAGGTCATAAAAATAAAATCATACTTCAATAAGTAAACTTATTACATTGTGAGCCAATGTTTTGGCCTAAATTTTAGATTCTCATCAGAGCACAGAAATAAAACGAGATAACAGTAATAAAATATGACAATAATATTATGGGAGTCATCTGTGGTGTAGTGGCTAACAATAAGTCGAGAGCTACGTAATTTAGCAACAGGATAATAACATGCATTTCCTGCCTTTGACCATGACTTTATTTCCATCTGGGTTTCCTTCTCCTTTTCTTTCTATCTATCTATCTATCTATCTATCTATCGGCGCTATGGTCCTTGTAGAACCTTGGCCTCCTCAACAATCCTCCTCCATTCTGACCTGTCTTCGGCAGCTCTTCTCCATCCGCTGACTCCTAACGACCGAAGGTCCTCCTCTACGTCCTGCAGCCAACGAAGTCTAGGTCTGCCCCTGCTCCTCTTTCCACCAGGGTGTCCCTCCATCATCATTTTAGGCAGCCTCCTACTTTCCATTCTCTGTACATGCCCCAGCCATCTTATTCTGGCACTCTTGATCTTGGCAACTATATCAGGTGTTTGATACAGAGTTCTAATTTCCTCATTCGTCTTCATTCGCCAATGATCTCCTTCTTTTGTAGGACCAAAGATTTTTCTGAGAATTTTCCTTTCCCACATGTTTAGCAGTCTTTCATCATTGCGTGTTAATGTCCAGGACTCGCTTCCGTACATGACCACTGGCTGAAGTACAGTACAATATCGTCTTATCTTCAGTTCTCTGGATATATTCCTGTTCTGAAATATTTTCAGAAGAGACCAATAGCATCTATTGCCAGCTGTTATCCTTGCTTTAATTTCGTCTCTAATCTTATTGTTCTCTGTGATAACAGTGCCTAGATACTTAAACTGTGGTACTCTCTCGAACCTATATCCAGCCCCCTCGATATACCTGTTTCCTCCTTCTTCCCTGCTGATCCTCATATACTTAGTTTTTTTCGTATTTATGATCAGTCCTGTTCTCCTCGCAGCCACTTCGCATTCCTCGAAAGCTCCAAGTAAAGCATTGGTTGTTCTTCCGGTTATCACAAGATCATCTGCAAACGCTAGATGTTGCGTCAGTCTGTGATAAATACATCCTCCAGGCCTTGTCCTTATTGACCTCATGACCACTTCCAATAACAAATTGAATAGGACTGGAGAAAGAGGATCGCCCTGCTTAACACCTTTCTGAATTTCAAAAGAGGTTGACATTTCACCTTGAATTTTGACAACTCCTTGACTATTCTGCAGGGTCATCTTGATAAGCCTGATAAGCTTTAAAGGATATCCTAGGTGTTTTAACTTTTCATAGATTACGCTTCTATTTATGCTGTCGTATGCTTGCTTGTAATCAATGAACAGATGATGTTGTTCAACATTCCATTCCCAGCATTTTTCTAACATCATCCTCATGCAAAAGATGTTGTCTATTGTAGATCTTTCAGGGCGGAATCCACACTGGTAATCGCCCAACACCTCTTCCGCTCTCTTGACAACCCGCTTCATTATCAAAGTTGACATCACCTTGTAGACTACACTAAGTAATGTAATACCTCTATAATTCCCGCAATCCAGTTTGTCTCCTTTTTTATGAATAGGCAACATAACAGCCACCTTCCACTCACTGGGCATTTCCTCCTTCGTCCATATCATTAAAATCAATTCGTATATTTCTCTATAGAGTGCCTCCCCTCCAGCTTTGATTGCTTCTGCTGGGATCCCATCAATTCCTGGCGCTTTGTTATCTTTTAAGGACATAATTACTTCTTCTACTTCTTCCGGATCTGGTGGTTCCAGCTCTACGTCCTGTTCTACTGTTCCGAGATCACAAATTGTCTCTTCACAGTTTTCGTCTGGATTTAGCAGCTCTTTAAAGTATTCTTTCCATCTGTCGATCACTCTATTCTTGTCACCCAAGAGTAGACCTTCCTTGTCTTTGCAAAAAGATATCCGGGGTTGGAATCCTTTTCTTATGTTTTTTACTCTGCCATAAAATGACCTGCAGTTTTTGTTTTCGAAATCCTGCAGCATTGCGTCTAGATCTTCTTTTTCCTTCTTCCTCTTTTTATATCTGCAGAGCTGCTTCACATTTTCTCTTTTCCGTTTATATTCTTCGCTGGCCTGTCTTGTCCACCTTTGAAGCATCTTTCTATGAGCTTTTAACTTCTCCTGTACCGCCATTTCACACTCATGATCGAACCAACAGTTCTTTTTCTCTCTCTTTTCCTCGCCTATCGTCTCATCCGCCGCATTCCTTACAGCTTCACTTATCCTACTCCATTTCTTTTGCACGTCTTCTTCTATTTCAGGTGCATTGTTTTGTAGCTTTTCTTCCACTTTTCTAACATATTGCTGTTGCTTCTCAGGACTTTTCAGGTCGCCGATCTTATATCTTTTCCTTGCTTTCTCTGTTTTTCCTCTTGGTTTAACAGCCAGTCTCTGTTTATATATTATCCGTACCAGATAATGATCTGTTGAGCAATCGGCACCTCTATAGCTCCTCACATCTTCTATATCACTTTGGTGCCTGCTATCGATCATTACATGATCAATCTGGTTTTTGGTTTTTCCATCTGGCGAAACCCATGTTTCCAAGTGGATAGTTTTATGTTGAAAGGAGGTACTAGATATTTTTAGATTCTTGCTAGAGGCAAAGTCTACTGCTCTGTGTCCATTATCATTGCTATGCTTATGTATTGTAAACTTCCCCACTCCTCTTCCGAATGTTTCTTCTCTCCCGATTTTGCCATTAAAATCTCCGAGAATAATTTTTACATCGTATTTGGGAAGTTCGTCAAACACCCTTCCTAACTGATCATAGAAGGTATCTTTATCTTCATCTGTCTTCTCTTCCGTGGGTGCATGCACACTTACCAGAGATATATTAAAGAATTTTCCCTTCAATCTTAGGGTGCATATTCTTTCATTTACAGCCTTAAATCCCAGAATAGCGTGTTTTATTTTATTATTTACCATGAAGCCAGTTCCAAATACATTTTCTTCATGCCCACTATTGATAATGACATATTCCTTCAGCTCCATTATAGTCGGCTCTCTCTTCCACCTGATTTCTTGGAGAGCCACAACGTCGATTCTATATTTCATGAGACAGTCTTCTAGAATCTGGCTCTTTCCTATTTGTAGGAGACTACGTACATTCCAGGTTCCCAATGTTAATTTCCTGTCCTTTCCGGGTCGTTTACCATTTATCTGTCCGAATCCGAGGCTTTTTTGAGGTTTTTCAGCTTAATTTTTACACAAGTGGGGGTGCTGGCCCCACAATGTGCCCCTTTTTGTCGCCTTTTACGACTGGCAGGAGATACCCCAGGCTTATTCTGATCCGAGCCTGGACGGACTTTCTTTCTATCATAGAACCTAAATAATTACATTTATCTAAGTGTTCAAACGTGTACATATCAATATAACCAAGATTGTCATTGTATATTTCCTTAATCATATATTTCCTCTTACCTGTATTTATATCAAACCCTACCTCTTTACTGGTTTTCATTAACGTACTTACATGATTTCTGCATTTAAGAATTCATCAGGGTGTGGTTTAAAGCTGGACTATTACCTTCTTCTTCCAGTGGCGCGACAGGCCGTGTAGGCCCTGGGCCTCGTGGTGTAATCTCCTGGGAGATCACACTCACGTTTCTTGATGCATGTTGTAGGGTAGGGTCATCACTCCCTACGCCTAATTTTGTGAGTGACCACCATTTGGCTGACGGGTCTCACATACCCGGGGGAGAGGCTGTGAGTGAATCCCCAATTAATTATATCCTTATAAAAGCCCCGGTGGGACTGGGATTCGAACTCACAACCTATAGCATAAGAGACTAGCGCGCTAGCCACTCAGCCACGGGCTTCCAATTTGGAATTTTACCACCCACACTTAAACATTTTTCAGCATATGTCACATTTTTTATGGCATATTCTAAGGCTAAATTAAATAAAACAGGTGAAAGGGAGTCACATTGTTTCAAACCGACTGAAGATTAAACCTCAAACCTCTCAGAGTAATTAAAATCAAGTATTTACATACCTCAACACTACAACTCAAACAGCTATGTCAAAAAAATATCAAATACAAGTGTACAAAAAAAGAGTAACTTATAAGAAGATATTGAATTTTCTTAATTTTCTCAAAAATGAGAAAATCGCTTAAGGACTTTTTGAATTAGTTCTATGGTCCTTTACGATACATACCTCTAAAGTTTTGTCATTTAAATTAGAGATGCCCTTTATAAACCAAATTATCAAAATTTATATTCACTGTTTTGTTCAAATAATCTTGATATATTTTCATACAAATTGTTTACCATATTTTATTACTGTTATCTCTGACGAATACAGGAAAATTAGGCTGATCCATCAGCACACAATATAATAAATTTATTTATTTAATTTAAGTGTGATTTCTTTCATAACGGCACTCCAAACCAACTCTTTCAATCATTTATTTTACATTCAAAAATTCTTCTGAAATTAATTTTTGTTAAATATTTAAAAAAAAAATACAATTGGATGTGAAAAAAAAATATGATATAGGAAAAAAAAAACACATTTTTTTTTTCATTATAGGATTGTCAAGAAGAGAAGAGAGAGTGAGGTTTAAAACTAGTGTGCCAGAGAGAAAATGTAATTAGTCATGGAAGGAATGGTACCTCATTTAGGTGAAGTTGTCAACATGGATGATTGAATATGTAACAAATTAAGGAGTACTGGGGATTTCATTAAGGATTTTGGATTGCAAGTATTGGATACAAGAGGAATTCTATGGTTTCGTAGGGTCTTATAGCTCAACTCTGAAAGTCCAAATAGACCTTGTTATAGTCATGTAAGTGATTCTATGCATCTCATACATCACATCTCAGTAAAAATTAACTTATATTAAAATTAACATTTTAAGAGTGTAAGAAAGCATAGTAATATAAAATAAGCCTTATAAACCATTGCAGTATATGCTCATCTACTTATATACATCATATATGTACATAACTTAATCAATGAAAACATAGCAAATGAAGAAAGAATCATAAGGAAGTTCTGAGAAGGTGTTTAGAATGCTAAAAAACACTGATTGGTCGAATGGAGTGAACAAATATATGGAAAAACAAGCTACGATCTAAACCACTTGCTTAACGATTCCCACAGTGCCAGTTAACTCATTAATTTGTCAGAATACATCTCTTTTACAACTGCAGGGAGAAAGATTGTGAATAGAGGGAAACAAAACATGTATAAACTTTAAAAATATATTATATGGTGAAGAAACTACTATCAGGCATTATTGCATCTTGTACAGGTACATGATTGGCATAATTAGCCATGCCTGTCAACATCAGACAACACTCAAAAGATATGTGTAACACCTCAAGCCTGCGTCACAGGGGGTAGAGTTCTGAACATACACTCACTCAAATAAGTTTCATCACAGTATGCTTTTATTTTGCATAGCTATTTATTTTCAACTTAACAATTTCCTAACGAACAAATTATTAATTAGATAAAAAAATATGTTTATTGATTTTCATTTCGTCATTAATATTAATATAAAACAAGGCAGAACGTCATTTGTTAATGGCAAGTCAAAAAACTTTCCAAACACTTTCAATATTAATCCTATTTGTTGTACTGTTACTGTCTTTCCAGTGTTATTTGTATAAATATTATCTCGATAATCAAATCTTAGTTCAGTATTAACTTTACTTGGGCCTGGGAAACTGATTTCGTTTCTCGTGATTTGCGATAGCTCATGGTTCACAGGGCTTATCTATAAGAAAAATTGCATATCTGTGGAATACATCACATGCATACTAACCACTTACTGGATGACAAGAGACTGGAGTATCGCTAAGGACGAGCTATCCTTGCAGAAGTCTATGCATATCCTCACACTACCGACACCTCATGGGCATCATAATAAATAGGTAATAATAGTCCAAGAGCTAGTGAACCCTCGTAGTAACGGTCTTCCTGTAAGGTTAGAAATTTGTATACTTATGATTTATATCACGCTAAGAGCAATACCCATGACCTGGCAGGCAATTCATAATGACCTTATTGATCTATTTTTTTTTTTTTTTATATTTTCAGAACAGGAAAACATCATAGAAGAATCAGATGATGATGAAAACAGTAGTAGTGAAGTGTCGGATATTGATGAAAAAATTAATGTATAAACTAATTTAGATTACATTAAAACTAATAAAATATATTATAATAGGTGTAATAATCAGGAATCAGTCATTTTTTTTTTTAATTTTAATTTTGCCAACGTTTCGGCTCAAGCTTGTGAGCCATCATCAGGGCATTACTGAGCCATGTCCAAGCATAAAATGGACTGGAAAAAAATGACTGATTTCTGATTATTCCACCTATAATAGTTTCTACAGTCGACTATGCATCCTCAATAAAATATATTATATTTAACATTTTTATTTTTATTTAATGTCACTGGCACCATAGGCGTTAACGTAAGGCAATGCCTCTCACTCGCAGGCCCTTAGCAGCTTTCCCCTCACCTGCCGAGGTCTTGTTTTATTCAAAAATCGCCTGTCATATTTATTCTAATATGTTTATTCAAAAACATATCCAAATTTCAGCTATATAGGAGAAAGTTTATTTTACCTCATCAACTTTCAATTCACCTGGCACATTATTGACATTGTAATCGCATGTCAATTTTTTTTTCAAGATTTACAATAAATAAACTACATCCTATTAAATTTTCAAGCTTACAGAAACAAGTTTTTTTTTTTACAATTTAAAAAAATAAAGGAGCTGAGGAAGTTGATGGCTGACGCCTGCCAGGTCATGGCTATTGCTCTTAGCATGCTATAAATCGTAAGTATACAAATTTCTAACCTTACAGGAAGACCGTTAGTCAGAGGGTTCATTAGCTCTCCATTGATAAGGGATTCAAGTCCACCCAGAAACAGTCAAAAATATTCTAAGAAGGGAAGGATACAGTGGTGGAGTAGCAAGAAGAAAGCCCTTCTTCAGTAAGTTAAACCAGAAGAAGCGGCTGTAATTTGCTAGGGAGTACCCCAAAAATTTCTGAGAGCGGGTTTCCGACACAGTTTCGTTGGTATTTTGGACTCTTGATAAAAATTTATGTCTTTCCGTATGTATATTAGAGTTAGGACAAAGATGTGCACTCAATAGATTAATCAGTTCATCGTACTCTTTTGATGCGGGCAATTCTGGGGAAGTCAAACTCGATAGTAATTGGTAATATTTAGCACCTAAAGCGTTAATCAATACCTTAGCTTTTGTTGATCTTACTTCAGCTGTATCTCCTGTTAACTTCTTTAGCTCAAAATAATTTTCCATACGTATGATTGATAAGTCTCTTTCTCTTCATCAAAGGATTCAAAGTTTATAGAACCAAAGTATTCTGTATGGGCCAGCTGATGTTGAGGACTGTGGTAAGATTGCAGTAACTGTGCTAATACCTGGGATTGAACATTGAGTGTTTTCATGATCTCTTGGTTTTGAGCAAGTATAACCTCATTTTGATTGACTGCTGGTTTGCTTGATTTTGACATTCTGGATTCTTATCGACTTGCTGTTGTTATTGAAACTTACTTCTAATCTTACAGCACGTTCATCCTCGTCGCCATTTATTTGTTGTGTATTTCAAAACTTACAACTATTCACAATTCACAATTACTTTATTAGTTGACCATTTAACCGGTTTCAATATTGAAAAAATCTGAAAAAACGTGGAATAATATTAAAAACATGTGTTTTTTCTTTCTATAAACATATCGTTTTATCAATCACATATCGATTAACATTTTAATATATAACAGCTTTCAAAACTAAGAATTTATTTATGGGTGTATGGAAACTTTTTTGAGTAAGTGTATGTTAGAGCAATAAAACTTCGCTGGGTTGGTCATGTCCCAATGATAGATCCGAATGAAATAAAATCCAGAGTCCTCTCTGGGAAGAGCAATGGTATCAGAAAAGATTGGATGTCTACAAATCTGAAGGGGCTGTGTTGCTCCTGGACCCGATACTCTGCTGTCAAACATTAACTTCTATAAACGGATGATATTGAAGTGTGATTCAAAGTTATTGGAAAGTGGTCAGTAAAATTTCACATAGAATCGGAAAGCCAAATGCCATCTATCAATCATCTAAACAAGTTTTTCTGACACCATATGTTCATTTCTGCTTTACTATGTTGATGCTAAAATAGAAGTTCGTAAACATGGTAATAAAAAATGTCTTTTACAAAAACTGACATTAATTCTAAAATAAAATAATTTTGATCTTTTATCTTTTCTTTTTTAATTTACACTCAATTTCACCATTATCTTCTTTAGCTTGGATAGTTCTGGCAGGAATAAACCAAGAAAAAGATAATTACATAATACAAATTTTAGCTTAAAATCAAGACGAAAGTAAGCACTTATTTTATTACTACAATTTTATCAAACAGACTAATTAAAAAAAAATGATTGAAATTTAAAAATTTGTAGAAAAACCACATTGCTAGTACAAAAACTTCTCTTTGTGTATTTAGAAGTAAATTTTGCAGCAAAGTTAGAATTCTCAAAAACTGATTAGTTTGAAAATATTGCACTCAAATAGTTTTAAAATCAAAAATATTAGTTTTGTGTTGTTTTTTTTTAAAGATATGTTACACATATGCAGGTTAAACTTTATATATTAATATATGCCTCTTTTATTAATTATTGTAAATATAATAATTATCAATGCTTTATATTCTAAAGCATTAATAAGTATGATCAAGAATAAGTCATGCTGTAAATAAACCATATTTTAATCAAATTTATATGAAATGAAAGTATTAAAATTAAAATTACTTAAAAAATTTAATAATAATATTAATTAATAACATTAACATTTAAACGATAGTGCAGAAAATTTAAAATAAAAAGAAACTTTACGATATTCGTCTAAGAACCTAACCTTTTATTTTCAAAAATGCACTAAGACAGTTTTCAACCTATCCTATATGAATAATAAACATATTTACAATTATTCTACACAAACATTGAAGCGAAATAATATAATTCTGGCATATAACATTCAATTATTAAACAGATCAAAATTAAAATTTTGTTTTTAAACAATTAAAAACTTTCCTTTAGTTATATTTTAAGTCAAAACATCAATTATAACTGACAGAAAATCATATCATTCATTTTAACATGTATATAAAAAACGATGCACACAATGAAATTTACTTTCTCCAAAAGAAACAAGGCAGCAAATTCCAAATTTTTGAAATGCAACGTCAAATAATTCTTTTGAAATTTAACGGTCAACATGCACAAGTAAGTTTTGACAAAACAAATAACAAAAACACAAGAAAACAACTACTCGTATTAAACTAATTGATGATATTCCCTTACCTTTGACGTTGAGAGAAGGCGGTTTAGGACTGAACCGCGGTTTCCATAAGTGGAAGTTCCTCTCTTCTGGAGAAACATTTTCTATTGTATAAAATGTGACAGAACACACAATTTTTTTTTTTTTTAAATAACTTAAATAAGTCCACTTCGTCACCAATGAGCATAAATTTTCAGAAAGGACTCTATAATACACAGATAGCTTCACAAAGTCAATATATAGATTACATGACTGTGGAAATATAAATAAAATATAAATTATTTCCTTCTTTTTCTTTTTTTAATTTACTAACACTACAGCCTACTTGTCTTCATAAAACAACTAGAGCATCTCCAGAACACAATATTACTTTTTAAAAATTTTATTTTTATTTATTTATTAATTTTTTTAAATATTTTATTGAAATTTACAACTGTATATTACAATACATCAAGTAAATATGCTGATAAAATATATGTACATGAAAAACATGAAGAGAAACTACCCTTTGGCAGCGCTCTAATAATCAATCTAAACAAGAAGGCCTTGAGGCCATCTTCTCTTCAAAGACTCAGGAATTGTAGAGGAAGCAAGGAATGAAAACAGTGGATTAGAGTGGGAATGGAGTTTGTCATGGAAGGAATGATACCTGGTATGAGCCAAATCAGCTACATAAGGTACATGGAACACGAGGAATGATTTTATTCACGACAAAGTAAGGAGCGTTGAGGATTTTACACATTTAATTGTATTCGTGTTCAATTTAAAAATATCAAAAACAGTCAATATTATTAATGTTTTTTTCAATCCATTGTCTATTTGAATGTTGCATTTTAAATTCTGTGAGTTATTGATTTCTAGATTTGTTTTAAAAAAATTATTATAAAATAAATGAAATTTGATGTTTCTTTTTGTTGATTTATTTCCTCGATCATTATTATCATAATGTTTTTAAATTTGAATGTGTTAATGCTTGGTTTGCTCCTTTTAAAAGACATGGTAGGAAACTCTGTCTTAAAACTTGAGGGGAGTTTTTCATGGAAGGAGTGATACCTCGTACGGACCAAATCAGCAACATATGGAACATGGAGGTCTTTATAGATGAGTTTGTTGGAGACAAAGTAAGGAGCATTAAGGATTAGATATGGGAAGAGTTTGATGGTTTAGTAAAGCCCCAAAGTTCAACTCCATAGGTCCAAATAGGCCTTATGATGGTCATGTAAATCAGTCTTTTGTAGTTAAGCGAAAGGTTAGAGCGTCTGTCTAGTAATTGTTGGAATAGCCAAAAACGTCGAGCTGTTTCTTGTCTTTTCAGTCTTGTATGCGGATTCCATGTGAGGCGCTTGTCAAGTAGGAGTCCTAAATAGCGGATCTGTTCAACTGGAACAAGCGGAGTATTATTAAAAGATACTGTAGGGCAGGATGTCATAGGTTTACGACGTAGGGTAAAGGTTATTTGGTGGGATTTTATTTTTATTTTTAAAATTCAATTTTTATGGTAAATACAGCAAATATAATTAGGATAATGGCAAGGTATACAAAATTAGTTGGGCTTTAATATCATGTAGGGTTCATTCTGATTGAAATAGTCAGACAGGTCTTAAACGCCCATATTTTAACTTTTTCTTCTCTAAAGTGCCTTCAATTTTGTAGATTTGAAAAAATGAAACATATCATCTTAGCATAGAAAAGATGGCTTAATATACAAGTTGAAAGAATTTGATTAACAACTAAAGAAGAAAAGAGCAATATTTTTTTGTATTTTTTTTTTTATGAATACAAAAATTGAAATATAGATGTATAATATACCGTTTGATGAGAGCTAAAGATTTTAGAAAGAATGTTCTGTTATACACAAACCTGTAAAAGATTATACAGAAAGATGATAAGGGCATTTTCACTAAAGTGATTTGAGTAGATAAAAATGTCTATAGATTATTTAATCTGAAAAAACATGTTTCCATCAAAACTCAATTTAATTTTGTAAACGTTTTTTCAAGTCTAACTTTATTAAATTAACTTCAATTCAAGCTCTTAGAGATAAAATAAAAATATTATGGCATGAATTGATGAAATGGGGATCATCCTTAATGTTGTCTAATAATAAAGAACATTATTAAGATTTATTATTTTTTTATCCATTCTCCTGGGATTCAATCTAATAAATAAAAATTTCGTGTAACGTTGTACCCCTCTGAAACGGCTTGACCGATTATTCTGAATTATTTATGTATATTTGGTAGGTATGAGAATAGGTTCTGAAGTATATTTCATACTGCTAGGTGATTGAGGTGTTGCTATCCAGAAATTATTTTTTTTCACGAAAATGTTTTTTTGTATTGTTTTTTTATTTGGCATCAAAATATACCCAAAATGTTCACCATCCTTTCCCTACCCTCTTATATTTTAATCACGGTCTTAGTACTTCTGTATGCACAATATTGTACTGTCATTTGTATTACAAAATCTGGTGCAGACAACACATGACATTATCTTACATCGGATGTTAAAATCAATTTAAGAACTATTAAAAAGTTTAAAGTTAATTTAAATAAAAATTGTATACAGTTTCGTTGGAAACATATGATTTAGATTAAATGTTATAACAATATAAAATTATTAAGTATAATAGTCATTAATAAGTTTAAGTCCTACTCATCACTTTACATTACCTTAATAATATTTTATATACCAAAATCATATTTTTTCTTAAATCTTTAGCTTTTCGACGGTATATTATACATTTATATTACTATATATCTATATAGTCCTTATGTTAAAAAAACAAAAAATATTTTTTCTACTGTTTGTTTGTTTATTTATTTAACATCACTTTATGCTACTGTGGCTAATCGGACGATGCTACAGTGGGAGTCCTAAATTTTGCCTATCCAGATTTTATTAGGATAGGATCTTTAACGAGTACCTGACATCAGACAGGCTCGGGACCACCTTATAACGTCCCCTCCTAAGGACGTTTAACTAAGGATTTTTTACTCCCATTAAAAAATCCTAGGACCATCTGCGGGTTTGAACCTGTGACCTTTGGCATAGGAGGCTGTTATGATAGACACCCAGATACAAGTGATCCCTATTTTTTCTCCTTTCTTCGTTAGTTGGCCATAAAATTCTTTCATCTTCTATATTTAGCCACTTTTTATCAATCCAAATAACATGATATGGTTAATTTTTTTGAATCGATTAAATTAAAAGTGCATAAGAAAGAGAACATTTATAATATCGGCATTTAAGCCCTGTCAGACTATTTCAATCACAATGAAACCTACATGATATTAAAGTCCATTAAATTTTAAATCGTTTTTGATACAATTGTAAACAGGGGGAAATAATTTACATGACAGAACGTTAGCTGGGTCAGCTAGTAAAAGTATAATAATGTGAATTTTTCATAATGAAACACATTATTTTTTATTAAGGAGTTTCCACTGAAGTGGATTTCCTTAACCTAAACTGTTAGGATGGTTTCTTTCCATAATGTCCTATCTAAGGTTTATTCTTCCCGTGGACCATGATTTATCACGGAATTCTCCACTTCGTCATACCAGGTTTTCCTCGTTTTTTCATTCACTTAATTTTCCACGAGTAGAAATCTTTGAGTAGTCTTCTTTACTTTCAAACATCCAAACCACTTTTTTTTTTTTTAAATCTGTCCCAGAATGGTTCTTTTAGCCTCCATCTTTTCTCTGATGGTTGTTATTCTTACTTTGTCCATTCTGGATATTTCCACCACACGCCTCCAGTAGTCTATTTCTGTGGCTATAAGGTTTTTCCTAAGGTTACTTTTCAAAGGCCAAGTTTCTGACCCATATTTCATAATGGTCAATCATATACTATTGTATAATTTTTTGTTTTGGGGATAATGTTCCGGTTTCACAATATTGAGTTGAGCACTGATATGGTTTTTAAAAATTTTAAATATCTTGGTTCCATGTGATGTGGAAATAAAAAGAAACACATTATTTAAAAGGTATGAATATGATACTGTGATTCCAAGTTATTAAAGATAATGCTGGACAGTTGATTTTAGCAAATATGTTCTGGAAATCCCTTTAATGTTTTATAAGACAACTATATAAAATATATTTATAATTCTGACTATTAGAATATGTGCAGATGACCAACAATTAAATGGACTAAAAAATAAAATCTTTAAAAAAAACTCAAATACTTAATCGGCTTTAATATTTTAATTATATTAATAGACATTATATTATAGAATAACTCTCTTAAGTATGTTTTTAAAGCCATTTTGAATCTCCAATGGATTTATTACTGCTGACCAAATATCACAGATTTTTTTTTTTTTTTAACATTAAGACATAGTTTTTATTTAAAAAAAAAACAAAAAAAAACTGAGCTTTTGAACAATTTTTTTTTCTAAAAAATAAGTGGATAAATGTTTCATCAACAACTCTTGTAAAATTCATTTTTAAAATGATTTTTCTTTTTTTTAAATTATAAAAGTTATTTTTTTTTTAATATTCCACATCATAAGTAGTGATGTTTGGAGCTAAATAAGTAAAATTAAGAATGCAGAACCATTATAACTGATCTAAATGTAACAATTACTTCTTAAATCAATTTTTTTTTTTTTTTTATAATTTTTGTTGACAATAAAAGAAAGGATTAAAAAAAGTCTATATTTAAAAAAAATTTAATCCCGCTTATTTTCGTTTAACACATTCATGCCCAGCGCATACCACCAGTGGCTTGCATTAGTCTGTCCCATGTGGCGGCGCGAACCACCAGTGGCTCGCACTAGACAGTCTTATCGGACAGCACTTACCACTGATATTTCCATATCCATGTTATCTATTATTTATAAGAGCAAAATAATAAAACATTTTTTTATTATTTTTTTCGAGTTATACCTACTGGCAGAAATCTGAGCTAAGGATGAAAAAAACCGCGAGAATAAACAAATTTCAAAATAAGCACTAACTAGACTGTTAGCAAATGTACAACTCGTATACAGGTCTGTACAGGCAATAATCGATAAAACGTGGTATAAATTTGAAGGCCGTCCCACTGAGCAGACATTGAAAATCAGCACCGGCATAAACGTGATAAAAACCTAACTTTTTTTTTTTTTTAATTTCATTAACATATTTGTGATTGGAAAAAATGACATTTAAAAAAAAAATAATAACAGTCATAACTTAGGCATAAAATTAAGAAATGTATAGGGACAACACTAATATTCATGGTAATAGGGATTTTTTCAAATGTTATAATGTTGTATCATCGGTTATTAAAAAAAGAACATCAGAAATTTTTGTAGTTAGCAACTTTGTCTTTATTTATTAATATTTTTTAAAAATGGTGCTGGAATTTTTGAGGTATGACAACCTACTTTAAAGTTATTTAAGTTTTTCATAATTTACGATTTGGTGAATATAATTTTATAAATCTTCATTTATTTAAAGACCAGATTCTTCATCTGTCACTATCCATAACATTATAATTGTCATTGTAAATATTGAAATATCATAAAAAATTGACCTTTATTCTTATAATTAAAAGTCTTTTATGGTATCTGCACATAGTACAATAAACCTAGGCAAAAATAAAAAAAAAGGTTTTAAGGAAAAAAATAAAAAAGCATATTTGTTAATAAGCTTTCCAAAATATAAAACAAAAGCGTAACTATATAAAGGGTGAAAATTTGAAAGAAATCTTTGATAAAATATGAATAAATAGTTTTGCAAAAGATTTTCGGAGGAGCCCAGATCCTTTTGATCTCTCTGAAAGATGTGAGGATAAGCCATTGCGTATCTTTTTTTTTTTTTTAAAGCAAACGCTTCTAGCATTGTGATAGTCTAAATCAGTATGTGTAAATATGTAAATAAACACATCATACATACATGATTAAAATATTAAATCAAGACAGCCAAATAAGTGTATTCAATTTTGAGAACTGTCATTTCCAATAGCTTGTATACTACGCACCAATAAATAAAAGCATTGTGCACTTTTTAAAAGCTTTAAAAATCGAACGTACTGTGCGTTTGCATATGCCACACATGATTATTTACTTTTTTATTTAAGAAAACAATAAAATAAAGTGAAGAAGCGTGATCTTACTTACTTGAAAAACTGGAATGGAAACACAAATATAAAAATAACCTATGTTTTTTGGCTTTTTTATTCAAGCATTGCTTTTTATTTTATTGATGTCCATTGTATTTAATAGATTTTACAGAATTATGCTCATTAAAAATAGAATTAGCTCCCATAATAATTAATAATAGCTAAAATTTGAAGAGGATCGTTAAACTCATAAGTAGTAGTACAGCACATGAAGTAACCATATACACGCTACATAGAAAAAATATTAAAGTTTCTTCTGGTAACTTTTCAAGAATTAAAAATTAATTCTCCACCTTTTTTTTTCATTTTTAGAAAAGTTTAGATTTCCTCTAATATATAAAAGAGGTATATTTTCAATCATTTTGAATTTATTATAGCTGAAAAAACAGCTTATTAATACAGAGTTAATTTGATATTTAAATAATATTGGGTTGTTTCACATGAAATGTCCGTTTTTATAGTTTCTGAAATACATAAAGGATTTTGGCAGGTCTCTGCTGTTTTCTTCCGAATGTTTACATATTTAAAGTAAACAGTTACTAATGCTCTACCTTTGTATTATAAACATTAGCTTCCCAATCAATTACCCACTTTTTAGTATACCTCCAAATATGAACATGGAAACACGTGATTTTCGAGTAATATTTTTGTACGAGTTTAAACTCGGCCATTCAGCAGCTGAGGCCGCTAGAAATATTTGCAAGAAGTTTGGAGAAGGGAGTGTTAATGAACGGATAATTCATTATTTCTTTTTACCTAGAGGTGAAACCATTACCTCTACAACCAAATGCACACAAAATTATTAAAAAAACAACCTGGATTGATAAATCGGAAGGGTCCTATACTCTTACCCAACAACGCTAGATCCCATGTTTCAAAACATACCGTGCAAAAATTGAAAGAACTGGGCAACGAAGTTCTTCCGCACCCACCATATTCTCCGAATTGTCTCCAACAGATTACTACCTGTTCAGGAATGTAGACAACTTCTTCAAAGGAAAACTTTTTGAAAATGATGATCAAGTGAAAAGTGAATTTTCAGATTTTGTGTTCACTTCAAAGCGCAGAGTTTTTAGTGTAGTTTTATGTGTAGAAAAAGAAGGTAAATACTTCGAATAAAATTATCTTGTTTTCATATCGTATTTTTAATAAAAATCCTTTACCTTGAAAACGGACATTTCATGTAACACAATCCAATATTTAAATAATTAATTAAGAACATCACATTATAATGGACACAATCTAATGCTTTTTTTCTAATAATTTTTTTAATTTAATAAGTTTTTTTCTAAAGCATGACAAAATTATGTGGACTCATATTGAGTAATCAATGATTGATTGTGAAATAAAGATAAAAAAATAGTGTTAGCGTCCCAGCTATATCTTCCAAACCCTTCAATTTAAATCATCAATTCAATCCAGTTCTACCAGATCCCGGCTTTCTGACTTCTACCCTCCTCCTCACCGTACTGCTGCCTTTGACAAGTCCTTTCTAGCCAAAGCAACCTCTCTTTGGAATTCTATCCCTCCTGAGATCTGTCATGTAGGAATTGCTTCCTCCTGAAAATCGCTCCTTTTTTAACCACCTTCTCCTCTCCCAGTCAAACAAACTATAATCTCAAACTGCAGATGCTAGAAAATACCAATTTTGTTGTGTTTATATTATTTCAATTATCACTAATGAACTAGCTATTTTTGTTTATTTATATTTAATTGTGAAAGTTTACCCCAGTGTACCTGAGACATACCCTACTCGAATAGAAAAAAACAAACTACACTTCATGTGCTGGCATGACTACTTAAAGAGTTAAAAAACAATTATTAAGAAAATAATATAAAAGTTACTAACATCAGTATAAATAAAAAAAATAAAAAAGAAGTAAATATACATATTTAAAAAGACAAAACCAAAGGAAAAACATAAAAATTGACAAAAGAATATTATAAGGAAGACAAAACTACTAGGTTATTCGAATCTAGCAGGCACAAATAAAAACAAAATAACTTAAGCGTTCATATATAAAGGGTAAAAGGATTTTTTTCCAGGAGAGTATTTTTAAGATTTGAACTCTTCCCATCATGAATTTTCACTGTTTTTTCCATTTTTGTGAATATTATTTTTACAACAAATTCCATTAACATTAAAATCCTCTAATAGTCTAAATGACAACTACGATTATATCTGACAACATCAGTAGGATACCGAAAACATCATGGATGAGATATCTTCTGTAATTTTCTTTTAGATGAGGAAGATGGGTTTTGATGACTGCACCAAAAAAACACACATTAACAAGTAGTACTTATTTTAATTGTGTGCCGACTTTTGACCTACATTGTGGGCCTTCATTAGGGCTAAGAGAAACAAGACAACAACCAATGTAGTTAGTTAGACACAATAATATAATGACAGGAAACAAACATAAAATGAAATGTAAAATGATAATAAGATGACAGTAATACAATATAGGAAAAAAAAAAAAATAAACCTGTACCACTACAACCCATGAAGAGTTTTGGGTTCAGTACATAAAGAGATTCGTACTGTTTCTAGGCCAATGGCAGTGCAATGAGGTGATTCGGTCGAGATCACGCTCAGCTGTCAGTTCTTTTCCTCATTTTTGGGTACCCACTTTATAGAGGCTGGATGTACCCCAGGATCGCACCCCGGCCGGAATAACAGAATAAATAATATTCTGCTACAGCCGGGATTTGAACCCAGGACCCGGAGCACAGTAGACTAGCGCTCTACCCACTAGACCACGCTATTTCCTAATACAATGTAGAAGCAAACATAAAATTAAGATGATAATATTGCAATAAGAATTTGTGATGACTATATAGAGAAAATAAACAAATAATTAAATGTTAAAAGAAGAACAATATATGAACTATTAAACTTTTAAATATGAACAATTTTGAAGTGATAATTGATTAATATATTGGGTACTATATAAAAAGAACATAGTAAAACACATAGGTGGTGTATAAAAAGAACATAATCATTAGAAATGAGAAACCATAAGAATACAAATTTTTAAGTAATGTAATATTAAACTAACAATTATATGGGATCACTTGTAGCTGGGTGGTTAGCATAACAGCCTCCTATGCCAAAGGTCATGGGTTCAAACCTGCAGGTGGTCCTAGGATTTTTTAATGGGAGTAAAAAATCCACAGTTAAACGTTATTCGGAGGGGACGTTTTTGTACTGATGTTGATTTTGTTTTTTCACTTTGTATTGATTGTGTTCTTTTTTAAACACTTATTTCTTTCTCCCTCTTGCTCTCTTTATATCTTTTCTGTTATATATCCTCTCATATACTTGTTAGTTTAATACTAAATTACTTAAAAATTCTTCTTATGATTGATTTCTCGTTTCTAATGATTATGTTCTTTTTGTATACTACTTATGTTCTTTTTATATACCACTTACATTCTTTTTATAAACTACTGTCAAATATCACTTCAAAATTGTTCATATTTAAAAGTTTAATAGTTCCCATATTGTTTTTCTTTCAACATTTAATTATTTGCTTATTTTATCTTTATAGTCTTCAAATATACTTATTGCAATATTATCACCTTAATTTTATGTTTGCTTCCATCCTTCATTACTGTTATCTTATTATCACTTAACATTTATTTTTATGTTTGTTTCCATGTTGTATTACTGTCATATTATTGTGTCTAACTAATTACATTGGTTGTTATCTTGTTTCTCTTAGCCCTGATGAAGGCCCACAATGCAGGCTGAAACGTCGGCACACAATTAAAATAAGTACTACTTGTTAATGTGTGTTGTTTTTTTTATGACCTCACTCCCAACTATCTTCCACATCTAATATTCTCATTGGACAACTAAACTCCATCATTGTAATTTTCTTTTAGATTAAATAAAATGCCAGGGAGGAGATATCACTGGGTATTACTACCTTCCCCTTTCTTGACATGCCTTTATTTATTAACGATCTGACAGACATTACACAGATTGTCATGTAGATGTATGACAGGTATGGATAAATAAATAAAGTTATTTGTAAAAAAAATTCTCAGCAGGGCTACCAGAACTCTTTCATTAGGAAGATTTTTTATAGGCCTCTTGCTAAACTCATTCACCACCACCTCTATAGGTTCGTCATTTTTGCCCGCAAACTTCAGAATCATGTTCAGCGACCCAAAAAACATAGAGGGTGAAAAAAATCAAAACTTTCCCATGAAAATGCTAATATGACTAGCCTACTACCACAATCAGAACCAATCAATTAATAAATGGCACACTTGCGATTCAGTGTCGCCCAGTATCTGTAAATCTTGTCAATTACAAAAAAACTTTACTATACTAATAAATTATGATTTGCGAATCACATTTAAAATAACCTATTCAATTTGAAACCCATTGTAGATTATTTTGTTTTCAATGAACTGCTTTAACGCCTAGTAAATATAGTGGCTGCAACAAGAAGCTTTTGAGCCATCCATAAAATAGAAAATGGACGTATATTGCAAAAATAAAAACAGCAGCAACAACTTAATGCAAATCAATCAATTTTTAAATAGTGCAATAAAATTTAAGTGTTTGTAAAATATTATTAAGTTATAAAAATGCACATAAGTCCTGCAAATGTTAATAAAAAATAATAATTTACCATTGGTATCAAACTACAATTATTAAGAAAAAAAAATATGAAAAATGTTTAATAACAGCAATATATAAAAATACTCCTAATGGCTTCCACGGACTATATCATTGCTATCTTCAAAGTAGTTTTCTGGTTTAGGCCATGTCTACAGTTTCTTTTACCAACGTTTCACCAGACATGTTGTCTGCTTCTTCAGGGTTCTATGTAAGAATAAGAAGCTGCTCTTATGTCTTGGTATTTATATCTCCTCCAATCAGATAATGAACCTGGATTTCGATGAATCTGATTGGACCAGTTATGATGTCACCATATATCTCGATTCGGATTGGTTGACGGTTGCATTTCTGCTTCAGTACTCAGGTTTCTTTATTACAGTCGCAATGTGCAGGATTTACTTAATTTGCTTAACTCTTAACAACAGGCTAAAGCCCAATTACCGGTAGTAAATTATTAATAATTGAAATTAATACTAGTAATGTGTATCATGTACCAACTTAATTTACATTAACAAAAAAGATGAAACTTTGAACAATTAATCATAAAAAAAAAATTATATAGATATATGTTTGGTCTAACCATCATTATGAAGAATAATTAGGATTAGACCAAGTGGCAGCTAGAACTAGTGGACTGTATTGAATGAGTGAAAAAAGTGATGGGATTAATTATTGGTGTATTTGAAACAATTTTGAAAGATTATGGATTACAATTTAGGTGGGCTACATAATTACTTCTTGGTATAGTGTTCCTCTCAATTGATCACTTCATTCTCCCCACCTAGTTGTCTAGCCTAGGGCGACCTTTTCTTCCTCTAATCCATCCTTATAGTGTGCTCGCTTCTGTTGTACTTAGGCTTCTATTCTTACCATATCTTTTATATTGCAAAAAGATGGCCGCTTGTGGCACATTGATTGAATTGAGCGTACATGTTACGCAAACAATATATATATACACTTATTTATTTACATAAATGAAAGTAAGTATGTAAAGAAAAAAACAAAAACAGGCAGAGAAAAATAAAACAAAAGAAAAGAAAGAAAAACCAGCTCTAGCTCTGTTTAAATAATGAGCTCGTCATTTAAACTTAAAAAAAAAAATTTAAATAATCTTAATTTTGAAATAATCTTTTAAGACACAATATATATATTGTTATAATATTTTATTTGTTAAAAGAAAATTGAATAATTGGTTCCTATTTGGGCACCAAATGTTATAATATTTTATTTTAAAAGAAATAATATTTATTTTTTAAATGAAATATGAAAAATGAATGGTAATTTTAGCGTTTTCAACTTAATAACTCTGAGTCTTGGCTAAGATTAAAAACAAGCTTATATTCTTATACTATATAAAACATAACTTAAATATAAAAACTTCAACAGTTAAAATTTGAATACATAAAAAATTAGTAATTATCTGATTATTATATTAGTGCACTAATGATGGTTTGAACTCAAAATGATTTGATGGTTGGTGACATAATCCAATAACATGGCTTCTTGCATCGTTCGCGGCTCGCAACAGAAGAGAGAGGTTGCCAGAACCCCAGCCTCACGTAGCATGCTCTATTGTACATTTTGATTCCTTTTTTCTCATTCCGATCACCTCGCGCCTTCTTGATTTTCCACAATTCTAATTATTTCTGCCTATATGATATATCACAACATTTTTTATATATTCAAATTTTAACTATTGAAGTTTTAAATATAAGTTATGTTTCATATAGTATTATATTCTTAATAAGTTTGTTTTTAACCTTAAAATAATTAAAAAAAAAAAATATTATAACAATATATATATATATATATATATATATATATATATATATTTTTTTTTTGTTTTTTGTTTTTTACATAGCTGTCACTCACAGCGAATCAGATGAAATCAGAATAATACCCATACCAAATGCTTAAACAATTATAATTAAATATAAAATTATGAAACCATCTAAACCATCCTTTCTGTTCAAATTTTCTAGAAGTCTTCTATTGCTAACTGTATTCATTAAAATGTGTTCGTCAACCAATCATATTCGAAGGATTTGGTGACGGAAAACCGGGCTACCGGATTGAAGTAGATATAAAGACCAAGACACAGAGCAACATTGTCATCCTTAAATAGAACCCTGAAGAAAAATATTTGGTAAAACATAGATGTACAAATTGAAGCAATGGTTGAAACCAGAAGACAGCAGTATACAAAAAAAAAGTTATAATGAATAATGATGAAATAAAATTAAAAAACATTAACCATTCCTATCTTACCAGTTTGGTGTTGGATAACCATAATTAAAACAAACACTCAAAAACAAACCAAGAAACATTTGGAGAAAACAAACTGTAAAACATTTCCGTGAACAGACACGACATGCAAAAATCAAATCATTTGTGAAACAGACAGTAATTGAAAACGATTAACAAGTAGGGCCATGCAGTGAACACGAATCATGCAAAACATCTTCCACGTTAGCATTTTTCTAACTCACTCACCTTGCACTATGGCTCAAAAGGATGATGTTTCTGTAATAAATAAAACATGACTGTCTGCAATTGTATTTAAGAAAAATTTCTATAAGAAAAAAGTAAGATAAAACGATTTAATATTTGTCTTTTTTTTTGAGAAAATATGTATAAAATGAAAATGCATCCAATGCTATAATGAGCTCTTGCTATTTAAATTAATAAAACATTATGTAAAACTTTAATAAAAACACTAAAGAGCTAAAAGAATCCATATAAATATATATATCTTATCTAAAAAAAGAATCGGAAAACCAATTTACCTGCCTGTGTAGCTAAGAAAGATATTAATTTAGTTAATAATTTTAACATATTTATATATTTCCCCATAATTTTACTGTTTATAAACCAGCTCTATCTAAAATTAACAATACAATTGTAAAACAAACCATTTATAAAAGGTTCACGGAACATTCATTAAAGTAATTTAGATAATAATCTTTCAGCAAACTTTGGAAACTGTCCATAAACCAGGTAAAAAAAGTAATTATAAATTAATCTTTTGTTTATTCAGATAACTTAATTTTAAACCAAAAAGTTGTTTAATTAACATTAATTTATTAATCATAAAAATGTACAGATAACTATATATAAAATCATATACCAAAAAAAAAAAAAAAAAAAAAAAAAAAATTGTATTCCTAATAAGGATTTGCTTAATAAATTGAATTTTTTTCCCATCCGAAACCTTAAAAAATATGTGTGGGTTAAAAGTTGGTACAAACATGTATCATATTTCTAGTTCAATATAGTTCAAACTTTTTGTCTCATCCGTGTATTTATTTATTTTTTTTTTTTTTGAGAATTTAATACAAAAACAGGTGATTTCAATGAAATGCCAACAGTATGCCGAACAGGCTATGAAAAAAAAGCAAAATTATTAATTTAATAATTAAAATTATTGTTTATTTAGTACTAAATTTTCCCATCAATGTTTAATGATCTTTTTTAAGTTGAAATTCTTTTATAGCTGGTTCAATCTGTCTTTTAATTTAATTTATAATCTTATAAGACTTCTTTATATTAAAATCAATTTTATAACTAAAATTGTCTCCAAATATTCTTGATTTTGATTGAAAAAGTTATTATCTAAATTAAGAATTTATATACATTATTATTTTAGTAGGAGTTCATGATAATATGTTTTTGGGAAACTGAACTTATCACAAATAAATAATGAACCCACTTGTGCATAAACATGTATATTTTCCATTTTGATAAAAACTTTTAACTTTTTTTAAATATTTAACTTTTGTTTGTTGAAGAGACTTATTTAAAAATTTATTGATAAGGAAACCTACTTCTCTATTATGAGAGGAAATAACTCTCAAATTAAGTCATTTTTTTAGAATGTATGTTTCAGAGGCGTAATGTTGGCAATGGTATGGAGTGGGAGAGTGTGTTACCATGGCAGTGTTAAACGCTCTGCCTTCTAAATATTTTGAATAAATAAGAAATTGTTATGAAAAAGAAATATTACTCTCTAAATATGTATGATTATGTGTCTTGTTACTTATTTATATAAACGTTTCTTTTAAGTCTTAACAAACTCAAAATGTAATATAATTTTGAAACCGTAACAATTATAAATTATTATTCTTAATGCAAAAACAAATAATTAGCTACACTATTTTAATTGTTTAAAATTGACTAATCAAAGATAATATAATTAAATAAGAAGGAAATGTGCTCATTATAAAGCGAATAGTGTTCGAAAGATTCTGTAGAAGTTACTTTAAGAAAAAACAATGCACTACTAAATATAATAAAAAAGAAGATATTTATATATTTATATGTTTACAAATTCAAAAAAGATAATATAAAAAATAAATTTATATACACTACTGTAATGAAATGAGTTTATCTCTTCCCAAAGCCCAAGCAATATAGCACCTTGAAAGTGAGAAGTTAAAACTTACCTGAGAAGGCGAGTGATATAATTTGGCCAATTGTCAGGAAACATGACGAGGAAGAAACCGATTGAGATTAATATTATACCCGCCAGTTTCATTTCCATAAATGTAGCTCCATACAGGACAACATCCAAGGCTAAAAATATAAATATAAATTTAAAAATCAGATTTTAAAATAATAAAATTTAAAAATAGCTTATACCAAAAGATACTCACCAGCAGAAACTGGAACTGCAGTAATAAGGCCTAATGTGATGAACAGGTCGTAAGTCCACGCCACGCTGAAGTTACCCAAAAGATTCGCAACTGAAAACACAAATTTATTATTTTTCTCATCATTGTCCAAAGTTTTCTTTTGGTTCAATTTTTGTGAGATATATATTTGACTTATATATCTGTATAAATATATGAAGCCTTTAACGTCCCCTCCCCAAGTTAGTAGAGCAAAGAAGACCTACATGATGGCCAATGAGATGTTGAGTGAGTGAATATAATTTTAGAATAAATGGAGTTTTTACTTTTTTTTATTTATTTATTTATTTTTTTTTGAAAATGAATATAATAAACTATGACTCGTTTAAAACATTTGCTTTTAAAATGTAATTTTTTGACCAGTAAGCTAAATTTGACAATACTGCTAATGAATTGGTGTAGGAATATATATGGATAAATATGCATGATTGGTAAGCATTTTTAGAATAAGACAAGATTGATAAAATAACTAATTTAAATGTTAAAATGAGATGTAAAAATTGTAGAGATATAATAAAAATATAATTGTTTAACAGATACTTGAAAATGGCCTAGAGGACAAAACGTTTGAGATTGCAAAAATGAAATAAATCAATCGACTTATTTTGGAAACGGCCAAATATATATCTTACAAGAATTAATTATAATATAAATGGTTTCAAACACAACTTGGGAATTCCTAAAATTATCCATTACAGAAAGAGCTGAAAACACAAAATTAATAAAAATTGTTTCTACCTTAAAAATAACTGGGTTATTGAATTAAATCGCTTTTAATCAGCTGGCATTTTAAAACTAATCAGCTAATATCAACTACTAGGGTTTAGAATCATCATTGGATGCCCTAGTATTTTTGTGCCTAATTTCAAATAAATTGGTCCAGCGGTTTTGAAGAAAAGCCGTAGACGGCGTACGGGGGACAAACCGATTTTTTTTTTCTATTCCTTATTCGAATTTGATTGATTTCAAATTTTGAGAGGGGGTTGTAATAAAACATGCGTAGTATCTTATAGGGGCATGTGTACATTAGATATTTTTCAATTATGTTAATGTGCATTTTTTGTTTTTTTAATTATTCTTTTATTTTCCTCAGGACTTTCTTCAATATGAAGGTTCCCTCAACTAAACTCCTGCCAAAGCAGGTCTTTCCATCTCTACCGGTCCATTGAGTTCCATCCTACCAGCCATAAGCCTTCCAATCCATAATTATTTTTGGTAAGAGATTGCCTCCCATTCATTACAGATGGCCATACCATCTTAGTCGTCTTTCTTTTATCACCTATAGGATATTGTGCTTTATTTCAAGCTTCTCCCTAATTGTGATGTTTTTCACACTTTCTATTCTCGATATTCTGGTCGCATTCCTCCAAAAATCCATCTCTACTGAAAGAAGTTTTTTTTCCAGAGGATGAGGGACCATGTCTCCAAACCATAGAGCATTATGCTTTCTACTAAAGCTTTATATATAAGCTTATTTGTCTTTACCAATACATTGGTGCTCTAAAGTAAAGAATTAAGCACTCCCACTGCTTTTTTACCCCACTTGTTATCCTGCATGTCCCCTACCCTATTTAAATATACCTTGATGAATGCCTAAAAAGATGAGTATAGAAATGTGGGAAATTGGGCGTCAAAGAGGAAAAAACCTATGTCATTTATTATATGCTGATGATCAGGTATTAATTGCACAAAAGGAAGAGGACATCAGTTACCTATTCAGGAAAATAATAAATCAATATGAGCAAGGAGGCCTCCAAATAAATTGTGACAAAACCAAATATATGTGCATGGAGGAGGAGGATGGTACTGACATAACATTGCACAATTTACGCAAAGTGGAACAGTTTTGTTATTTGGGCTCCATAATTGAATGTAATGGTAGATCAGAGTTTGAAATCCAAAAAAGGATCACAAGCAAAGTTTTTTTTATTATCGGGTTGTTTCGCATGAAATGTCCGTTTTTATAGTTTCTGAAATACATAAAGGATTTTGCAGGTTTCTGTTGTTTTCTTCCGAATGTTTACATATTTAAAGTAAACAGTTACTAATCCTCTACCTTTGTATTATAAACAATAGCTTCCCAATCAATTACCCACTTTTTAGTATACCTCCAAATATGAACATGGTAACACATGATTTTCGAGCAATATTTTTGTACGAGTTTAAACTCGGCCATTCAGCAGCTGAGGCCACTAGAAATATTTGCGAGACGTTTGGGGAAGGGAGTGTTAATGAACAGACCATTCGCTACTGGTTTGCTAAGTTTTCAGCTGGGGATACCGACTTGGAAAACTTACCCTGAGGAAGACCTCCGTCTGTAATAGACAATGATGTCCTCAAACAGTAGAAGGAAACCCCTACCAAACAGTTAAAGGACTCTCAGCACAACTAAATGCAAATGCATCTACCGTTTCCAGACATTTAAAGTGTATTGGGAAAGTAAAAAAGATCGATACATGGGTACCTCATGATCTCACTGAGCGGCATCAATTGAAACGCCTTGAGACCTGCGTTTCTTGGCTTGCGAGGTAAAAAACCGGGCCTTTCCTTGAAAGAATAATTACCTGCGATGAAAAATGGATCGCATATGACAATCAGTGTCGGTCAGGGCAGTGGTTGAATATCGACGAAACCCCGGGGAAATGCCAAAACCGAATTTGCATCCCAAAAAATTGATGGTTACAGTATGGTGGTCGATGGCTGGGATAATTCATTATTCATTTTTACCTAGAGGTGAAACCATTACCTCTACAACGTACCGCAATGAAATTGACCAAATGCACACAAAATTATTAAAAAACAACCTGGATTGGTAAATCGGAAGGGTCCTATACTCTTACACGACAACCCTAGACCCCATGTTTCAAAACATACCGTGCAAAAATTGAAAGAACTGGGCTAAGAAGTTCTTTCGCACCCACCATATTCTCCCGACTTGTCTCCAACAGATTACCACCTGTTCAGGAATTTAGACAACTTCGTCAAAGGAAAATTTTTTGAAAATGATGATCAAGTGAAAAGTGCGTTTTCATATTTTGTTTCACTTCAAAGCTCAGAGTTTTTCAGTTTGGGGATAAAAAAGTTGGTGTCACGTTGGGAAAAAGAAAGTAAATACTTCGAATAAAATTATCTTGTTTTCATATCGTATTTTTAATAAAAATTCTTTACCTTGAAAACGGACATTTCATGAGACACAACCCAGTAGTATACAAAAATTATATACTAAAAAAGGATAAACCTAAAATTAGGAAAAAAATTAAATAATTTATTAATGAAAAAAAAAATGTAATTATATTACCATATTTATTATTCTAAACAAATATTTCAAAGGAAATTGTAGTATGCTGTGTTTTAAGCAACCCAATGCAATTGGGCAGCACTGCTTTACAAATGAAGTATTTTCTGTTTCTATATTTACATTATCCTTTAGGTAAAGAACATTTTTTTTTTTTTCTTTTTTTATAGAAATCTTAGGCAATGAAGAAATCATAGATTCCAATCACTTAATATTAATAACCAAAGTATCTAATTTAGCGACTTATATGTAAATATAAATGAAAGTTATTAATTAAAACTAATTACCCAGTGATAGGACGCTGGCTATGAGAAGAGGAATCCATGGCATATGCTCCCAAATGAGGACTTCGGTTCCAGTGAAGTACAGTGCCAGAGAAATCGGCCAGAAGAATGCAGCATTCATCAGGCCGACCAACGAAAAAAACAACCCAATCTGTCCAAAGCTGGCTTCTCCAAATACCCGTTTAAAGAGGACCTGTAAATTTGAGTACATTTATATTGAATGCACGGAAGAGGTCAAAGATATAGGAAGGCTTTCTAGCTTGCAAGAAATGGAATAGGAAGATGCCAAGTAGTATTTTCTTCAGGATTCGGGATAGAGTCACCTTTGACCAGAACACCAGTGAGAGCCGTGAATGTGGGTTCTGTAGCAGTGGCTGTAATGCTTGAATCCTCAAGTCGTTATGTATTTGTCGGATAGAATGGTGCACCCACTATTTTACACTTTCCACAGAAAATACTGTATTGTTTGGGTGTCTGATGGTTTGAAAGAACACAGTTCTATTCTATATGTCCAGATTGGTTTTAACAAAACTTTATAAAGAGTTACTTCAATACTAGTGAGCTAAAAATTATGTCAACAGAGATGGTTTACCTTATAAACAGCTGATCCAAAAGCTGATAATGTGGATAAAACTACACCATTAAGAGTCGGACTGGTGTTTATACCATCCATATACGCAAGGAGAGCAATACCAGTATCACATAAGATCACAGCAACTATCTATTAAAAATATAATTCAAATTATATGCTATGTATAAGAAAGTATTTAAAACTGGATACAGATAATACCTACCCTGACCCCGACAAACTGTTTGTGCAGTATGACCCAGGAGAGAAGATAAACGAATGCGACGTTAGTCGCAAATAAGGCCATAACATCTGTCGCAAATAAAATTCTAAGGGAATTTATGTACACATATTTTGTAAAAATCCAAAGAGTACAAAAAAGACCACAGCGTAGCATGAAACGACCTAGAAAATCAGATTAGTAATGTAATTGTAAATATAATCAAGCCAAAAATAACTAAAATAAATTTTCAAAAAATCTGGTGTGCATAATAAACGACTTTCACTTACCTCCGCTGTTAAAATCAATTTAAGAATTTTTTAAATAAAGTTAGAGTTGAAAAAAAGTAAACAAATTACATTGAGTTTCTATGGAAACATGTGTTTCAGATTAAATTATCGAACAATAGAAATTATTATCTATAACAATTACTTAGTTTTCTCCACTTTTAATCACTCTACATTACCTTTACAACTTTGCATATAAGATAACACTTTGTTATATAATCTTTAACTTTCCAACAAAATATTATATTTTTATATTACTGTTCTAAAATTTAAAAAAAATTATCTAAGAATATGCTCTTTTCTCCTTTAGTTGGTTATCAAGATCGATCAACTTGTATATTTATCCACATTATATCAATGATAATAAGATGAAATGGTTAATTTTTTCGAATCCAGAATATAAAAGATACTATACAGGAGGAAAATTTAAAATATCGGCATTTGAGTCCTGTCAGAATCAAGATCACGCTCTACAGACCATTGGTCCTTATGGATGGAAAAAACCGGTTTTAACTTATGGATCAGAAACATGGACCTTTAAGAAGCAACACAAAGATAGACTTCAGATAAAGATCATTTTTGGGAAGGATTTTCGGTCCTGATAGAGAAGCTAGAATTTAGAGAAGGAGAAATGCTGAATCTGCTGGCCTTTATATGAGGATGTGAATTTGGCCAAGTTTGTTATGAAAGGATGACATTGATGAGCAATACCCAGGAAGATACAGTCGAGAAAGATGCATGGAGCAAATGTAAGATGGAAGGACTCGATGACACACAGGCTCTAATTGGAGTCCAAAATTGGAGAGCTGCTGTAGCTGATCATATGGACTGGCGAAAGATTTTGGAGGAGGCCCGGTCTCAGTGACAGGATATAGTGCCATCTATGTATGTATGTAAGCCATGTCAGATTATCTCATTAAGAATCAAACCTACATGACATTAAAGTCCATTAAACTTTACACCAATATAGTTAGTTTAATCAAAATCTCTAAAGCTTTTTTGGAGAAAAATGTGCAAAATGTATGGTACAAAGTGGCTCTTCATGTTTCATTTATGATTATTTTGAAAAATAATCTTTATCTAATAATGCAGTTTAACAGAACTGTTACTTTTAATAGAAGTTTCAATAATTTGATAGTTGTTACTGGTAGTTAAAATAGTTAATTTAAATACTGAAACACTGATTTCTAGAAGGTATATCTATTTTAGAAATTTTTACATGAAACAAAAAAATATCTCATAACATATCATTGAAACAATGTATTTGATTCTGTTTGAATTAAAATATATAATTGTTTGTTCATTATAGTTATTTATTATAATGTAATGAAATGTTTAAGTATGATTTGAAATTATTTTTTTATTTATTTAACATCATAAATGCTACTGTGGTTAATCGTTTGATGCTACAGTGGGAGTCATAAATTTTGCCTATCCAGGTTCAATTAGAATAGGGATCTTTAACGAGAAACTGGCATCACACAGGGTCAGAACCTCCTTTTTATGTCCCATTCGAAGGACGCTATAACTAAGGATTTTTAACTCCCATTAAAATAATCCTAGGGCCACCTGCAGGTTTGAACCCATGACCTTGGGCATAGGAGGCTGTTATGCTAGCCACTATGTGACCATGGCACTGTGCCCTGATTATAAATTATATTAAATTTGTACTTTGTACCATTTGGAAAAAAAAAGTGCAATTTCTATACTTGTTTTTCAGATGAAATCAGCTGACAGATTTTGATAAAACTAACTGATTAGAAAACGTCAAAATATCAATTTTGGATAAAATATCGTTTAGCCTGGAAATTCATGTCTTGATTTAATGTTATATGGTATCTCACATTTTATCTATCACTTTCTTTTTTTTTAGAAATTGATACAGTATGCTGTTTTTGCAACAACTCAGTGAAGTTGAGCAGCATATCTCGATTTCAAGATTACTTTCTCTAGTTTTAAATGTTAATTCAAATAACAAGAATATAAGCATATAAAATATGCAATAACTGGCAAAACAATGATAAGATAATTAAAAATAAATAAATAACAGTAAATAAACAAGCAAGGCTCTGTTGAAAGTAGATCTCCTTTAAGCAGATAGTCTATATAATAATTAATTAAAAAAAAAAGTAATAAATATCAAAACAGAATAAAAATATAGGTTCTTTTGAAAATACTTACCAAATGAAAATCCTTTGTCCCTGAAGTTCTGTATGCTCTCAGTAAACAGATCGGACGTCTGTTTACATTTTGAAGCGATACTTTGGCAAATAAAATAAATTGGAAAGAATAATACCAACCAATTGGTAATAAACCATGTTGTGAAAAAAGGGGCGTTATATGTTACCGACTACAGCAGCGTCAGTAGTACCAACAGCCGGAGAACCGGAAAAATAAAGAGTTCCTTTATTGTCAATAACTAAAAGTCATAGCACAACAGTTAAATAAAATAAGAATATATAAAATAAATAAATATAATAAAGTAAAAATGTAATATAATATTGCTTGACAGTGAATAACATTTACTTGAAAATTGTTGGTACTAGTCGGTTATACAGGGTACATCGAATTTGCTTTTGCAAAATTGATCATATGATGAATGAATAACCTACTGATTCAATAAGGTTATACCAACAAAAAAATGTATTCCACAATAACTATGCTATTTACATAAGTGTAGATTCTTTTAGGTGAAGATCAATTTCTATGAATAAAATGGAGCTGATGTCTACTTCACCACTATTTTATTGAAAAAAATTCGCACTACGTTTCGGCTACAATGCCATCTCAGTGCGTGAACAATTAGATTTAATGTGAGTAGCTGCTTTAAGTCAAGCCTCATTCTAAATCGTTATTTAATTTCATTATAAAAATCTCTTATATCATTTACCATAGTTATAAATAAATCTTGATTTTTATTTTGTTGCCTCAACACGAATTCCATAAAAAGGATGCTAAGAAGTCTTGTCTTTTCTTATTCTTCCAGCTAGACTTAATTTTATTTATTATAATATTCATAAGTAATTAATTTCAATTATAATTTTTAATTTTAATTTAATCAATTTAAGTTTGTTTTAGTTGGAGAGCAATGGAGTTGAGCTAGAAAAGGTGAAGGACTACACATACCTTGGCACCATAATCAACAAAACTAGAAAAATAGACTCGGAAATTTCAAATAGTAAGGCAAACGTAGTCTATTACAAGATTTCCAACATAGAGGTAGGCAAGAGAGACATCGGGCGAGAGGTCAAGCTCAACATCTATAAATCTGTGTTTCTTGATATATTGCAGCAGAAAGCTGGCTTCTCAGAAAAACAACAAAGCGAATCATCGCCACAGAAATGAAGTTCCTAAGAAGAATAATGGAGAAAAACAAGAGAGACTGTATTAGAAATGAGAAAGTAAGAAAAGACATCAATGTGTCCCCACTACTTGAAATAATCGAAAGAAGACAGCTGGAGTGGTTTGGGCATGCCTGCCGAATGAAAGAGGAAAGAGAACCAGTCAAGGCCATGGAAGTTAGAGGGTCGGAAAAGCGTCCCAGAGGGCGGCCCAAGATGTCCTATGATAACTATGTGAGGGAATAGAAAGGAGGCGGGGAAGATCCATTGCTCAGGTAAAAAATCTAGCAAAGGATAGAGATAGGTGGAGAGGGTGGCTGAATGAATGAAGCAGATAGGAAGAGAAAGAAAAAGAGATTTGTTTTAAACTGAATATAAAAGACATTTAATTATCAACAATAAATGTAGCATTAGAACAGTAATAATTCAGTTGTTTTAAAAAAACATATGGTTGAACAGCGTTGTATCCACACTCGACTCTTTCCTCGCTCAGGCTTTGCCCCAGCAAGACCTCTTCTACATTCTTAAATTAGTACACAGTGCAGTGTGTTTAATTTTAATATCGAGACATTAAAGCCAACCCAGCCGGGCCCGGCCTACAATATACATCGCCACAGGACTCTTTGGAAGTGCAACGAATGAACCACCAACCAAGAGTGTCTATCAATCGTCATCATTGATTTTTGTTATGTTTATATAATAAGAAGTATATAACAATAATTTCCACTTTCTTTCATTATAATTATTTTTCTTTTGAATCAGCGTCTCTTCTAGGGATGAAGAATAGTGGTTGATATTTTGACAACGCCCCTTTCCCTACATTGCCAACACCCCTCACATTGCCCTTTCAAATTTCAAGTTTTGATTTGATTTACCAAAATCATATTTATACCCTCCACAGTTCATATTTTTTTAAAAATAAATAATAAATAAATTCTTTATTATTCTGGAACATGTCCCTTTAGCATAAAATATACAAAATTTACAAAAAAAGGGCTTTAGAGTCTTAGAGTAAATTAATTAAATATAAACAAGTTAATAATTAATGGTATAAAATATACATATTTAAATGAGATGAAAAAAAAAATAAATAAATAAAAAGCTTATTTAGAATTCTATTGAGCCTGGATGTGCAATAAGTGATCAAATATGCGTGATTTGAAGGTAGAAAGAGAATTGGAGTGACGGATGGAAGAAGGGATAGAATTCCATAGGAATGGAGGATCGAATGAGAAAAGGATCTGTCAAAATGTGCAGTTCTGTGGGCCGTACTGTATAAATCCGAAGGCCTGGAGCGTGTAGAACGGGAATGGACAGAAGATTTGAACTGTAGGAGGTCAAAAATATATGATGGACGGGGGGATTGGATAATTTGGTAAAGGAATGACGCAAGGAAATACTTGCGACGATTGGAAGGGTTAAGCCACTTCAACTCGCCATAAAATTGGGATACAGAGGTGTATCTAGGGACCCCGAAGATGAAGCGAACAAAGGAATTGATTAAGCGTTTTATTTTTACCTCGAGATCCCCAGACACACCACCATATACCGTACAGCAATAGTCGAAGTGGAGGAATATTAGGGAGGTAACGAGGAAGTATTCGGGTTTCAAGCGGGAATAGGTGACGGAGGGAAACAGTCGCTTTAAGGTTGAAAGGGTACGTCGAGAGATTTCTGAAATATGATTTTTGAAGGATAGACTTTGATCGAAGGTTACTCCCAGATTTCGGACAGTAGGGTAGAACTTTATAGGATTACTATTGAGGAACAAGGTTGGAAGTGAGGAACAGTTTTCAGAAGGTGAGGGGATCCTATTACAATTGCTTTTGTTTTTTTAACATTTAATTTTAACTTATTCACTTCAGCCCAGTGGCTTATTCGATTTATGTCTTCTTATAATCTTTTTGTAGCTAGTAATAGGTCGGAAGGTGGGAAGGAGAGGTATATTTGGAAATCGTCAGCATAGAGGTGGTATTTAGAGTGATTAATATGGAGAGGGAGGTCATTAATGAGATAGCGAATAGGGTAGGAGATAGAGACGATCCCTGAGGGACACCACAGGATAGAGGTAGGGTACTGGAAGGAGGTTGATCTGGCACTACTACATACTGAGAACGATCGGAGAGGAAGGATTGAAACCAGCGTAAAGCACTGTTGGATACTGGTAGATTTTGGAGTTTGTTAAGAAGGATACTATGGTCAACCTGTCAAACGCCTTTGAGAAATCTAAGAGGATGAGTATAGTTAATTTTTGATGATCGATGGCATTTTGGAGGTCTTGTGTTATTTTAAGGAGAGCGGATTGGGTAGAATAACCAGGTCGAAACCCAGATTGGAGAGGACTATTTCTGTAAGCTTTCCTATAATCGGACAGAATAATACATATTGCCTATATTTAATCTGAAGTGAATATTGTTAATTAGTTTCTTCCTCACTTCTGCCTGGAGCTAGCTCCAGCCAACAAGTGTTTCTTTGGATATATACAAGTGCTTTTGAATCTGGTATTGGTAAATTCCTAAGCCCAGCAATAAATGAATAGAGCAATTGTTTCGAAATCTAGCCTTGATCCTTCTAACCTGGTGTCTTTTCTTCTTCCTTTTCCTTATCTATACCCTTCAAAATTTCAAAGGCAATAAGAACATTTCTTAACATATATCTTCATGTCATAAATTTGTTTTGGTTTGCATTAATTCCATAAACTTTTATGTATACGGGTTACGTTAACACGATACTAATGAGGCAACATGTAGAAGATAACCAATCATCTGATCGATTTTAAGTAAGAAAATTCAATGTGGCCCGTATAACTGACTAGTACCATATTTTTATTATTAAAAATGTTGAACATCTTATTTATAATAGTATTAGAAAATTAAATATTTAAACCTTCTCGTTAAAAGAAAGAATATTCTAAAACCTGGATACATACGTATTTTGTGGTTGTTGTGTTTGTAGTAAGATTTGCATATGGAACTTTTATTGATGGTACATAATACATGTACTTTATACAATGTGTTGTACCGACCCATGATGCTGTAACACATATGGTAACGCATATACCACAATAGATCTGAAAAATGAAAACATATTTGATTAATCTGTACATGATATTTCTTATATGATTTTATAAAAAATAATAAAAAAAAAACTGGTGCGCACAACACATGACTTTTAAACAAATTTAGAAACAAAAATAAATTGTTAAAGAATTATTTACATTAAAATTTAATAGAAATATGTGTTTTTATTAAATAATCTATTATTTTATTATCTACGACAATCAGTTTGTTATATCGGCTTCTCATCACTCTCTGTTAACTTTTATAATAGCATGTATAAGATAATATTTTTTTCTAAAATCTTTAGCATTCCAACGGTGTATTATACATGCATAGTTCTGTTCTTAAATTCAAAAGATAAAAATTGTATTAAAAAAACATTTTTGCAGTTTTCTCCTTTAGTTGGATATAGATTTCATTCAACTTATATATGTACCTATTTTTTTGCAATGCTAATCAGATGATATGGTCAATTTCATAAAATCTACAAAATTAAAGATACTTAAGAAGAAGACATTTTAAAATATTGGCGTTTAAGCGCTGTCAGTCTATTTCAATCAGAACGAAACCTCCATGATATTAAAGCCCATTCAATGTTACATCGATATAGCGAGTTTAATCGAAATCGTTAGAGCTGTTTTTGACGAAATCGTAAATAGGTAAAACATTCATGATATAAAGTGGCTCTTCTAATTAGCTGATTTTGATGAAAAAGTTGTTGTAACATGTCGGGCATATAGTTCTCTTAAATATGAAATTTCAGTTTCATAGGACTTTTTGTTTCCACGCTGGACTTACCATACACACATGGACACACAGACCATTTTGCAGGACTTGGTCATTTGGACTCAGGGGACCCTAAACGTGTGGAGGGGAGCCCAGCCAGGGGAGCCCGTGGCTGAGTGGCTAGCGCGCTAGACTCTCGTGCTACAGGTTCTGAATTCGAATCCCAGTCCCGGCAGGGGCTTTTATAAGGATGTAAAAAAATGTGGATTCACTCACAATGTGAGACCCGACAGCCAAAGGGTGGCCACTCACAAAATTAGTCGTAGGGAGTGATGACCCTACACTAAAAATTGCATCGTGAAACGTGAGTGTAAACTCACAGGAGTTTACACCGCGAGGCCCAAGGCCTACGCGGCCTGTCACGCCACTGGAAGAAGAAGAAGAAGGACCCTAAATGTGTATTTCCATTAAAAACTGGAATTCGTAAATTTTTACGATCACAATACTTTCCCTTATGATATATTTCATATATAGGTAAGTGAAATTAAAAAAGTGGCTTCTTAATGGACTTTAACAACTGAAGTAAGTGAAAGTTGTATTTTGTAATGTGATATTGTTACATTAAATATTAATATATTGGGATTTTTAATTTCAAAATATTTTGGCTGCAATAAATTGTACATAAAAAAATGATTTAGAGGTTGAGGAAATGTTATTTAAATTAGGTTACTTGATATGAATTGTTATTTAATCGGTTTTTGTGAGTTTTACATAAGATATTTAAAAAAAAGATAATAGGTAATAAATGAAGTTTTATTTGAATTATTAAAATTGAAAGAGAAGCATTACCTTAATCTAGTATTGTGATAGAAACTGACAAGGCTAGTTCAGCCTAAGGTGTTTATTTTATTGACTAAATACATATAAATATGAATGAGACAGATTAATGTTATGTAAATTTTTATAAAAATCTGGTGCAGGCAACACATGACTTTCACTTACCTCAGCTGTTAATATCAATTTAAGAACTATTAAATAAACTTAAAGTAAATATTTTTGAAGTTAATTTAAATAAAAAGTTTATTCAGTTTTGTTGGAAACATATGATTTAGATTAAATAATATACTGATATCAAATTGTTACATATAATTATCAGTAAAATTGTATGCCCTATTCATTCCTTTACATTGCCTTTTACAACTTTATCTATAAGATAATATATTTTCTAAAATCTCTAGTTTTCCAATGGTATATTATACATCTATGTTGCTGTTCTTTTATTAAAAAAACAAACAAAAATCACATTAAACTAATTCATTTTTAATATTTTCCCTCTTTTCTTCTTAAGTTGTAAATCAAATTCGTTCAACATTTATATATAGCCAATTTTTATCAAGCCTAATAAGATGGCATGGTTAATCTTTGGGGAATGCACAAAATTAAAGGTAGTTTAGAGGATGAAAATTTAAAAAAATTGGCATTTCAGCCCTTTCACACTATTTAATCAGAATGAAACCTACACGATATTAAAGCCCATTAAATTTTATATCGATATAAGGAGTTAAATTTAAAATTATTAGAGCCATTTTTGAAAAAATCGTAAAAAGGTGCAAAATGCATAGTATAAAGTAGCACTTTGGGTCAGCCGATTTTACTGAAAATGTTGCTGTAACATCTTAGGCGTATATTTATCTTAAATAAGAAATTTCAGTTTCGTACGACTTTTCTTTTTCATGCTAGACTTACCACATAAACAGACTTTTTTTCATGACTTGGTTACTTGGACTCAGGAGACCCTAGAACATGTATTTCCATTGAAAACTGGAATTAAAAAAGTTTGACAACCGCAATACTTTCCCTTACTAAATATTTCATATATAGGTAAGTGAAAATAAATATGTTGATGATCATCTTTAGATAAAATGATGTTATTAGGTTCTAATGGCCTATGCCAAAATGTTGGGAAAAAATAAATTGTTGAGTGAAGAAAAATATGGATCATAATTATTTATAAACCAACAATTAACACATTTATTCAACTTACTTTTTTTGCAGACTTCGAACAGCAAAAATTAGTACATTTTTTAAATCTGCCTACGTTTCCAGGAGGACGCTGTGGGCTGGCATCTGTTCCCTCTGGCTGACTTCCACTCACTAAAAATGGCATAATAAAATGTAATTATTGTGTTTTTTCAGACATATTTAAATTTTTTTATGAATTAAATAAGATTTATTTAAAAGTAATGGTTATTAATGTTACTGAACCATTGTTATTAGAACATACTAGAGTTTTAGAATCATAATATAATAGAGTGCTGACTAAATAATTTAGTGCCTAAATATTTTACTAAAAAATAAATAAAAATAACATTATAAATAAGGTTTGATTAATACAGCGATGAAGCTTAAAAAGCTAATATAAGGATTGTAAGATAGAACCACTACTAACATGACTAATAACTAAAGAGGCCTAAAGGCAAAATTTTTTACTGCTGCAGTAGTTTAATGTAATTTACTGTTTAAAAAAATTATAATTAAAATAATTGTTAAATTTCCTTGACAGCATTTAACATTTTGTCAATAAATTATTAAACTTCAATAAAGTAAGTTGGTAGGGGGTGCATTCATAAAAGAAATCACACTTTAATAAGGAAACTTATTTTATTGTGTGCCGACATTTCAGTCAAAATTTGAAGCCTTCATCAGGGCAAAGAAAAAGAAAAGAAAAAAGTTTTTCTTATTGTTAAGATTTGTTTCTCATTTTATTCATTACTACTTTCTCCTTTTCCAATTTGTTTCCATCCATATCTATTTTTTATAGATTCAGCTCTCTTGCATAGCTGTTACTGTCAATGGGATATTATATAGTTTTAAATGTGTGTCTTACAAATCTTTTATCTTATTTATTAATTTTATTGTTATTCATTATTAATATGTTATTTTTGCATATATTTCTCTCTTCACCCTACTTACTTACAAAATCACTTACTCCAAACTTAATCATCTGATCCGAATTTTTCGCTCATGAACCATCATCTTTATCCTCGTCCAATCAAAGACCACCTTAATCCCATTCTCCCGTTCTCTTCAGGCTTTCTTGAGGTCTTCTACTCTCCACATTCATCCCGTTTGTTATCCTAGCCCTAAGATTCTCAGTCATACGGAAGACATGCCTGGACCATCTCGCCCATCCACTGCTGGATTATTCAAATTATTGAAGAATTTGAGATCGAATCCCCACTTCATTAATTGGTTGAATAATTTCTCTTGGGAGCAGGATTCGAACTCATAACCTTCGGCGTGGTAGACTAGAGCCACACATCCACGTACTTCCTTTCATTTACAGTTTTTTGTTTGTTTTTTTCCTTAAGCCTAGTCGAAGGCCTGAAATATAGCCAAATATGTCGGCATACAATTGAAATAAGATTACTAACTTATGATTTCTTTGATTAACTCTTCAATTATCATTAGAATTCATTTGATTGGTCGGTGAATATAAAATTAAATTAAAAATAATACACTTAGAATAGACTGATTTACCCAAATGAATAGAATCATAGTGTTGTAATTGCGGTTGGTTAGGGCGAGTAAAAGGCCCGTTGGGAACAGAGCCAGAAGAAGCGTTGTTCTCCGAAGTCACGACCAAGTTTGGAGGGGCCCTCACCCGATGGGGGTTGAATATCGTAGGGATATCCCCTTCACCGCGCATATCAACGCATCCTCAGCGCTAAAACACCAAATTGTTGCCACCTATTTCATAGCATAATTACTATCCATTTTTTTCCTTTGTTTAAGAAAAAAAAAAAAAAAAAGCCAAGCTCTAATTTGTAATGCAGTGCAATAATTGTCTATAGCGAGATAAATCATAATCAATATTACCATCTGGTCATTCAAGTGAAGTGAATATGTTTTGAGGGTAACTATGTTAAAAAAAAAAAAAGTGATTTATTAAATCCTCAATAAGTTGAGTAAATATTCTTTTATTTAATGTTCTGTTATTGGGTTGGCAAATAAGTCTTTTCAGATTACTTTTATCTGTTTTTTCAAAAGGTTGGTAACAGGAGATGAAAAATGGATACTTTAAGATAATGTAGTCTGTACAAAATCCTGGAGACCTATTAGTGAGGCTCCAAGAAGAATGTCGAAACCTAGATTGCATCCAAAGAAGATAATGCTTTCCATATGGTGGGCTTTCAAAGGTTTTATTTTCTTTGAGCTACTACGATCAGGAAAAAAATTGATGCAACTCTATACTGCTCACAATTAACAAATTTGGATCAATCAATAAAAATAAACTCCCAGAAATGGCAAATCGGAAGGGTGTTGTGTTCCACCAAGACAATGCTAGGCTCCACACCTCATTGGTCACGCACAATAAATCGCTAAGCCTTGGATAGGGCCCTTTGTCCCACCTCCCTATTCACCAGACCTGACTCCAAATGACTACTACTTATTCAGGTCTCTGCAGAACTCCATGAATGGAAAGAAATTCCAAAAGGAAGAGGATATCAAAAACTATTTGGATCAGTTTTTTAACAATAAACTCCAGGAAAAAAGTCATATGAAATAATGGTCAGTATATTGTAGAATAAAATAAATTTTATGTCTGTGATACATTGAGTTTTATTTCACCCTGAAAAACCTAGAGGACTTACTTGCCAACCCAATACTAATACATTCCTTGTTCAAGACCAACAAGATAATTAAATAATAATTAAACAAAATTGTTTGGAATTACAAAGGTTTAAAAGACATAAGATAAACTGATGTATCATTTTATATAGAATTTGGAGGTATTGTAAATGTCTATTAATATCCAAACTATATATTTTTAATTTTTTTTATTTAATGTGTTTTATTTTTTTAAGTTCAAAGGTATCGTAAATTCCTTTTTATATTAAAAAATTATATTTTTTATTATTATTATTTTTTTGTAATGCATATTACTATTAAGCTTTGTCTCTTGAGGTTTTTTTTTGTTCAAATTTATTGTTTTATTCTTTTATTTATAGTTATTAAACACTAAGATTCTTTGAGTCCACATTTTATTTTCTCTAATATTATTTGCAAGGGGCTTGTCCCAGAATAAATAAAGAATGATTATTATTATTATTAAAGAACATCTTTCTCTGTGTTTCAAAAACAAAAAAATTAGGGATTTTTAAAGATGACACTGTTAATATTTAATTTGCATTTAACATAAATCTGTAAATATAACAGATTTCTAGAATTTTAAATACAATTAACTATAATTTCTAAAAAACATCAGAATTTACATTTGTCTTAAATACAATTATCACTAAACATTTTTCCTATAATATGCATGTATGTATATATATATTCTATATACTCCCATAAATGATTAGTATATTACCATTAATGATCTTCCTTACAGTTAACAGAAATTATTGAATTTGTACTTTGGAAAATAATTTAAAAAAAAAAAAAAAAAAAAAATATATATATATATATATATATATATATATATATATATATATATATAAATCTAAATTTACTGAAGTCGGAAACAAAACATAAAGTAATTGGTTCTTTCGGCCACTTAAACTTGCATGTCTCCCAGATCACGGATGGTTTACAACTTCAGGCAAATCATTAAAAATGATTATGATAATTAAAAAAAACTTGATTTCATTATGAGAAATTTTAATTTATTTTTTAATAAATAAATAGATGGAAATAAATAATAATTGAGTTAATAAGTAGTTGATCCAGATTCATTGAAATTTTTTAGAGTTAATGAAAAAATTAACAATCACTACAGATATTATAGGCGTAATCTTATTTTTGTTTATCTTATATAAATTATGTAAATACATAGAAAAAAGTGAACAAACATAGTTAGGAAATGTACGCAAGTAATATGTTCCCACATAAAAATAAATAAAAAGCAATTTTTCTTTCTCATTTTCAGGACAAATAATCTTTTAACAAAAACTTTATCCACTTTATAAAAATTATATTTCATATTTAAGCATCAGAAAAAAATGAAATACCACAGGAAAAAAAAAATGAAGGGACAAATGTAAAGAATTATTCTTGAATTAATTTTATTGAATAAATTACTTTTTTAGTATTCTTACTTTTGTTTTATAGCTATTGGAGGTTCATTAACAAAATATTTCTATTATTTACACATGATACCCAAAAAATCTGATATTTGAAGATTTTAGAACAATTAGCCAGATTAATATCATAATCAAAAGCCATAAAAAACATTTTATACTTAACTACTTACAAACTTTTACTGCTAGCAATCTACAATAGTTGATATTAGTTTGTGATTTGTATCAGTAAAATACATAGTATATTTAATAGTGATATCAGTGCAAAATAAAATCCATTAAAAAATCTATTTTGAAGCTACTAAAAAGTCTAGATGCAATAAGATAATCAAATGTTGCAAATCCATTTCTAATTAGCTTCTAAATGCTATGTAGCAAATAGTTTTCAAACATAATTAAAGACTTAATAAACTTAATACTTTTCTTTTATTATATTAGAAAGCTGAAATACTGAGAGTTGTTCAGAAGTTATAACAAATGCGATAAAGATAGAAGTTAGGGTTATCTTCATGTTGTGGTTTGTTATCCAATCCCTCCTTGTTTTACCTGCTATGGCACTTAGGAACCTCATTTCCTGGCTTGAATCTAGCTCTCACTTTTTCAGGTTAAGGCCCATGATTCACTCCTATATGCGAGGATGGTTGTATAGACAGATTTGTAAATGATCATTTTTATCTTTGTTGATATTTCTCTTTTCCTTAAAAAAATTTTCACAGTAAACTTTACTTGTCACCGATTGTTTTCTATTCACTCCTATTATCAAAATTATAAAAAAGTAGGTGTCACGTTGGGAAAAATGTGTAGAAAAAGAAGGTAAATACTTTGAATAAAATTATCTTGTTTTCATATCGTATTTTTAATAAAATCCTTTACCTTGAAAACGGACATTTCATGTGACACAACCCAATATTAATTATTGAAAAATGAATTAAAAACCTATAAGGTTTTATTATTGTCATATAGCATGCTGCTAGGTGATTTTAGTCCAATACTTATCCAACAATCATGTTAATGGGAAGACAAACTAAAACTTTTACGAAAAAATACCAGAATGTTCTTAAGTAAAATATTGTTTACCAGAAATTAATTGTAGTATTTATAATTTTAAATAACTTTCTAACTGATATCTTATTATTCTTCCACTGATTATTTAAACAGTCGATTAAACACATTCCTATTAATTATTTGATTGTTTTTTGTTTTTTTTAAGAGTTACTTTGACAGATAATTTAAATATACATTATCAGCGAAATTCTATGTTTTTAAACAGCTCAAAAACAAAAAAGTTAAAGAAGTAAACCTCTGCAGCATTCTCAAAAAAGGAGACATGCATCATTCAGGTCATTCCAGAAAAATAGATAAGAAACAAAGAGAATTTAACTTTCTTTATCTGTATCTTTTCTCAGGTCTTGGATGTTTTAATAGGTTCAACATCTTGTTCTAATAGTTATAAAACAAGACATAAAGGTGTGCAGAATTTTCTTTAGGGAGGGGGCAAGACGATTGAAAAGTTTTTTTTTTACTTTCACTTACCTATATATGAAATATATAGTAAGAGAAAGTATTGCGATCGTGAAAATTTTCAAATTTCAGTTATTATAGGAAATACACGTTTTAAGGGACCCAGAGTACAAATGACCAATTCCCGCAAAAAGGTCTGTGTGTGTGTGTGTGTGTGGTAAGTCTAACACAAACACAGTATGTCATACGAAACTGAAATTTCGTATTCCAGACAAGTATATGCCGGAGATGTTGTAACTGTTTCTTCAAAATCGGCTAACCAGAAGAGCCACTTTATACCATGCATTTTGCACCTTTTTACGATTTTATCAAAAATAGCTTTAACGATTTTGATAAAACTCGCTATATAGATGTAAAATTTAATGGGCTTCAATATCATGTAGGTTTCATTCTGATTGAAATACTCTAACAGGGCTTGAATGCCGAAATTTTAAATTTTCTTCCCCTAAATTACCTTTAATTTTGTACATTCCTAAAGATTAACTATATTATCTTAATGACATTGATAAAGGGCGGCTAAGTATACAACTTGGACGAATTTGATGACCAACTAAAGGATAAAAGAGCAAAATTATTTTTTCATTGTGGATGTAATTAGTTGACCGTTGAGAATTACTGGAAGGAATTAGTCCGGGTGGCGGTCATTAAATGAAACAACTAAATAGTTTCAACTATTTATTGTTTTCCAACGTTTCAACCCCCTTTGTGGGTCATCATCAGGGCGCATGATGGGTGAATGGAAACTGTTTCATTTAATGAACACCACCCGGACTAATTCCTTCCAGCAAAAATTATTTTTTGATGTAATTTTTTTTTTTTTTTTATAATAAGAAGAGTAATATGGACATTTAATAAACTGTTAGAAAAAGAAAGAGTTAAGAAAAAAAATTTTTTGATACACAAAGTTGCAAAAGGTAATAAAAAGTGAAGAATAGAGAATAAACTTATTACTGATTAACAATTTAATATAGTTATATTATTCAAGCTATATCATATGTTTCCAATGAAAATCAATACACGTTTTATTACAATATTTTTCAAATTGAATTATATTTAATAGTTTTTAAATTTATTTTAACAGTCGAGGTAAGTGTAAGACGTGTATTGCTTGCACCAGGTTTTTTAAAAATTGTCTATATGAATATGAATTTGAAAATTGATCAGTTACTTAGAAGTAAAAAACAGTATCTAACTCTAAATTTTATTGTAATACCTTTTTTATTATTGATACCTTTGCCTATGCAAATTGACCAAGATCTAAAATAAATTATATGAATCAGACTAGGCAATGAACATTGTCGCTATTAGGTTGAAAAAGAGAAGCATAATATCCTCGAAACATACAAGTTAAGAAAAAATTAAGAATTAAAAAAGCATATCAACAAAACAAGAAAATGGAGGGCCAACAACAGGGACAAAAAACAATACAAAGTAACGTTATGAGTAGGTTTGTTTGTTTGTTTATTTATTTAACGTCACTTTATGCTACTATGGCTAATCGGACGATGCTACAGTGGGAGTCCTAAATTTTGCCTATCCAGGTTATGAGTAGGTTCATAAAACAAATGCTTAATCTGGCCAATAAAAGAAATTAGATTTATACAATTGTTTTTATGACATCTAACTGATTAGTATTAATGTTCTATAGTCATACTATGTTAATACTGGTATTCTTCAAGGGTCACCTGTGATATAATGGTTAGCATAAGTTTTCAATGAGCAAGATCGCAGGATCAAACGTGCCAGTTGGGCCTAGTTTTTATAATGGGGATAAAAAATCCTTAGTTATGCTGTCCTTTAGAGGGAACGTAAAATGGTGATCCCGAGCATGAACGATGTCAGGTACTCGCTAAAGATCCCTATCATAATTAAACCTGGGTTGGCAAAATTTAGGACTCCCACAGCATCGTCTGATTAGCCACAGTAGAGCAAAGTGATGTTAAAAGAATAAATAAGTAATTAATTAGTTTTTGATTTTCTTAAAAGACAGTTTGGTCTAAATTATAGAATCTATCATATTGATCGAGGTATACATTTATTAATTCCTGGTAGATTTTTTTTACTGTTGTTCCCCAGTAGCTGATTTTTGTTCAATCATCTAATATCACTAAATGCTATTGTGGCTAATTGGATGATGCTACAGTAGGAGTTCTAAATTTTGCCTATCTAGTTTTGATTAGGATAGAGATCATTAATGAGTACCTGACATCGCACAGGCTTGTGACTTACTTTTTACGTCTCCTTTAATCCCATTAAAAAATCCTAGGGCCACCTGCCAAGTCACTGTTGGTGTATTCTATTGATATCCAATCTTTTTTATTTTTGCCACTATAGTTTCACTTGTGGAGGTTGAAATAAATATTATATCCAGGCATTAAGACCTTAGGGTTTTATGGTATAAAACCCAAATAAATAATTTTTATTCTTCAATTCATTTTATCTATTTTAATTCTTTTAATTATATTTATTGTTATTTATTTAATGTCACTTTATGCTACTGTGGCTGATTGGACGATGCTACAGAATCAGTCCTATATTTTACACATCCAGGTTTAATTAGGGTAGGGATTATTAACAAGTACCTGACATTGCACAAGTTCAGGAACACCTCTTTATGTCCCCTCAGGAGGACGGCATAACTAAGGCATATAAATATTCCTATTAAAAAATCTTAGGGCCACCTGCATGTTTGAACCCCTTTTAATTATGTTATTCAATCCTTAAATAAAAAAAATAAAAAACTTGTACCAATACAACCCATGAAGATTCTTGGGCTCAGTAAATATAGAGATTCGTACTGTTTCTAGGCCAATGGCAATGCAATGAGGTGATTAGGCCTTGATCACGCTCAGCAGTCAGGTTTTTTCTCCCCAATTTTGGATACCCACTTTATAGAGACTGGGTCTACTCCAGGAGGAGCTCCATACCCTAGGGTTGCCCCCCAGCTAAATTAACAGAATAAATAATATTCTGCCAAAGCCGGCATTCGAACCCAGGATCCGGAGAACAGTAGACTAGTGATTTACCCACTAGACCATGCCGCTCCCTATTCAATCCTATATGTGTGGAAAATTGTTTATATTTCTTTGATATGCCTGGATTTAGGCATGATAATGAGTCAGAAGTTTGGGCAGAAATGGAAAACATAATGAAACTTTTTGGCTGATTCCTCATTATTGTTCCGATGATCACATTATTAAATCGACTTATTATTTGAATTTTATCATGACACTTTGACAGCTTACTTAAATATATATAAATAAGGGAAAATCTATGATTTTTAATGGTCTCAAAAAAAGACTTAGAAAGACGTAAACCCTGCAGCATACTTAGAAAATAAGACATGCATAATTACTGACATTCAAGAAAAATAAATTTTAAAAATTTATGCAGTCTTCTTATTATTTTCTTTATTTCCAGATCGGCTGTGAGGGCCATACATGGGTTTATATATAAACAGCCATTACAATTGACAAAGTGGGGGTATAGTCTCATGCAAAAACATCCTAACTATTTTATGTTTATAATTATACTGATAAGTTAAATAATAAGATTGATTTAAATCAAAACAAATACTTGAAATCAAATTGAAACACAGGAAAGAAATGAAACAAGAAGTAAATAAGTTCATGTAATATGATAAATGAATACATATGTAAAATACAGTCAATGTAGCTTGAAAATAATTAAATGAATAAATAATTGACTTTTAAAAAAATACATTAAAATAATAATAAAAGAAACATAATAGATTGAATATATGCTGACAATAAATGATGGATGTTCTAGAAATGATAATTTAGTAATTAATAGTTAAAAATTATAGCTTATGGACAAATAAAAGCATAATAAGGAAGATTCACAGAAGAATGACCTGCAGAAGTCAGGGTCAGATGATTAAATAGAATAAAAATAAGTAAAGCTGAGGTTTATAAAAACACAGGGTTGATCTGGCGCAGAAAAGAACTTTGGCCTATAAAATTTCCAAACTAGGTCAGAGATGGATGAATGGGATAGAGTTATCTGATTGACTTAATGTCTTGCAACATGCAACTGCCTATCCATGAATTAGTACTCTACAACCTGCCTTTGTCTAGCAGCACTCACAAACAAAACAACAGCACATGTAATGAGTCAAAGGGTATAATTATAACTGTGAAACATGCCCATATTGCTCAACTACAATGCAGAATGCAAGCAATAACAAAGTTAGGTTTACCTTTTGTGTCTAAATCATCCATGAGAGGAGACCACCAACTCAGAACTTGATGGAATCACCATCGGTCTAGCACAGGATTTAGGTGACGCCGATGGAAAACCATTGCTCTTATCCCGGAATAGAAATAACAATATTATGACAAGAGGCGAAGGTAGGTCGATGGATACAGCTGTTGGAATTGATTGAAGTGCCGACTTAAGTTGGGCGCATGTCCGCCCGGGCCCGCCCTTAAGGTATCGCCTCTTTAATATACTAATTTATTGCACCTCGGCACACCATGTTCCTTTATCAGATCTCCAATCGTCGCCTGTTTTCGTCTTATATTTCATATAACAGAGGGTCGAAAAAAATAGGAAGTAATCGCAAAGGGAGTTAATATTTCAACGGTGAACTTCCGGTCCCATTTTAATTTACCATGTACAATCATTTTAACGGCTAGGAACATCTTAATCCTAAATATTAGATATATATTTAGATTTTTGGTGGGCTACAATGTTCCACATACATTGCGTGCGAACTAATTCTACTGAAACTCTATATTCTAGAAATGGCATGGTTGGAGAAATGGAAATGAAGAAAAAAGAATCAGGCTCTTTGAGTTTACTTCAATCCACGAAACATTGAATAACTAAAATTTAATGCTGAACCTGGCAGATGGTATTAGGGATTTTAAAAGAGAGTAAAAATCCTTTGTGATGCCGTCCTACAGAGGGAACGTAAAATGGTAGTCCAGAGCCTGTGCTAAGTCGGGTACTCGTTAATGGTCATTTAGGACTTGTACTTCAATATAGTCCGTTAGCAACGTAAGACATTAGAAATAAAATATTTTACATCTTCTGTTCTTAAAGCTCATTATTTTCGAAATGTTAGAAAATGGCCAATTTTAAGGTTGTTGGCGGAGACTATGGTGGTGATTATTTCAAATATTAATTATGAAGTAATTTTTCTGCTATTAATAGTTTTTAGTAGCTTACAAGAGGAGGCGGAGTCTGTCAGTATAACTACGTTAGTACTTGAATATGTATTGGGTTGTTTCACATGAAATGTCCGTTTTTATAATTTCTGAAATACATAAAGGATTTTGCAGGTCTCTGTTGTTTTCTTTCGAATGTTTACATATTTAAAGTAAACAGTTACTAATCCTCTTTGTATTACAAACATTAGCTTCCCACTCAATTACCCCCTTTTTAGTATACCTCCAAATATGAACATGGAAACACGCGAGTTTCGAGTAATAGTTTTGTACGAGTTTCAACTCGGCCATTAAGCAGCTGAGGCCGTCAAAACATACCGTGCAAAAATTGAAAGAACTGAGCTACAAAGTTCTTCCGCTCCCACCATATTCTCTCGACTTGTCTCCAACAGATTACCACCTGTTCAGGAATTTCGACAACTTCGTCAAAGGAAAAGTTTTTGAAAACGATGATCAAGTGAAAAGTGCGTCTTCAGATTTTGTTTCACTCCAAAGCTCAGAGTTTTTCAGTTCGGGGATAAAAAAGTTGGTGTCACGTTGGGAAAAATGTGTAGAAAAAGAAGGTAAATACTTTGAATAAAATTATCTTGTTATCATATCGTATTTTTAATAAAAATCCTTTACCTTGAAAACGGACATTTCATGTGACACAACCCAATATTACGACAATAATTTATGGCTTTCAGAATTGCAAAGAGTTCAGCACTGGAAATTCTTTTAACTATGTTTAATGTCACTTTATGATACTGTGACTAATTGGACGATGCTACAAGAGGAGTACTAAATTTTGTGAATTATGATTTAATTAGGATAGGGATCTTTAACGAGTACCTGACATCGCACAGGCTCGGGGTCACCTTTTTATGTTCCCTCCGAATGACGGTATAACTCGAGATTTTTCACTCCCATCAAAAAATCCTAGGGCCACCCATAGGTTTGAACCCCTTTTAATAATGTTATTCAGCCCTATATATGTGGAAAATTATTTATATTTCTTTGATGTGCCTGGATTTAGGCATGATAATGAGTCAGAAGTTTGGGCTCAAATGGAAAACATAATAAAACTTTTTATGACTTATTTTTTTATTATTATTTTTTTTATGACTTCTTTAGACACCGTCTCAGAGTCAACCCTGATGAAGGCCCACAATGTAGGCCGAAACGTCGGCACATAATTAAAATAGCACTTGTTTTAAATGTGTGTTTCTATTTTATGACCGCACCCCCAACCATCTTCCTCATCTAATAAAACTTTTTGGCTGATTCCTTGTGATTGTGCTGTTGCAGTAGTTACCTGTCAGAAAACACAGGCAATTATAGTTCTTAGAATGTTAAATTTGTCTCTGTGTTTCTTATTAATTGCCAAATCTTTACAATTATTTTACGTTAGGTTATCAAAAACTAATTCCCAATGGCATCTCGCGGACCACTAGTTGGGAGCTACTGCAGTATTATGTTACTATCTACTCCTTCAAAAAAATAACACGGTTAGTGATCAATCCAACACCATAGTTATCAAGCAATCTAAATCTGTACTTACCTCTATACTACATAATTAAACCTAGATAGGCTAAATTTATTACTCCCACTGTACCGTCGTCCGAATAGCCACAGTAGCATTAAGTCAGGGTGTTTACATATAGTATACTATGCATTACACACACACACACACACACACACATATATAATATATATTACTTATAGGGAACACTATATATAAACACCTTGGCATAAAGTGACATAAAATGAATAAACATGGGATTTTTTCGGGTGTAGAGTGGAGGTTTAGTGTAATTGGCAACACTGTGAATTTCCAGTTCTCTGTATTAATTTTAATTTTATTTTTCAGTATTATATCATTTGTCGAATGTATTATTAACAACTATTTTGAGGAAGTCAAGTATTATACTATATCACTATAGTCCACAGCTTCTAGACAATATTTTACCTTGTATTGATTTATTATTAAAGAAAAAAACTAAACAGAAACGTTTTTGCTAGCATGTGGTTAGAAATTTGATTACTTTTCTAATGAGTAGTTATAATTTTTCAGAAAATGTATCGTATTTGATTTACTTAAACGATTTTTTTCAAGCCCAGACTTATGCACATCTAGAAAGTAAAACTAACCTCCAGGAAAAATATCAGCGTCATGACCAAAGTCGACCGCGATGACAAAAAAATTGAGTGAATTGGTACTTCATTTACAGATTTAGATTGCTTGATAACTATGGTGTTAAATTGATCAGTAACCGTGTTATTTTTTTTGAAGGAGTAGATAGTAACATAATATTGCATTTGCTCCCTACTAGTGGTCCGCGAGATGTCATTGGGAAATATTTTTTGATAACTTAACGTAAAATAATTGTGAAGCTTGGCATTTAATAAGAAACACACGTCCTACAGGGACAAATTTAACACTGTAAGAACTATAATTGCCTGTGTTTTCTGACAGGTAACAACTGCTACAGCACAATCACAAGGAATCAGCCAAAAAGTTTTATTATGTTTTCCATTCCATGAGCCCAAACTTCTGACACATTAAAATACCTAAATCCAGACATATCAAAGAATTAATTTTTTTTTTGTAATACCTCTATATCGATGAATATGGGACATACAAATGTCTTTCGCCACTCAAACGAAAGCTTATTAAATACTTGATGATTTACTTTATAATGATTATCCTCATAGGATGAGTCGTTTCCATGATAGTAACAATAATTGTATTAGAAAAGACTAATATCACTTTTTCGTAATTTTTGTTTTGTAATACCTCTACACCATTGAATATTAGACTTATTCATCAGCTATTCGCTCTCTTATTCTATTTCTTTTTTTTTGTACTTGGTCTTTAATTCCTTGGCACATGCAAGGAGTAGGTCGGTGGCGGAGGTAATGATTCTGATTGGTTATATCAAGGATATCAATATCATCAAGGGCAATGGTGTGATTTTAGATGAGAATGCCATCCATAGAGTCAATGGAACAGAAATAGAATTCACTTCAAATCAATGTTTCAAGGACGAGTACTATATTTTGTCGAGTGACGCGATATAGATTGCGGAGAGTTTAGGTGAGGGGTAGAAACGCTGAAGATTGGAAATTGTATATCTGGATAATATCGTGAGATGATAGGAACAGAACAAGCAGGAATGACGAGTAGAGCATATGGAACAATAAATCTTTGATGAAAAAAGAAGATGAATTCTACTTTGTCAGAACCATCATTACAGTTAGAAATGAGGTCGTGTAAAAATAGCAGGAAATCATTCCTATTATACGATACAATCGAACAATAAATATCAATATACTCACTAGCAGATCCAGCTATTGATAGCTATTTCTAGAATTAAGTGCATGTATATTTATATATATATATATATATATATATATATATATATATATATATATATATATATATACATTAAATGAAGATGAAACCTTAAAATTTATCCACCCTTCCTTGTGAAGCGGTTGTAAAGCAGCGGGTTCACACTTACTCACAGGTGATCTCACTAGGTCCGACTATCACTGCCTTTGTAATCCCTATTATGGTTTATTTTTATTTCTTGTCCTTTTTACTTCCACTTAATAAATATAGTAAGGAAAGTATTGCGATCGTGAAAAAATTCGAATTCCAGTTTTCAACGGAAATACACGTTTTAGGGTCTGTGTGTGTGGTGTGTTTGAGGTAACTCCCGGGCGGAAACGGTAAGTCCTATGAAACTGAATGTTTCATATTTAAGACATACATACGCCCGAGACCAAAATGAGCTTACCAGAAGATCCACTATATACCATGCATTTTGCATCTTTTTTTTCGATTTTCTCCAAAACAGTTCCGACGATTTTGATTAAACTCGCTATACCGATGTAAAATTGAATGGTCTTTAATATCATTTAGGTTTAATTCTGATTAAAATGGTCTGACAGGGCTTAAATGCCGATATTTTACATTTTTTTCCTGTAAAGTATCTTTCATTTTGTAGATTTTATAAAAATAAATGTATTATCTTGTTACCACCGATGAAAAACACATAAATATATAAGTTGAACGAATTCGATATCTAACTAAAGGAGAAAAATGAAAAAATATTTGTTTAATGCAATTTTTTAATTTTGAACATAGCAACAGTAATATACACGTATAATATACCGTTGGAAAGCTAAAGCTTTTAGAATAAATATTATCTAATGCACAAACTTGTAAAAGTTAATAAAGACTGATGAAAAGCCGATAAAACTGATTTTTTTAGATAATGATATAATCGATTTTTTAATAAAACAGGAGGTAAGTGAAAGTCGTGTGTTGCCCGCACCAGATTTGTCTACGTATCCTCCTTATTCCTTATACATTCCCTTCATAGTATCGTATATGGCTTCTATCCTTGCACACCTATGGAATGTCCTCTCCGCTACCGAGAGCTTCTACCTCTCAGGGCACGCCGTCCTAATGCCATTCCATCTCCCCCTCGGCCGCTGTTGATCAAAGGTATACCTTCAATAGCGTTTAAAACTGTGAAAATTGTCACTGTCACGAGCGTTATTAAGCGTTTTGTTTGGTAAACATGTGCCCTAAGCTTGCCTCCTTTTTAAATTAATGTTGTGCTAAGCAGTGAGAAAAGAGGAAGGTATTGTTTACAAAAGTAGCGGGTTTAAAAAAAAAATTCGGATATCAAATATTTTTAAAAATTCCTTAACATTAAATTTGATTTAATAAAAAATATTTTTAAAAAGTACATGATAATGTTATATTAAAACAAACAAGTCTAAAATAATATCATGACAATAGGTTTTTTAATGTAAAAATTTCATTTTAAGGTATTAAACATTATTTATAATAAAAGTTAAAAAAAAAGAATGACGAAGTTTTATTACGTTGTGTTGAAAGTATGTGAGAGTTATGATAATTCACTATCACCAAATATCAAGAATTTCCTCCCACTTTTTCGCTCGCAGTGAAATGCAGCCTTAATAAGAGGCAAGCTTGGAGCATCTAGTTACCAAAAAAGGCGACAATTATTCACAGGTTTTAGACGGTAGTGTACCGTCGAGCTTCTACCTCGGCGTGCACCGACCTCCATCTCACTCTCTTTCTACGTGAATACGCATTCTCTATGACCCTATAATTATTAATAACTTCCTAGATCACTTGTCAAGGCAACATTAACTCGCGGATTGTACCAGCAAGTTACCCTTACCAACACACGGTACCTCCTTCGAACATCATCAACTAAGCAATCATCTTAATAGAACAAGAGAAAAAAAATCCAACAAAAACCTGTTTAATTTCATTTCTCGCTGACATTTTCAAAGAACAGAAGGTTGTTTTCAACGTTCTATTCTCTGACCTTTCCTAATTACAATACTGCACATGTTTGAAATTTTCCCCATCATGGATTTTGGATCTCCATGTATTTAGTGGTGCATGTATGTATTTTAGATTGTAAGGATTGAATATGGGAATGATTTGATGGTTTAGTAGAACCCCAAAGCTCAACTCCGTAAGTCCAGATAGGCCTTATGATGCTGATATATTGGGTTGATGCAAAATTAATGCAGGTTTCCTCTATTGCAATATCTTAATTCCAATTGTGTAAACAAAGCTAATCCTAACATTGATCATTATTATACCAAAACAAACCTTATCTAATACCCTCTCTTTCACCATGAATTTGTTTAGTAAAATCGTTTTGTTCAGTGTGTTCAAAGGCCTTGAATCGAAAATGTCTAAGTGCGATTTTCGTCAAATTTATTTTTACGAATTTAAATTAGGGCGCAGCGGTGCGCAAACGGCTCGTAATATTAATGAAGTGTGGGGTCAGGGGGCTATTAATGAGTGCACGGTGCAGCGTTGGTTCCAGAAGTTTCGCAGAGGAGATTTCGACCTCGAAGACAAGGAAGGTCGGGGCCGTCATCTTGCTCTGGACAACGACCAGCTGAGGTCAAAAGTGGAAGAAGACCCAACCAAAACCACACGAGAAATGGCGGCGGAACTCGGAACTCAAAAATTGCAACGTCTTTGCCCAGCATTGATGAATTGGAAGGGGCCGATCCTGCTCCACGATAACGCCAGACCACACGTTGCACAACCAACGCTTCGACGAATCCACGAGTTGGGCTACGAAGTTCTCCAACATCCGCCTTATTCACCTGACCTCTCTCCTACAGTCTTCCACTTTTTCAGGCATCTGGACAACTTTTTGAGGGAGAAAAATTTTCAAAACCAGGACGACATTGAAAATTCTTTTCGTGATTTCATTGAGTCCAGGGATTCGGATTTTTTTTCTGGTGGAATAAGAAAGCTTGTTGAACGTTGGCAAAAGTGCATTGATTCAGATGGAAATTATTTTGATTAAATATATATGGTTAAAGTAAAGATATGGCGTATTTACAATACCTACTAAAAACCTGCATTAATTTTGCATCAACCCAATAGATGAGCCTTTTATAGTTAAGTGGGAGGTTAGAGCGTCTGTCCAGTAAGTGTTGAAGTAAACGAAAGCGGCGGACAGTTTCTTGTCGTTTCAGTCTTGTGTGCGGATGGCCAAAAAATATAAATGAAATAAAATAAAAATTGTCCCTATCAAATTTCGAGAGCCTATGTTTCAAAAAGTGTTGAGTCCTTAATGTACCGTCCGAATAAATATGGAGAGTTTAATTCGATAAAAAATAAAAAAATCATTGAAATCGGTGCAGAAATAGCAAAGATACGGCGTTTTGAAATTAGCAGTAGTGATAGGTCATTTTTTATTGATTAATTTATTGATTTTCATATTAGTTTATTTGTCTGCTATAGCTATGTAAACAGTTATACCCTAAAATATTTTTTTTGGAAATAATAAACCATTTTGTAATAATTTGCAGGGTTTTCATTTTGGATTATAAGAAACATATGATTAACCAATATTTCACAAATAAATATATTACAGACGCAATTATAAATAAATGGATGTACTCATATAAATATCTTTTATTTTTTTCCGAAAATATCCAGTTCCAAATTATCCAGTGGGATGTACGTTTCACCGACAGCAAACCTAATGGGAAAGGTTAGAAAGCCCACAAAACAAGAACGATGATGCAACCCAATTAAACACCAGCTGGAATTCCAGTCCAAGCCATGTTCAAGGAATGGCACGTCTAAATTTCAAAATTTTACAAAAATAATAAAATTAGTCATGCAGTGAACATAATTTGGTAAGAAAACTGAACGAATCCGGATCCAGCACTCGTACAACATGGACAAACTACTCGGCGGCTCCAACATGGATGAAACAAAAAGCCTCGTTTTGCTAATGACTTTCGTCAGTTTTATGGTCCTGCTGGCTGTGAACATGGTCCTCATACCAGTCCTGAAAAATATCTTCTGCGTCGTAGAAGATTTAGTAAGCATCAATAATCTTTTAATGGATTATTTTACAGGAATTCGTGCAAATAAAAGGAGACGTGATTCAAATAAAAACACACCAAATTAAATGTCATTGTTGTAATAATGGGCTATTCACTATTCCATTAACAGATGAATCTTCCGTCTTATCGTATTTTTTGTTTCTTTGATATTTGTCAACTTGGGACTCCAAATAACAGATGTTTAGGTTATTTTTGACATAGATATTCCTTTTGGCTGAGCTTCTGTGACTTTCATTGTCTAACGTTTTTTTCATTTTTATTTTGAAACACTCTAACTCTCATCGTGTTGCTCGAATATTAAAATACGAAAAAAAATCATTTGCTACATTAATTAATTGTTGGGCTTTATAGACACGCCCTGTGTCAAAAAAAACTTTGTTGGTTTGTTTGTTTATTTATTTAACGTCACTTTATGCTACTATGGCTAATTGGACGATGCTACAGTGGGAGTCCTAAATTTTGCCTATCCAGGTTTTATTAGGATAGGGATATTTAACGAGTACCTGACATCGCACAGGCTCGGGACCACCTTTTAACGTCCCCTCCGAAGGACGGCGTAACTAAGGATTTTTTACTCCCATTAAAAAATCCTAGGACCACCTGCGGGTTTGAACCCGTGACCTTTACGCTAGCCACCCAGCTACAAGTGATCCATAGCTTTGTTGGTGTTGCTTGTATTGAAAATTTCGAAGCAGTTTTAGTGGATAATTTATTTATTTATTTTTTTTTTTGGGGGGGGGATAACTAGAAAGTTAGTAAACCTAATTGAGATGTGTTTATCAGAAACATTCCATAAAGTTAGAATCGGTCATAATTACCCCCGAGAGATTTGAGGTGCGATCAGGTTTGAATCAGGGTGACTCCCTTTTCCCTGTTTTATTTAATATAGCATTAGAATATGTCATAGAAAATGTGACGTGTACCGAGAAATATTTAAATCCGGGAGATAAAATTCCGGTTTTGGGATACGCCGATGATTTGGTACAGCTAGGTGAAGACACGGAAACTATATAAGTGCATTAATAAAAATCGGTAAAGAAATAGGACTCGAAATAAATACCGATAAGATGAAATATATGATTAGTAGCAGAAACGGTGACGATCTTGGTGATATTGATATTGATATATCAATCCTGATGGACTTACTTTTGAACACTTTGAGAAATTAAAGTATTTAGGTTCAATGATAACAAGAAAAAGAGAAATCCAGGAGGAAATAAAGTCCCGGTTAAAGGCGGAAAATGCGTTTTATTATTCAGCTGCGAAATTATTTAACTCCCGGCTTTTGTCTAAAAATTTAAAAGCTACAATGTATAAAACTATTATTTTTTCCGACGGTCCGATTTGAAACGTTTCCGCTTACTTTGAAGGATGAACAACGTCTTAAGGTTTTAAAAAATAAGGCACTACGTACATTATTTGGTCCGAAGAGAGATCAGGCCACTGGGGAGTTTAGAAGGTTGCACAACGCGAAATTGCGGGGTTTATACCCGGTGAATATAAATTTGATAACATCACGGTGACTTAAATGGTTGTGTAATGTTGTTGAGCTCGTCAAGGGGGGGGTCTGATCTTGGGGATTTGGGCTTGAACGGTGAGCATTGGACGAGTCTATGAAGGCGGAATTTGGTGGCATTGGCATCGAACCTTCGGGTTCGGTAAGCCTAGTATTATCATTATTATTTTTTTTTTTTGTTATTTAACATTTGTTGCTAAGATCAAACATTTAGGAGCCATATTGGATCCAACTACCCAGATACTTTCATGTTTAATATTTCTTCCGTTTAAGTGTAGATGGTCGCCTTTATCTTTAGTATTCTTGGTGAATTGTCGTTCATCATGTATTCTACATCCTCTGCTTCTAGAAATATGAACACTTGGACATCAGCAAACTGAACATTGCTAAGGCAATCTCTTCCGAAAAGACTGTTACGTTGCCTTTGTTGATATCTTGAAAATATTCTGACATGGGATCTCAATGGGAATACACGTTTTAGGGTCTGCTTTGTTCAAATAACCTAGTATTGCAAAAAGGTATGTGCGCGGATGTAAAAATAAATATTCAGAATATGGAAGTACCATAGATGCATCGCAAATTTTTTACCAAATTGGATTTAACATGAGCTTACAATATGGAATAAGTTTACAGTAGAGTTGTAATGAAGTTGATTAACTCATTATGCCTATTAAAATGGTCTTTAATATCAGATAGATTTTACCTTACTGGAATATTCTGGAAGGACTTCCTTACTTCCAAAATTACTTCCTGTAAAATATATTTACTTTGGTTAGTGAGAAATATTGACCTTTGACATACATAGTTAATTGTAGTAAAAAAAAAAAAAATGTATAAATACAAAATATGAGAATGTTATATTCCCAACTAAAGAAGAAAAATAAAATTGTCATTGGACATACATTTCCGAAAATAAGTATTGATTTCTGATTGTATAATCGCATAATATTATACCATTGGAAAGCTTACTACAGTAGAAATATTTTTAAGCAACGAATTAAGTCGTTGTCCGTTAAACTTAAGTAGTTGTTATAGTTATTAATAATTAGAAATTTTAGATCGTGTTATGAAAACAGATGTTTCCATAGAAACTAAATGGAGTTTGAATAGAGAATAGATCTCTTCCCATGGCACTTGTCGCATGCGCATGCGTTGTATAAAGGTTTAGAGGAATAAGCCTACAGCATATAAGTTATTCTCAGTGGTTCTTTATAATCGTATAGTCTTCTTTGTCGAAAGAAGTATTGGGGATTATCAAGACGGTTTCAGACTTAATAGTTCCACTTTATACCATTGTTTCTCCCTCAAACAGACGTGGAGATGAAGAAATAACATCATTTGGGTGATATTTATAGATTATGTGATCATTACGATACAATTTCACGACCTCTACTAGGATTTAAAAAATTGAACTTAAGAAAGAGGCTTTTATGTTTTAAACTAGCTAAAAAATTAGTAATTCTTTCAAAAAAGTTTATTTAATTTCATCGGAATGAGATTTCGGAGCACATCGCTCGTCGATTATGCATTATCTATCCTCATCCTCTATTCCAGAATATAATCCTCATCTGTATATCTCTATTCCTGAACACGGATTGTTAGAGGCTCTTTGATTATTAAACTCACACCGACCATTGGTGTCTATTTTTTAATACATCCGCCAGCTGTTTTAGGCATGAATCTTGACCAGAAGACTCATGGAATAATTATGGCTAAAAATGAACTAAAGTTCTTCAGGAATTAATTAAATTTTTAAATCTTTAAGAGTTTGCGAAAACGACGAAATGAACCATTTTTAGAGAAGAAATTCATCTGAAGATAGTTGTAATTACGTTAATTTTATCATTGTCATTATAGATACGATAAAACACTTTTTTTACTTGACCTTGGTGATTACATAATCAAGTGGTTCGAAATTTCGAATAGAGATATATTTCACTTTTGTATCGTCTATCTAATTGCTAGTCTTATATGCGTATGGTTGTTTAAACTTTATTAGTTCGTTTCATAGTTTTCAAGCGCCTCCTATTTACGTATCGGGTTGTAAAATAAGTTTGTTGCGTTTTTCAAAGTTTTAATTTAATCCTCTGTGTTTATAAAATCTTATTTTCTTGGTCAATTATGTTCACAGATTCTAAAAAAAAAGGTTAAGGTTCTTTTATGCATCAGTTTCAACCGTGATTTCACATCTTTAAGTGGTATTTTGCTTGCTCAAAATAGCAGAGAATAAAATTTAATGATTTTTTATTTCCAAAAAGGAAAATCCACTACACAGGTGGTTAGCAAAATTTGCAGTCTGTATGGAGATAATGCCTAAGGAAAGCGATCATTCGTAAGTGGTTTCCTCGGTTCATACCCAGAAGTATTAAATTGCAAGACGCGAAGCGTTTGGGTCGTCCTTTAACTGTAGATAAAGACCAAATTCAAATATTACCTGAAAGTTGGCAACATGCAATTGATCAAAATGCGTCATATATTGGGTTGTCAGAAAAATTCGAAAGCTAATGTTTATTTATATGTCTTTAATCTTTATGGAAATAACCATGTTTACACACATGTTTACATTCGTCTTTATTAAGGGTCGTAGTGTAGTTGATTGCAAACCAACATTAGTGATGTTCTTTTTTAAAAAAGGAAAAAAAACGCAGCCCGAACTGCAAGAATGATTCGTGCCGAGTATGGAAGCGATCAATTGCTGATAGCACGGTTCAGAAGTGGTTTTCGCGGTTTAGATCAGGGATTTCAATTTGGAAGACCAAATTGAGTTCAACTTTAGACATCGAGGATATTATGACGGTCATCGCAAACAATCCACGAATTACTGACCGTGAGATAGCTGCGGAGTTAAGAGCCTGTCGTTGCGACGTTTGGGTTCCCTATGAGCTCGGTGAAAGGAACCTTATTGAAAGGAGTTCATGTTGTGTTTGCTGCTGAAAAAAAAATGAGGAGCATCCATTTTTGAAACGAGTTGTTACTGGTGACGAAAAATAGATTCTCTACATCAACACCAGCCGAAAAAAATCTTGGGGGTTGCCTAGAACGACGCCGCTCGCAACACCAAAGGCCGGCTTGCATCCAAGAAAGGTGATGCTCAGTATTTGGTGGAATTGGAAGGGACTCATACGTTTTGAGCTCCTTCCTCAAAACCAAACTATAAATATGGACTTCCATTGGATTTCCATCTTTTCCGTTTTCTCGAAAATGTGGAACATCCATTTTTGAAACTAGTTGTTACTGGAGACGAAAAATGGATTATCTGCATCAAAACCAGCTGAACAAAATCTGGGGGCTGCCTAGAACGATGCCGCTCGCAACACCAAAGGCCGGCTTACATCCAAGAAAGGTGAAGTTGAGTATTTGGTGGGATTGGAAGGGACCCATACATTTTGGGCTCCTTCCACAAAACCCAACTATAAATATGGACTTGTACTGCGCCTAGTTAGATCGATTGAAGGCGGCAATAGAAGTGAAACAGCCAGAGTTGGCAAACCGGAAAGGAGTGCTATTCCACCATGACAACGCTAGGCCTCATGTGTCTTTAAGGACTCGGCAAAAGTTATTAAACTTCAGATGGAAGGTTTTACTTCCCCGCCGTACTCTCCTGACATTGCTTCTTAGGATTTCCATCTTTACCGTTCCTTCGAAAATTTTTGACAAGAGAAATCCTACTCTTCAGAAGAGGACGTCAAAACGGATCTTTTATTGTTCTTGTGGAGTAAGGACAGTGATTTTTGGAAACAAGGGATAATTGACCTTCCAAGCCGTTGGGAAAGGGTGATCGCTAACGGTGGTAACTATTTTGTATGTTAAATAAACAAATTTAAAGCTGTTCATCAATTTTAATTTTTGTCCCAATTTCTCTAACGAACTTCCCGAACAACCCAATATGATTGATTAAAAATATTTACAGGAAACTAAAGTTTTTATTAAAGTCACCAGTAAATGAACTTATTTTACAACCCAATACCTTAGTGTTAAAATGTTCATCAAACAAATCTTCGTGGAAACCGCATCAGTTTTTAAAAAGTATTTTTTTTTTTCATTACGGAATGGTTATGTTGAAAAGGCTGTAATACGTATCCTTGCAGCCCATGAAAACTTGACTGTCTTGAAAAATTATTATCAGTTTCTATAGTCTTTGTTATGTCCTCCATGGCAGGGCGAGTTTGCAGATGATGAGTTCTCAACTCTTATCTATGACTTATGTGACATGGGCTATCTATGACTCCAATCCCATTCGGATGCTGTTGGAGGTGTCATGACCATTCTCAAGCATGCAACGCTTCGATGTCAAGGCAACATTGGTATGCACTCTCCACTTAAAAGGAACTACGATTTCTTTCTTTAAAGCTAATTTTAAGTCGTACACCTTTAAACTTTTTTGTAAGTTTGATCTTAAAATATTTACCAGAATCATAATTAAGACGGTTTGATGGCTGTGGCAATTGAAAGCACACATTCGCTCGACACCCATTGGAACTCTAATAAAATTTCTTTGTTTCTTAATGTATATGTTTAATTGTTTTGGGCCAGAACATGGAGGCGTCTCCTTTTCGTTGCCGCAAGGGGTGTTCTGCTTTTCAAAGGCCACTAGGTGGCGGAGTGATCAGAACCAGAGCTAAATCTTTAAAAACACCAATTTCCCTTTTCTTTAAAGTATAACTACTCTGAAACTATGACAAACTATAATTAATGAATGCCTATTCATAATCAAATACAAAATAATGATAATGATAACAACAAAAACCATATGATAATGATAATGATAACAAAGAAACCATATGTCTCTTTCTTGTGCTAACCTTTACACGTCCTCCCAGGAGATCGAGGCCTTCTCTGGGTCTTTTCTCTTCGTGCGGTTTCCTGGCACTTCTTTCCTGATTATCCTAAATGTCCAAACCACCTCTGTTTGTGCTCCTCTAGAACGGTCTCCGTCTGTTGGAATAGATTAGCCCGTAAAATGGCGTTCCGTATCCTATCTCTCTGTGCATTTCTCTCTGATTTTCGAAGATATTTCATTTCCATGGCCTGCATTTGGCTCTTGTGTTTTGAGATGAGAGTCCACAATTCTGAGGAGAACGATAGTTTAGGGAGGCGCCAAGTCCAGAACCATGATGAAAAGTAACGGACTCGGCTACAGCCCTATCGGATATCCAATGTCGTCTTCAATTCTTTTGAAATGTGATTTCACATTCCTCATCTTTTTATAGACAGTCTTCAACGCCAAAGCTGTTCCACGATCTATACCCCGCTCAGTCAGTGCCATCTCTATGTCTTCTTTCTTCACTCAGTCAAAAGCTTTCTGGAGATCCACTATAGAATGTATGTCCATGATTGTATTAATGATTTAATAATTAAAGTGCAGAACCAAAAAATGTCAGTATTTTATTGATTTATTTAGGTATATTGCTAGTTTCACCCATTCGGTTCCATTTAGCCTATGTATTACTTCATCCAGGGTTGGCTTATCTTTTCATTTTGACATATTGCCAAAAAGTGATAAGTATCCTCTGGTACATTGAGATCGCACACGGAACAGACAGGTACTCTATCCCTCCTCCATAGCTGACAGTGAAGGTCTATCAATTCTTCTCTTGCTCTAAATATTGCCGAAGAGACCAAGTGTGTTGAATGAATTGCCTGTTCCGGGTCTGATATTGTATATAATGTTTGAGATTGGTTGCTATAACAGTGACAGGTCTTCTGAACGCCTCGATAATGACTGTCTAATTGAGGAGTGATACGATGGAGATAGGTGCTCTCCGTGGTAAAAGCACGTACCGCAGCATCTGGGAATAGGTTCTCCGCTAGGTATGGATGAACTCGCACCTACCTATTAGCAGAGGGGTCAGGTAAGGACGGAAATGCCCCGTGTGGTAGAAGCACAACAGCAGCGGGTAGGAAACCTCATAGGTGCACATGGGTAGAAGCCATGCATCCCATCCTGTGATTTGAGGGGGACAGATAGAAAAAGTAGAGATGTAAGTTGAGGGATGATAAAGATAAACCACATTATACAAATGCAGAGATAATCTGACCTAGGGAGATATCCCTTGGTAGAAGTATGTAGGTGATCTGAAGAGCTTAGCTGACTCTTGGGGATGTTTAGTCATCTATGTCAATAATTGATGGTGGAAGCTTTTCTACCAGACTAGTGTCTTGATCCTAGGTCAAATACCTCGAAAGGTTTATTTATAATCTTAAAACAGTTACATGAACAATGATATTTACAATCGTATCAGCAAGTTAAAATATATAATATGATTAAATAGTACGTCTTCACTTATTCGGCCGGTGACCCAAGTAGCCGCCGCTAGCTCTTCCGGTGAGCGGGGGGCGTGAAGCATCCGCTACAAATGTATGGAATTGACTATTGTTAGCTGCGGACATAATTTCTGTTTGGATCTTTGTTTCTATTGTATTTATTAAGTTGTTCGAACAAACTATAATTTGGCTCCCAACTTACGAAAATCGTCTGATTTTAGATTCTGGGTAAGAAAAGAAGAAATGTAAACAGATATATTTCGAAATAAGGTGCTTATCTATTTTTTTGTGGAGAATGGGAGCGTTGTGTGGTTCTTGTACCATTTAAAATGTTATCAGCCTGTTCTTCATGTTCAAAGCACAAATGACAGGTATGTACAACAATTTTATCTTTAATATTTAATATTATGGTACGTATTTATAATTATACCTCTTTACCGTTATTTACAGGTCAGATCGAAGATATTCTTCGGATTATAGAGATATGTGTTCTTATTTGTGCAGACTATAGTAACCGATTTTAAATAAAGTGCTGTTTCATTTTTATCTGATTGATTCTAATCCAAATAATATAATTTGAATATTATTTATTTATATTATATTTCTTTCATAAGCTTTATTTGGTTTTTATAACAGGAAATCATACAAGATTCATTCACAAATAAACAGTTATTTTCAAGACCACGTAAAAATGTCACGTTCAAGAAAGTAACCTTGAGATAAGTTAAACGGTTACAACTGTTTTAACGAGTGCATAATATGACTAAGCATGCTAAACGAAAGTTAAAAGTACTTTCAGTTTAGCAGGACCTTAAAAAAATAAATAATCAAAAATCCTTAATTTAAAGTTATTAAACTTTTTTGTTTAGATTGTTTAAGTACAGTTTACACTGCTAGGAGTCATACAAATACTAATGAAGCTAATCAAAATTAAAAAATAATATATTTTATATAAAATGAGTATTCCTCAGTTTATATTAATAAATAATCTATAATTTGTTTACTTAATCAATAATATTGTAAAATTGTATGCCTTAAATAACAAGGCCCCGGGTTCATACTTGGCAGATTGTCTTAGGAATTTTTAAAAGGGAATACAATGTTTTTGCTTATGCTGTCCTTCGGATGGGACGTAAAATGGTTTCCTTTACTATGCCAGGTACTCATTAAAGATGCATATCCTAATTAAACCTGGAAAGAAAAAAATCAAGACTCCCTCTGAAGCAACGTCCGATCAGACACATTAGCATAAACTTTCGTTAAACAAATAAAAAAAATCTGGTGCGGGCAACACACGACTTTCACCTCCATTTTTAAAATCAATGAAAGAATTTTCATATACAGTTAGAGATAAAAATACGTGAAATTATTAAGGAATTAATTAAATTAAATTTCTATAGAAACATGTGTTTGATTCAAAAATCTATTATATTATTATCTAAAATAATCAGTTAGTGTTACGTTCATTTCATCACTCTCTATTAACTTTTAAAAGCTTGTGTATGAGATGATAATATTTCTAAAATCTTTAGCTTTCCAACGGTATATCATACATGTATATTACTGCTCTTATGTTCAAAAACGAAAAATTGCATTAAAAAAATATTTTTTCTGTTTTCTCCTTTAGTTGGGTATCGAATTTATTCAATTTATATATTTACCAGTTTTTCATCAGCGTTAACAAGATAATCTAGTTATTATTATTGAATCTACAAAATTAAAGGTACTTTAGGGGAAGAAAATTTAAAATATCGGCATTTAAGCCCTGTCAGACCATTTTTATCTAAATAAAACCTAAATGATATTAAAGCCCATTAATTTTTACATCGATATAGCGAGTTTAATCAAAATCGTCGGAACCGTTTTTGAGAAAATCGAAAAAAGGTGCAAAATGCATAGTATAAAGTGCCTCTTCTGGTAGACTCATTTTGATGAAAAAAGTTTTGTCACGTCTCGGGCGTATAGATGTCTTAAATATGAAATTTCAGTTTCATAGGACCTACCGTTTCCGCCCGGGAGTTACCACACACACACTCACACACACACACACACACACACAGACCTTTTTTCGGGACTTGGTTATTTGGACTCAGGGGACCCTAAAACGTGTATTTCCGTTGAAAACTGGAATTCGAAAATTTTCACGATCGCAATACTTCCCCTTACTATATATAGTAAGTGAAAGTAAAAATAACTAACGTTTTGGGTTTTCCCCATCTAAAATTGAATTTTATCTGTTCATACCCACCTAATGTTCCTGAAGCGCAAACGCAGTACAGCTTTTTTCCCATTCTTTACTATGCATGCGTCAACAGCTTGTTCCGCATGCCCTGGAAGCGAAATAGGTATCTGTAAATAGTGTATTCCATTACAGTAAAACCTTAAGGTTTCTTCCCTCGTGGATTATTGTTTTTTTATTGATAAGATGAGACATACGTTTTATACTTTTTCCGTTTCATACGGCCCTGATCAGAATGAAAAAGAAGTACTGCGCATGTCCTGCCTTATTTGTGAAAAAATAATCAAGCTAGGTAACAAACCTATAGTACAATAATTTATTTATTTATCATTATAAACAATGCTACATAGATTTTTAATACTTGAACTAATTCTAATTTATTTAATTTAATTAGATAAAATTCACTTATCCTCAATTTATTGACTTATAATTAATATATATTTTGTAGCCAGCGAAAATGGTTCGATAGTAATTTGATAAAATTCTATTTTCAACTTTTGATTACGCACACAAAAACATATTTTCCTTGACGCAGCTGTGTTTTGACAAAATTAGAGCAGATTAAATGGTGATTTGCAATTGGTTATATTTCCATATTAGGATATTTTACAGGAAACGTAAACAACTCTTATTAATTTATTATCTAACCAATTTAATTGATTCTTTCCGTATTAAAATTTATATTTTTTTTTTGCTGTAATATTAATAGGATAACGGATTTTTTTTTTTTTTTTTAACTTATCGATCACAAGACAAATATACCAACATGTAGATTTCGTAAAAAAAAAAGTCTGGAAGTATCTTTCAGAATTAGCGTCTTAAATATAGTATGGCTCTGATTTTATATGTTTTTATAATTTGTTTACAAAAAATAGAAAATACTAAAGTAGTAATTGATACTTAATGCTATTATTGAAACTTTGATTTCCAAAAGGTACTAATAGAAATTTTTTACGAAATAGATATTTTTACAGATCTCTATTCGAATTTCAGAATATTATTTTCATAAATGAACCATTATAACCGACACAAAAAAAAAAAATTCCCCACAAATTTTGAAGGCTTACGTTTCAATATACATAGAACTCGAATACCGTATTAAAAATCCGCCAGTCCACCGTACAAATTAATAAAAAACTGAATACCGAAAATACTGTTGTTCGTTTTATTTGTTAGAACATTAAATTTTGCTACAAAACAAAAATAGAATCATTGAAATCGGTTGAAAAATAAAGTTTTGAAATTAGGAGTAGTGATAGGACATTTTCATTTGATTTATTTATTGCTTTTCATATTAGTTAATTTCCTGTAAACAGGTATATAAACATTTGTACCGTAATATAGTTATTTGAAAATAATAATTCATTGTGAAATAATTTGCATGTTTTGTTTTTTTTATATTAGGAGAGGGATCTTTAACAAGTACCTGTCATAGCACAGTCTAGGAACCACCTTTTTATGTCCCCTCTAAAGGACGGCTGTCTAACTGTTTTCACTCCCATTAAATAATCCTAGAGCCACCTGCCAGGTTTGAACCCGCGACCGTGGGCATGTAGAGCTGTTATGCTAGAGGCGACGTTGGGATATGCAGACCCTCCTAGGGTACTCTCAGTCTCTATAAAGTGGGGTTCCGAAAATGGTAAAAAATTCTGGCGGCTGACTGTATTCTCGACCTAATCACTTCATTGCACGGCCGTTGGCTTAGAAACAGTACGAATCTCGATATTTACTGAGCCAAAGACCCTTCATAGTACAGGTTTTTATTAAAATTAATGGAAATCCGCCATGCGAATTTATCTAAAGGACATTCAAGTTCTCTAAAAACATAATGTTTTTCAAAAGGTACTTATTAAACGTATAACAGTAAAACATTTCCTTCCACGGAGTAAAAATGGTAAAAAAAATTCCTGATTTTCATGAGAATATAATGAAATAATAAATTGGTCCAATAAAAACTTATTGAGTGAAGAATCCAAAAAAAAAAAAAAAAAAAAAAAAAAAAAAAAAAAAAAAAAAAAAAAAAAAAAAAAAAAAAAAAAAAAGCTGGAAGATAATGGAGGAAAACAAATTAATTAATAATAAAATTTGTGCTATAGAATTAATTATTTTATTTCACTCATAGTCTGATATATGAATCGATAATTCACAATCGGAACGTTGAGAAAGAAAATATACTAAAGGACATTTTTTTTTTACAAAATTAATGTTTTTAATCGAAATATTTCATCTTAAAAAACGAGTCATTTCGATAATTGCAGCTTTAAGTTTCCTTCCATGACGTAAAAATAATAATTTTAATATAGTAAAAAAAATATTGTAGTTTTTCATGTGGAAATAATAAAAATAAATTGGTTCAGTTATAAATGAATGAGACATTTTTGGGCATTCTGTAAAATTTCCTTGTTTTTTTTTCAGAAATCAAAGTATCAACAGTACTGAAATAAATAATTATTAGATTGAAGTATGGATTATTAGATTTTGATGTTAATATTTCCTAGCAACAAACTTCTTATCAAAAAGACATTGAACTACTCGACCTTTGAATTAATTGGTGGGCTCGTCTCTTACGTATTTAGATTACGCAAACAATAAAAAACAATACTACATTCTGATTATGAAAGAGCATTATATTTATTTAAAAAAATTTTTTTTTTGTAAATTATAGTCACGAATATATATACATATAAAATTTTAGCACGGAGAAATAACAAAAATATTCTGCTAAGATATTTGGAACGCCCAAAATTTGAAACGCAAAAGATCTGTTTCCTCAAACCTATTTTGTCGCTTGCGCATGCTTAGTACAGATCTTTCGCCCTAAACATCTATATTGCGTATGCGCAGAAAGCAAAATAGGTTGGAGAAAACAAACTAGAAACATCTCCTGACCCGAACAGATAGCCGAAGATAAACGAATACAGCCGACTGTCTATTTACTCATTTATCACTTTCGACTGATAAGAGCATTGAGTCGTTTCATAATTCTATTAATGTATTTATAAGTTTTATCCGTACCGTTACCGCTTGAAGTTTGTTCTCATTTTAAAAAAATGGTACCTCGAAGGAGAGTTTTGGATTTAATTCAAGCTATTTCTGCTGCAGCGTAAGTAGATATTTTATTATATGTAAATTATTTTGTATTAAATAGAATACCGATATTTTTTAAATTTTATTTTAGGTGTAAATGCCCAGCTCATTCCCATGCAGGACCTGTCGTTGTTTTGGGCAGGAATTCTGGTTCCTGCGAAACAGCCTTGCCTCCAACTGATTATGCTTTCGAAGTAATTTATTAATTTTTTTTCTTTAATTTTTCCAGTAGTATTTTTGTTATTTTATATTTAGAAGAAATTGTTCGATAGATGGCCTGTTCTACAATTAGGTATGGTCCAGGAGTTACAAAAGAAATTGGTCAGGACATGGTTAACATGCACGTTAAGAATGTTTGTGTTATGACCGATCCTATCATAGCGAAACTCTCACCTGTGAAAGCAGTTCTCGATTCGCTTACGAAGAATAAAATCAACTTTAAAATATATGATAAAGTTAGAGTTGAACCTACTGATAAGAGGTATGATAACTTTATAGTACTACTTTTGATATTTTACTAAATTTCAATTATTTTATAATATTTTGTTGATGATAGTTTTGAAGATGCTACTAACTTCGTAAGGGAAAATGACTTCGATTGTTACATAGCAGTTGGAGGTGGTTCAGTCATTGACACATGTAAAGCTGCCAATTTATATTCTTGCGACCCTGAAGCAGAATTTCTTGATTATGTAAACGCCCCCATAGGAAAAGGAAAACCTATCACAGTGCCATTAAAACCATTAATCGCAGGTATTTTCTACTTACCGGATAATTTAATATATACTATCTTGTAGTACATTTGAGTGTAAAACTAATTTTAGGATAAGTAGGTTAAAAGTTCGCTCAGTGAATAAACAAGATAAATAATTTATTTATTTACTGACATTTTAGTCGAAGCATATGAAAAATAATAATAAGTTAGAAAAACTACTAGAAAGATGAGAACAACAATAGAATGTGTTAATAAACATATTAAAGTTTAAAATTCCAATTAATTAAAAATATGAAAATTTGATGATACAACAAATTATTGTGGAATAATTTTAATCAGTGTTGATTATGTAAATAATGAAACTAAAAAAAAAAAAAAAAAAAAAAAAAAAAAAGTGAACGCAATGAGATAAATATATAAATACAGATATAGTTATGTAATGGTATCAGAAAAAAATATACAATTTTATCTATTCATTTCAGATAAAAAAATGTTTTATATAAGTTTATAAGTTTTTTTATGTACTATTATGTATTAATTAACAGTATTTTTAATTTTAATGAGATATACTCAGTATCAACACACAATTCAGAATGATTGGTCGTTTGTGGTTACTTTGTCGAATTTCTAATTTTCTTTTATGAATGAACAAATAATGGAATTAAAAAAATTACTGAAAAAAAAATTAACGAAAAAAAATTATATAAATTATATTAATATTAAGAGAATTTTATTTATATAAAAAAAAAAAAAAAAAAAAATTAGGCCTTCTGTTAGAATCTGATACTTGAAAATGGCCAATAATAATAAAGGTTGAAATATTATAAAAGTAATGACTACATAATAAATTAATTATGTTAGATTAATAAATAATTTTAGAATTATGATTGTGATGAACTGGATAAAAGTGGCTCTTTTTTTATTAATAGTAAAAAATTAAGAAATGCGTGTGGCCTGTGTAGTTCAAAACGATAAGTTGTGTAAAACTGAAATTTCATCTTTAAGAAGTGTATATAACAGATATGTTATAGAATCTTTTCCATCAAAATGGGCAAACCAGAAGAGCCACTTTATACTATGCATATTGCACCTTTCTATGATTTTCTCAAAAATGGCTCAAATGATTTTGAGTTAACACTGTGTAGCGATGTAAAATTTAGTAGAATTTGATATCATGTAGGTTTTATTCTGATTGAAATAGCCTGACATGGCTTAAACGCTGATATTTTAAATTTTCTTCCTCTAAAGTTCCTTTAATTTTGTCGATTAAATAAAAAAAATGTAAGTAGGTGGTCCTAGGATTTTTTAATGGGAGTAAAAAATCCTTAGTTATGCCGTCCTTCGGAGGGTACGTTAAAAGGAGGTCCCGAGCCTGTGCGATGTCATGTACTCGTTAAACATCCCTATCCTAATAAAACCTGGGTAGGCAAAATTTAGGACTCCTACTGTAGCATCCTCTGATTAGCCATAGTAGCATAAATTGATGTTAAAAAAAAAAAAAATAAATAAACATTTACTTAATTGGTATTCAAATTATTTAATTATGAACTTACTTCCCTCAGTATTGTCAATATATAACAACAGTTAAATCCTTCATTTACTGCACTCCTAATTAATTTCTACTATATTTTCTAAAATCTGATTTTAATAATTATAAATATTAAAATGTTTACATAAAATATTAATTTTAGTTCCTACTACGTCTGGAACTGGCAGTGAAACAACTGGAGTCAGTATATTTGATTACGAGCCGTTGAAAGCGAAAACAGGTATTGCTAACAGAGCCCTTCGCCCCACCCTTGGAATTGTCGATCCCTTACATACGCTAACCTTACCTGAGCGTGTAGTCGCCTACAGTGGGTGAGTATCTTATATTTTATCATCAATAGAGATAAAATCATGTTATTTACAATTTTTTAATTTCACTTAAATATACATGAAATATATTATAATATACTTATTTTAAAAAAAATTATTCTTTTAAGAAAAAAATAATTTATACACTTATTTATGGTATGGGTTCTTGACAATCAGGCACATAATATTTTATATAACTTTTTAATCATAATTATAACTTACAAAATTAATAGAAACAATATGTAACCAGGCTAACAATGATTCTTCATATTCATACAGCAGCTCCTAACACTAAGTCCCCACTCAAACTATTTCTGACCTTTACCTGGTAGGGACCTTACTTCTACCTGCCCTGTTATCTTGGGTATGCCCCTTGCATTCAAAAGAGGAGCTGTTATTTAAATTTAAGTTTTACTTTCTATCTAATTATCTAATTGTAAGCCTTCCTAACACAATAATCAAATAATAAATAAATAAATACTATAATTATAAAAAATGGGTATATTACAATATAATAAGGGAAAGTATTGCGATTGTGAAAATTTTCTAAATTCAGTTTTCAACAGAAATACATGTTTTAGGATTCTCTGAGTTCAAATTACCAAGCTGTGCAAAAAGGCCTTTGTGTCTTGCACGGAAAAGAAAAGTTGTAAATTATATATTATCTATTTATTAGTCAATAATTATATGATCTTGTATGTCTTCTTAATTGGCATTAACTATTGATTTTAATTATTATTTGATTTATATTGCATAACTTTGTTTATATGTTTTTTTAGTTTTGATGTATTTTGTCATGCTTTGGAGTCCTTCACCGCTATTCCGTACAACGAGAGGGCACCCTGTCCACCAGACCCAATCCTTCGACCTGCATACCAAGGTTCAAACCCGGTATCGGATGTCTGGGCTCGTTGTGCACTTCAGATAATAAGAAACTATTTCAAAAGGTGCTTGAGACTGAAGATTAATTACGTTTTTTTTTCTAGATAGATTTCTAACATAATTATGATAACATTTTTTCCTAATTAATATATCTTCCTAATCTAATTTTTTCTTTATCTTTTTTTTTTTCATTCTTGCCAGGATTTATCAATAAGGTTAGTATTCAAGTTATGTAAGGTAACTTAAAAATTATAACTCTTTAAAACTGTAATTTGATTAGTTGTAGTTAGTCTTAACTTTTAGTATTTGCATTTAACATTCATATTTAAGTGTAGCATCGATACTAATTTTGAAACAGTATTATTTGTCTAATTTTCAAAAAAAAAATTTTTTAAAGGTTTTGAGTTTTAATCTATGAATATACCACTAAGTTTTGAGAATTTATTGTTCTCGTATTCCTCTCCTAACAGTGAAAAACATGATTTCAGATAATATAAAATATCTTTATTCTAGAACTAAGTTCCTTAAGAATAACAAATTTATACAATGAACAGACAGTCTGACATAGATCAATAAAATCATTTATTATTTACAAATGTGTGAAAAATATATACAAATTGTGCTACCTAAACAAAAAAAAAAAAAAAAAAAAACCTGTACCATAACAACCCCTGAAGGTGTTGGGCTTAGTACATATAGAGATTTGTACTGTTTAAAGACCAGCATTGGTGTGCAATGAGGTGATTAGGCTTTGATCACACTCAGCCGACAGGTTTTCCCCCAATTTTTTGGGTACCCACTTTGTAGAGGCTGGGTCTCCATATCTTAGGGTCGCCCTCCCGACTAAATTAACAGAGTAAATGATATTCTGCCAAAGCCAGGATTCGAACCCAGGACCTGGAGAACATTAGACTAGTGCTCTATCCACTAGATCATGCCGATCCCACCTAAACATAAAAAAAAAAAAAAACTTAGAAAATAATAGTGGTGAAGGGAATTTAAAAACAGAGGAATTTATCCATAAAGCTAAAATTTGGGCGATATAAATTATTATTCCTCGAATTCAGTCTGATAATTAAACCAAAATTTCATATTTGGTAAGCGTCTGTTTGAAATGATAGGTGTTAAAAAAAAGGGGTTTTGAACGAGGATAGAGATAAAGCATGACAAATGTGAGTAGTTAAGAAATTCTAGAACAGTAGAGTGGGCAAGAAAGGAATTATCTTGAGTTTTACTTCTGTGGGTAGTAATGTAAACATCAGAATGGCGCGATCTATTGGGTTGTTTCACATGAAATGTCCGTTTTTATAGTTTCTGAAATATATAAAGGATTTTGCAGGTCTCTGTTGTTTTCTTCCGAATGTTTACATATTTAAAGTAAACAGTTACTAATCTTCTACCTTTGTATTATAAAGATTAGCTTCCCAATCAATTACCCACTTTTTAGTATACCTCCAAATATGAACATGGAAACACGCGATTTTCGAGTAATATTTTTGTACGAGTTTAAACTCGGCCATTCAGCAGCTGAGGCCGCTATAAATATTTGCAAGGCGTTTGGGGAAGGGAGTGTTAATGAACGGACCATTCGCCGTTGGTTTGCTAAGTTTTCAGCTGGGGATACCGACTTGGAAAACTTGCCCCGAGGAAGACCTCCGTCCGTAATCGACAACGATGTCCTCAAACATACACTAGAAGGAAACCACTACCAAACAGTTAAAGGACTTTCAGCACAACTAAATCTAGTGCATCTACCGTTTCCAGACATTTAAAGTGTAATGGGAAAGTGAAAAAGCTCGATACATGGGTACCTCATGATCTCACTGAGCGGGAGCAAGACCCCATGTTTAAAAACATACCGTGCAAAAATTGAAAGAACTGGGCTTCGAAGTTCTTCCGCACCCACTATATTCTCCCGACTTGTCTCCAACAGATTACCACCTGTTCAGAAATTTAGACAACTTCGTCAAAGGAAAACTTTTTGAAAATTTTTGATGATCAAGTGAAAAGTGCGTTTTCAGATTTTGTTTCACTTCAAAGCTCAGAGTTTTTCAGTTCGGGAAAAATGTGTAGAAAAAGAAGGTAAATACTTCAAATAAAATCATCTTGTTTTCATATCGTATTTTTAATAAAAATACTTTACCTTGAAAACGGACATTTCATGTGACACAACCCAATAGTTTCAAGAGAGTGGAGAGTTAATGGTTTGGTAAAGGTATGATCCTAGGAAATATTGTCTGTGAATGGGGGAAAGGAGCCACTTTAACACTCCTTATAAGTGGATCACAGGAGACCAGTCTTCTATGTTTTTCAGATGAAATCGAATGATGTATTTCAATAAAACTAAAATAACAATCGTATATTTACTTCTTTTACACTTGATTTATTTTGGGGTTATCACCTCCAACTTAATGTAAAGATGATTACTCCTTTAAAAAGTGGTCTGCGAGAAATTCACAAAGCTATTTAATGAAGCTGGGTCTAGATAGAAATGAAAAAAATATGAACTTGTAAAACAAACTTATATTACAAGAAAAACTGTACATTTACACTTTGGGGGCCAGGAATTTATCTATTGTGTTAGTATATTAGTTTTCCAATTAACTATTGAGCATTAAGTACAATTTTTATATTGACTTAAGTGGCTGCTGAATCTTGAAACCCTGAGGTGATGAAGAAAATACTGTCTCTAGTAGGGGTGTCCATTAAGTCTCTCTCTTCAAAGTTCTTTTACTCCGCGGTTGTTGACAGAAAGAATAGAAAAGCTTAAGAAGTAATATGGCTCACCCAGCTAGAACCATCAACTAGCTGGTTCTCTATTCTACCACTGGAAGTGCTCTACTTCTTCAACAGTCACGACATGATGGCATGGTCGACATAATTCCAAAACGAAATTTCTCTTTTGGAACCCTAAATATTAATCATTGCATGTGTTTAGTGTGTTATAATTTTTTATAATTTTAATTTCAAATATTAATTATTGTTTGTATTTTCTCTTTCAGGGAATATGAGATGAATAAATGCTTGATATGTTTCCAAAATATGCTTGTATATTCATTGTCAAAATTTCAAGACCCTAATTATCAGTATATATAAATGCTCAATTCAATAAAAGAGTAGATGTAATCACTGTCAACTAGTTATTTTTTTACTTTCACTTACTATATATAGTAAGGGGAAGTATTGCGATCGTAAAAATTTTCAAATTCCAGTTTTCAACGGAAATACACGTTTTAGGGTCCCCTGAGTCCAAATAACAAAGTCCTGCAAAAAGGTCTGTGTGTGTGTGTGTGTGGTAACTCCCGGGGGGAAACGGTAAGTCCTATGAAACTGAAATTTCATATTTAAGACAACTATATGCCCGAGACGTGACAAAACTTTTTTCATCAAAATGAGCTTACCAGAAGAGGCACTTTATACCATGCATTTTGCACCTTTTTTCGATTTTCTCGAAAACGGTTCCGACGATTTTGATTAAACTCGCTATATCGATGTAAAATTTAATGGGCTTTAATATCATGTAGGTTTCATTTGGATAAAAATGGTCTGACAGGGCTTAAATACCGATATTTTAAATTTTCTTTCCCTAAAGTACCTTTAATTTTGTAGATTCAATAATAATAACTAGATTATCTTGTTAACGCTGATGAAAAACAGGTAAATATATAAATTGAATAAATTCGATACCCAACTAAAGGAGAAACAGAAAAAATATTTTTTTAATGCAATTTTTCGTTTTTGAACATAAGAGCAGTAATATACATGTATGATATACCGTTGGAAAGCTAAAGATTTTAGAAAAAATGTCATCTCATACACAAGCTTTTAAAAGTTAATAGAGAGTGATGAAAAGAAGATAAATCTGATTAATTTAGATAATAATATAACAGATTTTTTAATAAAACTCATATTTCTATAGAAATTCAATTTAATTATTTCTTTAATGGTTTCGCGTATTTTAATCTCTAACTGTATTAGAAAATCCTTTCATTGATTTTAAAAATGGAGGTAAGTGAAAGTCGTGTGTTGCCCACACCAGATTTTTTTAAATTTTGCTTTATGATGTTATAGCTGTAAACTATTATTTTTAGTTTTCTTATTTAGTAATTGTGAATTGTCTATTTAAAATATTGCCTCATTAGATCAGTTAAAAAATGCTTAAATTTTCTATTTAATTTGTTATACAGGGGCTTGATCTTAGTATTTAGTTTATGTTTAAGGATTTAAAACATATTTTTGTACTGTTAAAAATTATAATATTCTATTATTTATAATGATTTATGCTTTTCAGGGCAGTTTATGACAGTCAAGATATTGAAGCTAGATCCAACATGCACCTTGCCTCAACCATGGCAGGCGTCGGCTTCGGGAACGCTGGAGTCCACCTTTGTCACGGGCTTTCCTATCCCATTTCAGGAAATGTCAAAACCTTCAGGCCCAAGGGATACAGGTATTTTTAGAGAAATTTCTTGAATTATTATTAAGCTGTACAACTCATTGATCTGTTTATTATGGGACAGACCCAAAATAGAATAATAAAGGCAATACCAGTTGGAACTTAAGAATTATTGGTTTGTTGATAATTAATTGAAATAATAACAACTATTTACAATACTTTAGATATATTTACACCTATAAATATAATACAGCAAGGGGTTTACATATAAAGAGGTGGGCTCATTTTGGTCTGCAAACCCGCACAACATATTTTGCCGATGTCATTAATCCTTGTTATATCATTTTTATAGATGTGTTACAAATCTTGAGGTGAAAAATCAATAAATAAATAAAAAATAGTCACCTATTTTTTGGACAAACCAGAATTAAAAAAAAAAAATGATTATTTATTTAGATTTTCAACTGCATTAGTTAACACATCAAGTAAATTACCTGTCAGATAAAATAGATGAAGAGAAAATGTACATTGGCAGCACTCAATTTAGTAATCTAAACTAGGTCTCGAGACCATCTTCTTTTCACTCGCCTCAGAGGATTGTCAGGAACGAAAGAGAAAGCAAAGATTGAAACTAGTGGGTTAGAGTGGGAGTGGAATTTGTCATGAAAGGATATATACCTGGTTTGGGCCAAATCAGCAACATATGGGATATTAAGGTCTTTATGGATGAGTTTATTCGTGAACAAGTAAGGAGCATTGAGGATTTTTCGAAGAATTTTGGATTGTAAGGATTGAAGACGGGAAGAATTTGATGGTTTAGTAGAGCACTGTAGCTCAAATCCGTAAGTCCAGATAGGTTAGAGCGTCTGTCCAGTAAGTGTTGAAGTAAGCGAAAGCGATGGACAGTTTCTTGTCATTTCAGTCTTGTGTGCAGATTCCATGGTAGGCGTTTGTCAAGTAAGAGTCCTAGATAGCGAATATGTTCAACCGAGACAAGAGGAATATTAATAAAGGACATTGTAGGGCAGGATGTCATAAGTTTACGAGGAAGGGTAAAAATAATTTGGTGGGATTTGTTGGAATTGATTTTAATTCTCCAATTCTGACTCCATACCTCAAGGTCTGTGATGTGGGATTAAAGAGTTTGAGAGGCAACAGTAGGGTCATTATTGACTGATAACACACAAGAGTCATCAGCATAGGTAGAAAGGAAGGAGGTGTTGGGATGGGTTGGGATATCAGCTGTATAGACTGTCTAAAGGATGGGCCCTAGGATACTGCCTTGAGGAATACCAGCAGACTGAGTGAAAAGGGATGAGTAGGAACCAGAAAATTAATAGAAAAAAAAAGGTCTGGGTTTAACGAAATGCATGATGTAAATAACAACTGTTTATTTGGATGCAAAAAATATATAACAGATGTATTAACCAAAAGCAGAATGTACAAATAAATAATTAATCCGATTGATTATTTATTATTTTCAATTATTTAATTCACATACACATCAGTCATAGTTTTTATTTATATATTATATTAGTATTTATTTTATGCATTATCTTAGTTTTTATTTTATGCATTATATTAGTCTGTTCAATAAGTTTTTTTTTCCCCTTTTTTTAATTATTTTTTTTTTTTAATGCACAATCAATAGGCAATGTTTGTTGTTTGAGCTTGATTTACTGTACTATATATAAAGCCGTCTGCTCTATAAACTTCTATTTTTCTGGAAGCCTTCTTTCCAAAATTGCTGAGACATACTTACAAAATATTCAACAAGGAAAAACTTTATGTGACCCACTAATATTCAAACCTAGTATAAATTGTTATAAATTTTTCTCTCTGTCGTGACAGGCCGTGTAGGCCCTTGGCCGTGTGGTGTAATCTCCTGGGAGAATATACTCCTGATTCTTGATGAAATTTTACAGGGTAGGGTCATCACTCCCTATACCTATTGTTGTGAGTGGTCAGCCATTTGGCTGACGGGTCGGGGAGAGGCTGTGAGTGAATCCCCATTTATATCCTTATAAAAGCACCGCTGGGACTGGGATTCGAACTCACAACCTCTAGCATGAGAGACCAGCGCGCTAACCACTCAGCCACAGGCTCCCCCAATAGTTATAAATAAAGAAGAATTAAAATCATATTGCTTATATATTAATTGAATTCTGTCGATTCAATTTTAAATTTCAATAAATTAATAAGACAATTAAAAAAGAAAAGAAAGAATTATCATAAAAACCTTGTAGTTAGATTTTTTTAATTCTTATATTTTATTATTTATAATGTTAGCGATGAGCATGCCATCATTCCCCATGGATTTCGGTGGTGATGTCAGCACCAGCAGTGTTCAGGTTCACTGCTGCCTCTTGTCCGGATCGACATCTTGAAGCTGCAGGTCTCTTGGGTGCAGATGTGTCTAATGCTAAACGGGCTGATGCAGGTATTAACAATTTTTTACAAATATTATTCCCATATTATATTATTTTATATAATAATTTTCTAATATTTGTTATTTTATTTAGGCAAGATATTGTCAGATGTTGTTAAAGGTTATATGGATACAATGAAGATAGAGAATGGGTTGTCTGCTTTGGGATATACTTCAAGTGATATTCCTGGTCTCGTTAAAGGAACTCTACCGCAGGTATTGATTTTTTTTTTGATTTTTTAATATTATTTAATTTTTCAAAGTATATTTAACATTTGAGGAAAATATGATCAAAGTAAGGACTGTTGTATCCAGGGACATTTTCTTTTAAAGTTTGAAGAGAAGAGGGAATATTGGGCAGTTCTAGATCAAAAATTTGAAAGGGGAAAATCGAGGGAGGTTGCCTTAAAAATGGTGACCGAAAAAATATAAATAGATTAGAGCTAAATCATGTACTAAATGCCTTCACAAGTATTGGATTTTATGAGTGATATTCATATAATTTTGTTTTATGAGCTTAAATCCATCTTGAATGAGGCCCAGATGGCCTGAAACATCAATCAAGTTTGGGGAAATTGTGTTAATGACTGTTCCAAGATGGTTCTTAAAAATTTTGGAAGTGAAACTTCAGCCTTGAAGATGACAAAGAAGGTTGTGGGAGGACTTCCTCTCTTGATGACAATGTTCTGTGGGCTTTGGTAGAAAAAAAAAACTGAAAAAAATTGTTTGAGAACCTGATGGGAAACTTAACCTTAACAAATTTACTGTCCATAACCACCTCAAGGCCATTGGAAAGGTAAAAAAGCTTGAAAGTTGCATTACACATACATTAAATGAAAACCATTAATATGAGTTTAGTGCTACACGTCTTTGCCGAAACAAAAACAAACTTTTTCTGTTCAGAATTAGTATGTGCGATGAAAAGTATATATTTAATGATTACAGTTGAGATTCTGGACAGTGGCTCGACAATGGAGAAGCAGCACAACATTTTACAAATCTCCCAACTCATCAAAAAAAGATGATGGTTACTGTTTGGTAGGCTTCATTTGGTTTCGTACAATACAGCTTCTTAAATCCTGGAGAAACCATCAATGTCGAATTGTAAAGAAAAGGGTAACTTATTAGGGAACCTTTCTTCTAAGTTAACAATAGACAATTGTTAAAGGCCCAAAAATACGTTACATAAGACATACGGTTTTATAATAGATGTTAATAATATTAGTCATCTGTTAAATTGCGATTTTAGAGCATTCGTGTGTTTTTTAGATGAAATTGTATGACGAATTTCGATAAAACTAAACCGTTAGAATACAAATATATCAAAATGTCGGTTTCTTGAAAAAATGTCCTTTAGTACCTCAAGGTAATCAACGTCTCAATAGATGGATTGATATATGTATATTTATTCTATGCTCTCCCTTTGCCTGCCTTCCCAGAGGAAGGTCATCAGATTTTCAGGATCATTATAACCAAATTAATACATCTGCCATAATGAATGCAATGCATTCGCCATAATGAAGCCATCTAAGGTCAATTAGGAAGGGCCTTTATAGTTGCCTGACCACTCCCTGTCAGAGCTTATTTATAAGAATCTGCCACATCCAGACCAAATGCCTACAGATTATCAGTTTTTTAGACACCTGGATCTCTACTTATGTGACAATCTATTATATTATAGATATATTGTTATATTACAAGTGATAAAGCTATGGAAAAAATGTCTATATTTTATATAGAATTAATCCTTCCTAAGATTGTATAAATGCTTGTCTCTATTATAATCTGTATTAATTTAATGATTAATGATCATCTTTGATTTTAATAATTTGAAAATTTAAGACACATTTTTTCACTAACAACTGACATTCTGTTACAGCACCGAATTACCAAGCTGGCACCTAGAGAGCAATCAGAAGAAGATTTGGCCTCATTATTTGAAAATTCAATGAAAGTATTTTAATCATTTGAAGTAGGGAAGTAAATAAACACGCTAATTCGGGAGAGAAAATGAATTTAAGGCTGTATGATGTTATTTCCTGTTCCCGCATGTGTGAAATTCAAGAAGGTTTTGATATTGATAAATTATATTCTAGAAGCCAGTTCAACATATTTGAAAGTAATGAATTTTTTATTTCCCTGGTTTTGTTATTGTTTATAATAGATTTTAATTGTTATTTCTTGATTTAAAATTTCAAGAAATTTTTATGTTTACACTTTTTAAAAATATATATTGTCCACTTCTTTAGATTTTGTTTTCTTTATGAAGTCCTGATGTAGTTGGTAAATTTCAACCTGTTAAAAATATAAGTATAATAAATGTTAAAATAAAATATGATATAATAATTGTTAAATGTTGAAAGTATAATATAGTATAATGTTTAAAGTATAATATAGTATAATGTTGAAAGTATAATATAGTATAATAAATGTTAAAAGTGTTATATAGTATAATAAATGTTCTGTATAAATCTGTGTATTTATACTTTTTAAAAATATGTTTTTCTGTTCTTTACGACACCCAGAAATGATTTTTCAGTAGTGTTTATTTTACTCACCCTATCCAAAATTATTTACAATATTTGTAACTTTTAAACTATTACATACCTTAAACTCCTTATTTTAGCTAGATATGGATTTTGTATAACAGTTGCAATGCATTTATCAAACAATCAGTTCTGTTATTATTATTGTCTAGTTTGCTTGGTAGAAACTCATTAGATAATATAAATAACATAATTGAAATATTATGAGACTGCCTTGATACCATACTGAGAAAAACATTTTATTATTAAAAAAACAAAATAAAAAAAAACCTGTACCTGTACAATCCATGAAGGTCTTGGCTCAGTACATATACAGATTCGTACTGCTTATAGGCCAACAGCGGTGCATTGAAGTGATTTGGCCAGATCACACTCAGCTGCCAGGTTTTTTCCCATTGTGGGTAACCACTTTCAAGAGACCAGGTCTGTCCCAGGGAGTCTCCATACCCTAGGTCGTCCCCGCCTGAAATAACAGAATAAATAATATTTTTGTCCAGCCGGGATGGAACGCAGGACCTGAGTAAGCAGACTAGATCTCTATCCACTAGACCACACCACACCCTTTTTCTTATAAAATAGTAACATAATTTAAATTGATCAAAAATTTTTACTCTTATTGTTGGAGTTTATTACTGTCAGAAATTAATATTTTTAACCCTCTTAACAGTTGAAGATATCATGTTGGAACACTTATAAAATAATATTTTATTTTATTCAATTAATTAAAAATCATCCGCCATTGCAGAATGGTGTCACGATTGGAGAATCAAAATAAATCCCGCCAAATCACCTTCACTCTACGACTTAAACCTATGTCTTCCTGTCCCGTTGTTTCCTTTAATCATACCCCATTCATCACTGTAGAACAAAACGATACCTTGGACTTCATCTTGACAAACGTCTTACATGGAATCCTCATACAAGACTTAAACAACAGGAAACTGCTCGTAGATATCGACTATTAAAACACTTACTTGACAAACGATCAAAACTCCTCTTTACTTTAAAAATCATTTACACAACCATTATTAGACCTATCTGGACTTATGGCATAGAGCTATGGGGCTCCACTAAACCATCGAATTTCTCCCGCATGTAATCCTTGCAATCCAAAATCCTAGACGCTCCTGACTTGTTACCAACAAACTCATCCCTAGAGACCTGAATATCCACTAGTTACAGAAATCGCTCAAAAAGTATACCTCCTTTCATTCCAAATTACCCGCCCTACAAACCCGCTTAACCGTATCCTCTCATCGACATATATTCCCGATATCCTCCGAGGCATCTGAAAAGACGGTGGCCTCGAGACCTGCTGAACAAATAAACATTGTAGTGCTACCGCTGGGTAGATTCTTCTCATATCTTTTTCAGCCAATTGTCGGTTTTTGCACATTTACTAATTTTACTATGTAAATTGTACAGTTGTAAATTTCATAAAAGAATTAAAAAAAAAAAATAAAAATCAGCTGTTTTAGAATCCAGCTGTTCATTTTCCCTTTGAAATCATGTTTTTGACTGATAAGAAGTTTCACTTGAAAATATAATTTAAAATTCAATAAGTACTTATATTTAATAATTTTAGATATTCCTGCTCTTGACTGTACAAGTTTATTAATAAAATATCATTAAAGTTGATTTGGGATACTAAAATTTGATTGAACAAAAGGAAAATAAAATATACAATACAATTAAAAATGAGAGCACTCTTGGTTGTTTATTAAACATTTTACTATTTACAAACAAGAATTAGTCCATAATTAAGCAATATATAAAATTTTAATGGCGGTAATAAAATACAAAATAATCTTGAAGCATAAATTACACGTAATGGTAATTATGATATATTTATTTCAAAATATTCGATTTTAAAATTTAAATATGATCTTAAAAAATATCATAACACAACTTTGGCATCATAACACAATTGATTGTATGTACTTATAAAAAAAAAGAATATTGACAAATTTACACAAAAATATACAAAAGGAAAACATAAAAGTAATTGGTATGTATAAATATTTACAATTAATTCGTTGAAATGATTTACAATTTATAAAATATTTAGAAAGGCTTTTTTTTTATTTAAAAAAATCAAAATTTACAATTTTATTTGTACTCAGTATTATCATGAGCATTAAGATTTTTTATTATCATGAATAATACAATAATAATTTTGTTTTATCTCAAATAATTATACATGTTGAAATTATACAGATGAAATTATACAATACATTACAAAATTACAATTACATCAGTCTAAATTAATATATGTTAGTTATAAAATTAACATAATAATACTTTTGAAATAGACAAAATAAAAATAATATTAGAGGAACAATAATAATTTAATTTAATCTTTTAAACTTCATAAGTTTTCTCGAGACAGAGATAAGAAGTGTTTTCTAGCGTATTTTTCCAGAAATCACTATTATAGAATTTTTTTTTCTGTATGTTTTCCTGCACATTTTTAAAATAATTATCCTTATAATTAAAATCAATATAATTATTGATGTTAAAGTTAAAAATATCATAAACTTCAATTAAATGCCATTTGTTTGTATGTTATTTTAGTAAAACTAAGAAAAATGTTGAATTTTACACTTGTAGTCTTAGTAATTCAAAGGAAAATTTTAAATAAACACAGACTCAAAATCCATGATCATTCAATATTTGGACATGTGCAGAAACATAATTAAGAATCAAGGAAGGTGGAAACAGATCCATTAATATCTACTTCGTAATTTGTCCCTTAAACTTTGTTTTAAAATATTGAATTACAGACAGTGCTATACAAATCAGCACCTATACAGCACCTTTCTCGTTAACTTTGATCATCCAATAGCCGTTATATTACAACAAAATCTCTAATAAAAAACTACACCTTCACTAAAACTAACGTTACTAGTTAATGCTTTACAATATATATTCGATGTTGTCTTTCACAGCTGATTCTTCTATAGCTCAGTAGTTTCCAGTTTCTTGGATATGAGAGGGTTCGCGATCTTGTCCATGTGTTGGTATAGGTTTCTATGGTAAGTGTTACCGTGGCGATTGAGGTCGTTCTGTTCCTTCACGTTGGCTGGGCATTCGCTCCTCAGCATGTTCGATTGACTACAACATCACACATCTTTTTCAGTTTTAATAAAGTAATTATATTCATTTAAGTCGCATCGAATAATGAATGACAAATAATAAATGAATGAAATGAAAATAATGAATGGTTCTTTAGCGTGTTGCTAATAATTTAATAACGTACACAGTTTCACACAAACAACAATTTATTTTATCCAAGTATAACCTCAGATCTTTTTTTCCAACCGCCAAAATCCACCATATGTTTCTATCAATTGATAACAATTATCAAAAATACTATATCATTCTGAGGAAGGTAATAGTTGGTTTGCTAAAATTTTTTTTTTTTTTTAAATTCTTTTATTGGTATTTACAACTGTACAGAGTACAACAAGTAAATGAGCTATATACATAACATTGGCTTGGAAAAGTCATGAGAAGAATCTACCCAGTGGTAGCACTTCAGAGTTTATTTGGTAAGTAGGTCTCGAGGCCACCGTCTTTTCAGACGCCTCGGAGGATTATCGGGAATAGATGCCGATGAGAGGATACGGACAAGCGGGTTTGTATGGGCTGGTAATTTGGAATGAAAGGAGGAGTATCTTTTTTGGGCAATTTCTGCAACAAGTGGGATGTTCAGGTCTCTATGGATGAGTTTGTTGGTAACAAAGTATGGAGCGTCTAGGATTTGTCGAAGGATTTTGGATTGCAAGGATTGGATGCGGGAGGAATTTGATGGTTTAGTGGAGCCCCATAGCTCTATGCCATAAGTCCAGATAGGTCTAATTATGGTTGTGTAAATCAGTTTTTTGAAGTATAGAGAGAGTTTTGATCGTTTGTCAAGTAAGTGTTTTAATAGTCGATATCTACGAGCAGTTTCTTGTCGTTTAAGTCTTGTATGAGGATTCCATGTAAGACGTTTGTCAAGATGAAGTCCAAGGTATCGTATTTGTTCTACAGTGATGAGTGGGGTATGATTAAAGGAGACAACTGGACAGGAAGTCATAGGTTTACGGCGTAGAGTGAAGGTGATTTGGTGGGATTTATTAGGATTTATTTTGATTCTCCAATTTTGACACCATTCTGCAATGGCGGATACATGGTTCTGTAGGAATTGGGAGGCAACAATAGGATCATTATTCACGGATAGCACGCAAGTGTCATCAGCGTAAGTAGAGAGGACAGTGCTTGGATGGATAGGGATGTCAGCTGTATACACCGTGTAGAGGATTGGACCTAGGATACTACCTTGAGGTACGCCGGCTGACTGGGTGAATACTGAGGAAGAGGAGAGATTATGATTAACTTTAAAGGTTCTATCTGTAAGGTAGGAACGGATTATCAGGAAATATGTTGGAGAAAGGAATTTGCGGAGTTTGTAGAGCAGTCCTAGGTGCCAAACTCGATCAAAAGCCTGTTCCACGTCAAGAAAGGCTCCTGTGCAGTACATTCCGCGCTCCAATGTAGAGGATATCACATCCACCACACGATGGCACTGTTGAATAGTAGAGTGGGATGATCGAAATCCAAACTGGTGGTCAGGGATGACGTGATTTGAGTCTAGGATAGGATATAATCTTTTTAGGAGAAGTTTTTCAAGAATTTTGCCCATAATGGGCAAAAGGGATATAGGACGGTAAGAGGATGGGTACTCAAGTGGCTTTTTGGGCTTAGGAATCATTTTTATAATAGAAAATTTCCAGGTATCAGGAAAATAGGTAGTACGGAGAATGGCGTTATAGATATAAGTAAGGAAAAGGATGGCCTTTCGAGGGAGCTGTTTCAGGATGTTGGGTGTAATAAGGTCGTGGCCTGGAGATTTTTTAAGAGGTAATTTATTAAGGATGTTGATGATTTCTGATGGATGAAAGGCTTTAGGAGGAGGAGACATTTGGAGTGGAACATTTAGTTCTGCTTCAACATGTTCGTTATGGAGTGGGTTAATGATATCGGGATGAGGATGAAAAGTTTTGGATAGGTGTTTGCCAAAGATTTGGGATTTTTCATTATCGGTTCTTGTCCAGGTCTGGGATTCAGTGAGGAGTGGATGATTAAAGGTTTTGTATTTCAGTAGTTTTGCAGTTGTTGTCCATAATGATTTGTCTGACGTAGTTAAGTTTTCTGTAAAGGTCTGAAAGTTTTGAATTTTAAGTTTTCTCATTTCTGTCTTGAGTTTGTTAGTCAGTTTACTGTAATGGGTTTTGTCCGAGGGGTATCTGGTTCTATGCCACTTTGCTCGAGCTCTGCGTTTTTCTCTTAGTAAGAGACGGATATGACTTGGCAATTTTGTTTCATGAGCTTTCCTATTTGTAAATTGAGATGTGTTGTTGTTTATGGCTGTTTCTATTGATTCTGTAAGTTCTTCAATGGCGAAGTCTATGTCCTGTTTAGTTTTTAACGGAATTTGTAAGTTGAGTTTGTTCTCTAAATCATAACGAAAATTTTCCCAGTCAACGTGTCCTTTAATCAAGGAGGGAGGAGATGGTTTAAGAACAGGATTTGATGGCATGAGAAGCAGAACCGGGCTATGATCTGAGGAGAGGTCATCTAAGGATTTAATTATAGATTGGGCAGATGGGATTTGGGAAGTGATGAAGATGTCAAGTATATCAGGACGTTTTTTAAGAGATGTTGGCCAGTATGTGGGATTAGGAGGTGATAAAATGGAAAAGCTATTGGAGGTTGTGAGACGGGAAAGAATCCTGCCACGAGTGTTGGACGTTCGGCATCCCCATCGTTGGTCTTTGGCGTTGTAATCTCCCCCAGCAATGAAGCGCGGACCTAAGGATTGGAATAAGGATTCAAGGTCGTTACGGTTGAGGGAATTACCAGGAGGGCAATATACAGCTGAGATTGACATATTGAATGGACGGCAGGATAAGGAAATAGAGGTTGACTGAATGGTGTCTGATGGAGTGGAGGGAATCAGTGAGTGAGGTAAGGATTTGTGAATGAGGATACATGAGCCAGCGTGTGATGTGTTGTCTGGGTGATCTGATCTGTATGTAATGTAGTCACGTATGTAAAAGTGAGAATGAGTGGTGAAATGAGTTTCAGTAATCAGTGCAATGTCAATGTAATTGTCGTGAAGAAATATGTCAAGTTCGTCTCGGTGATTGTTCAGTCCGTTTGCGTTCCACAGTAGAAGAGCTAGGGACTTATTGTTCATCGTGGGAGATTAAGTGGGAATTGTGACAGGAGATTTGTGAGGAGAGAGATGAGAGGTCTTATCGTATTTTGGAGATCTAGTAGGAAGGATGAGAGGATAGATGTAATATCAGATGGGTTTTGGCTGGGATAGGGATAGTAGGTAGTGTCATAGGATGGAGGATTAATTTGGGAAAGAGGGGGTTGGATCTTTCTTTGGGGACGTTGTGAGGGTTGAATATCCAATGGTACTTCTGAGGAGGGTTCGAAGTGGTTAGAAGGAAGGGATGAAACTGGAACTTTAGGAGCGTTCTGAGGAGGAATAACAGGGGGTAACTCAACCCTCGAGGAGACATTTTTAGGGGGGAGATTGTTTTTTGAAAATTTAGGCTGAGAAAGTATGGGATGAGAAAGTACATGAGAGGTCTGAGGCTGAGGTTGGGAGGTCTGTGGTTGAGGATGAGAGGAAGTCTGAGGCTGGGATGAGGAAGGTCGAGGCGGCTGAGAGCGAGGTGACATTACTGCAGAGTAGGTCTTGGAAGAAGAACTATAGGAGGTCGAAGGTCGTTGAGTTGGATTGATTCCTGCAGTCCTCCGGGCGATAGAAACACTCCTCTCTGAAGGGCCAGGTTTTTCTTCTTCTGGAACAGAACTTTTCAGGGTTTGCGATATTGAGGCTGAGTAAAGTTCTTTTTGTCTGAGTCTAGTTCTGTAGACTATGCAGCCTTTGTAATTTGCAGGGTGCTCTTCGTTGCATAAAGCACATTTCGCTGGAGTGTCACGAGGCTTAGGGCAGGCATCTGTTGAGTGCAAACCTGCACATTTGACACATCGTGCCTGGTGGTGACAGTAAGATCTCGTGTGCCCCAAAGTTTGGCAATTAGTGCACTGAACTATTTCTGTTCTCCTTCTCGGCTCCTCAAAGCGGATAACAGAGTATACCAATCGGTTGATAGTGAATATATCCGTATTGTTCGGGGCAGGCTCAAGATCCACAAAAAATAGCGGTAGTGGATATTTTTCACGCGGATGCAGCACACAGGAAATGTTCCTTACACTGTGTCCTAATTCTTCGAGGTCTACCTTGATTGCCTCTGTGGGGGTTGTACTATGTAGTCCTCTCAAGACGACCCTGTAAGACTTTTCTTCTCTGATTTGGAAGCAATGGAAATCATACTTTTTAGATGCTAGGTAACTGACAAGTTTTTTATAATTATCTTTGCCTGTAGTACAAATTTTTATATCTTTGACTCTTGAAAAACACTTGAAGTTCGTTTTTCCAATTAAGTTTGATATTTCTTGACAGAACGACATGAAGTCAAGAATGTTGGAAACAAAGATTGGCGGTGGTTCTGGTTCATTGAATTGATGATTCACTGAAGATTCAGTAGGAAGGTTACTTAATGCTTGAAATTTGTTACTGGTAGGAATTGCTGTAGCAGTTGTATTTATTTCAGTTTTGCTTGTTGAAGGTAGATTTGCAGATTCAGGCGGTAAAACTTGGGTTGGCTTAGCAGTTTTATTTTTCTTTTTTTTTTGGGGTGATTTACTCGGAGATCCAGGTATTATATTCCTTTGTCTTTTTTGCAGGGTTCTTCTTTTAAGATATTGTGAGTCAGTCTCACTTATTTCAGAGATGGCAGTATCCTCATCAGTCTCCATGCATGAAATTGTGCCAGAGGACATTTTGAAAAAAATATGTAACGATAGTTTTAAAAAAAAAAAAAAATAATAAAATAATTAATAATGTTTATAAAAAAAAACAAAATTAAATCCACTGTCTAAATATTTACACTATGCACAAAAAAAATAAAATAAATTAAAATAAATCATTTCTACGAAGAAAATACAAAAAAAAAAAAAAAAGTAATGAGAGGCGTAGTTGAACTCGTGCACAATCAGACGCAGAACACTGCTGTGCAGTGCCCCAGCTGGCTGAGCCAAGAACGACAATGATCAAAGATTGTTATAGAGCCTAATAGCCTCAGTATGAGAGCGGGCAGGTAGTGGGATGCCGTCCCACGTGCCCGACACTTTAGGTTAGCTCACACTGTTTCACTAGAAATAGTCAATATGTGAGGGACTCACCTAACTCCAGAATTGCGTAAAATGTTCACACACTTATAGAGTTAATGTTTATGAGTTTTTTGCTAAAATAAATTTATAATTAGAACAATAATAGTAAGAAAAATAATGAATAATTAAACTGAAGACAATAATTGAAAATTTGGAGATATTAAATTTATATAAAAATCAATGCTGCATTACATTAGCAAACCAACTTTACCCAACCGCTTCGGCGTCATGTGACACCGCTGCTACAGTTCGATCAATATAAATAAATTATCAATGAAGACATCATAATGAAACTTTAAAAAGAACATTTTACTTTCTAAAAAGCCATGCATTTTCAATAAGATATGTTTGATTGGCATGCAACTTAATAATATATTCATATAACATACCTTAAACTACCCTAGGAGGAAGACTTGTAAAAAATAAATTAGACTATTAACTTTGATATAAAAATTTAAAAATAATTTCAAATTCCTATATACAATTAATTGTTACTGTCAGTTAATTTTATAGTAAGGAAAAGTATTGTGATTGTAAACATTTTCAGGTCTGATTTTCAATGGAAATAAATGTTTTAAAGTACTCAGAGTCTAAATAAGATATTCTCACAAAATGATGTAAGAGTGTTTGTGGTAAATATAGCTCAAAAATGAAACTTTGCATGAAAATAAAAATAAAGAAGTTAGAAATGCTGCCCAAATCAGAATGGGTTTGCTTAATACATGAATTATTTTTTTATTGTACTTTTAATGCATATCATATAGCTTTTATCTTCCCAGAAATAATCTAACAGGGTTTAAATGCCAAATTTTTATAATAATAATAAACACTTTTAATTTTTTTTTTTTTAAATATAATTAGCTATTTATCATTGTTAGAGGTGATAAAAACCAATAACGCTTAAATATAAGCTATGAAAGAATTTGATGATAAACTAAAGAAGATGAAAGGAGAATTCTTTTATTATGAAATAATAGCTGTAATTGTTAATTCATTTAATGTCACTTTATACTGTTGTGGTCCTTTGGACGATGCTACAGTGAGAACCCTAAATTTTTCCTATCCAGGTTTAATTAGGATAGGGATTGTTAATGAGTTCCTGACACCACACATGCTCAGAACAAACATCTTACTTCCCATCTGAAGGACAGCATAACCAAGTATTTTCTACTACCATTGAAAAATCCCCGGACCATCTGCTGTGTTTGAACCCACAACCTTGGGCATAGAATGCAGTTATCCTAGCCAATTACCCCTTCAAGCGGTAATTACTGAAGAAAATTTAACATCTGCAATCCATGAAGGGTCTTGGGATCAGTACATTTGATATTACATTGCTGATCTTTGTATTTTTTCTAGGCCAATGACTATCTATACAAAGTGATTGGGCTGAAATAATGCTCCCCAAATTTTGGGTACCTACTTTTTAGAAGTTGTGTATAACAGAATAAATAAGGATTCTGCTACAGTCGGGGTTTGAACAGAGAGCTAGAGAACAGTGAATAATAAATGATCCTTACCTAAGAACCTATTTTATTACATAGTTAATTCAGTTAGTTACCTGTTACAAGAAGAATTTCCTGTGGTGTCTTCCTGGGTGTTCACACTGACTACTGCGTTCTCGTCCAACGAATCCCTTTCAGAGGTTTGACTGAAAGTTGATAAACATCTTAACAATTTATTGCTATTTTGAATGGCGATATGCTGATCAGAGAAATTACAGTTTTACCTCATTGTGTCGTCCTTGTACCACTCGTTTTCGTAAGCCTGCATCCAAATCGGGTTGGATCCTTCAACGCTGTGCATATTTGTGTTGGGAACCCTGGCCGGGGCACGGGTAAGGTCCGACTCAGTGGATCCTGTGAAGATAATAAGATTAAAACTTGTTTTTCACTCACACTCTATTTGCATTTAATGCTAAGATAAAAAATAAAATAAAAAACTTTAGCATTATAAACAATAATATCATATCCAGTCTCATTAGTAGCAAATATTTTTAAGAAACAGCCAAATTTTATTTTATTGTTTCCGTAGGTGCGACAGACAGTGGAGACCCTTTGACGCCCGATGTGGTTTCTTAGGATTCTACACCACTATTCTTGATGACATACATAACTAACATATATTGTTGTGGTATTGAGATAATTAAAATGTTATAACACAGTATTTAGATATCTGTTATGAGGATTTAATAAAATGTTATTGGCAACAAAATCAAACAAACATTTTGAACTCTTTGCTTATAGTTCGAAATTTCTTACTTGTCTTTTCACTAGATGGGCTTCCTTTGAAGAGCATGGGTTTTTTGTTTTTTTTAGTGAGAATTTCTTTAATATAGAAAAAAAATGTTCTTAAACTTTAATTCGTTGATCATGATGTTAAAGTAACTAATAATTATAAAAAATATACATAATTTTATATTTATATTCCTTACCAAAAGCAGTGACTGTAGCAGCTTTGAGCTGCCGCTGATAGGAAGCTCTCTGGGACAGGCAAAGTGAGATCACTACTAGTAACAGAAGCAGGAGGAACAGCGCAGCTCCAAGTAACCATAGCAACAGCACCGAATCTGGCTCTATGATACGTGCCAGGCCTAGAGCTTCAGCACCCTCTGTGTCCAGTACGTTGAACTCCTGCAAAATATGGTACCATTAAGGTTTATAAATATAATTAGAATTGTAGTTGATGACAAAAAAAACAAACAGCGAACCTTAATGGCTCAACAAAATATAAAGACAAATATAAATGACTTGTCTACGAGATAAGAATGAACTACAAAAGAAGAGTCTAGATATGAATATTCTGGACAGATTTTGCCTACATTTGATGGAGTAGGCCATAGGGTCAGTGGTATGATGAAGTAGCACAGGATTTTCAGCAACTGAGAATCTTTTTTAGCTGTGCAAGAGATAGAGCGAAATATTTACCAGGTGTTGAGCAGGCCACAGCCTTCTTGCATCTGTTGCACTGATAGAAGAAACAAAATTGTATCTCTACAACCCATGAATGGTCTAGGGTTAAGTACACATTGAGATTTGCGAACCTGCTCGGGCGCCACATTTACTTTTTTTAGTGTGTGATATTATATCCTTTCCTACACAGTATTGGTTCAAAGGAGAGGTTGTCCTATAAGTAACCAATCTATCCTAACCAGAGCTTGTTAGTCAGGATTCATGTTGTGGGACTGAAGCAAACTAAATTTCAAACCCACGCCAAGACGGATTCTAACCTTTGTAACTTTGTGGTTGCTATATGTTACTACAAATCATTGTCTATCCTTATATATGTATCTAGGAATCTACCTTTAAAAACAACTTTGAGGCAACTTTAAACGTTATTTAGCATGCAGGATTCAAACTTAGCCCAAAGAGAGACTAGCTTTTTTGTACCAAAATTTTTGTGTTATATTTTCTTCATTGACCAATTGACTTTATGGTAGATGACGAGTGATATTATATCAACAAATAATTCATTAAAATATATGTCAAACAGCTGATGTGTATTATTTCTGAAAGCTCCACCATTGGCTTACCTTAAATAGTGAATCGAGGTGTTCAATATTTTGGTCTATCAACTTCAGAACATGTGGCACCTCAAGGATGGAATGGTCTTTAGGGTTGACGAAGTGGAGGTATAAGTCTGTTCGTGTCTTGTCCACCCTTCCGTCACGAGCCTCATGTACTTTGAACAGGTCCACATTCACTATAGCTCCAGTTACATTACCTAAAACACTAATACGAGAAAATTATTAGATAAAAAGTTCTATTGTAAATGTTATGAATAAAATGAACCAAACTAAAAACAGCAGACTTTATAGTAAGTAGAATGTTCCAAAATGTAAACAATCATATAAATATTCAGTTCCGTTAGATTTGCTAAAATTACATGTGCTTTCTCACACTTTCTTCAGACATAAGACAAAATCAATGTTCTTTGACAAATCACTTATTCACCATTATCACTTTTCAAATTATAAGATTTGATTTCAGTGACTAAAGGCTAAGATTTTTTAAATATTAAAATTTGTGCAGTTTTTTAGGTTTCAAATATTAAAAAATTATCATGAAATTGAATACGTCTGTATCTTTAATTGTTGTTTATTAGGAGAAGTTTTAATTTTAAGAACATCCAATTTTAAAAAAAATGATAATCGTGACTTGAGAATCGTTGGCTGTGTGTATATAAGGGAGAAGTTAGTTCAGGGTGCAGTCAATTAATTTTATATTTAATTGTTTATTATTTTGACTGCACCTTGAACTAACTTCTCCCTCAAAAAATGATAATATTGAATTTCAATATTCCTTGGCAAGTGAAATGTTTATTGGACCCGACTTACGTTTTACTGATGAAAATTAGCACATTTTTGTGCTAATTTTCACAATGCACATAGGAATAATAAGGAATTTATTTATTAATTATTTGAGCAAGGATAATTTCAAATTGTAAACAAATTTATCTGTGATGAAAAAAATTAGAATTTATTTACTCCGATGACACTTTAATTTTGAATCTAGATGTTTAAAAAAAAAAATCATGCTTTTGAAATATCATATCAAGATTCACTTACTCTCTGAATTTATCAATGTTTGCCCTCAGTTCTTGAGGATGCTGCCTCAAAACAAACTTCACTCTTTGGTCTTCTCTTAGAAGGTAAATAAAAACATGAGCTGTATCAGATAGACCGCCAGTATCATTTACCATTACCTAAAAATAGAATTAATAAAATAATTAATTTTACTATAACATAAGAAGGATAAAATATTTATTGAATATTGAATAGTAGTGTTCACGAAAAACAGTTTAGATGTATAATTTTATATATTGTAATATACCCATTTTTTATATAAATTATACAATTATTTATTTATTTATTATTTAAATATTATGTTAGGCAGGCTAACAATTAGATTAAAAAAAGAATGAAAATAAAAATTAACAGCTCCAATTTGAATGTTTGTTTGTAAACATAACCTCCATTTTGGATGCAAGGGACACCCCAGGTAAAAGCCCAGGTAGAAGAAAGATACCTGGTCATAGTTAGTGTTCACTGGGGACTTGGAGAGTGTGGAGCTGAATATGAAGAGGGATCTTGGTTAGCCTGCATATTGTTTGTGTTATTTTGTAAGTTATTATAAAAGATTATGTGCCTAATTGTCAAGAACCCATACCATACCCTGAGAGTAAAATGAGTTTAATGAAGTAAAAGTGTTTAAATTAATTTTTTCTTAAAAAGAATATATTTTTAAAAAATGAGCATATTATAATATATATATACTGAACTGTTCCTTAAGATTTGTTTTTGGTACCTCTAGACTGTTTTTGAGAAAATCCTAAATAGGTGCAAAATGCATGGTATAAAGTGGCTCTTCTGGTGAGCTGATTTTGATGAAAATGTTGCTGTAACATCTCAAGTGTATAGATGTCTTAAATATGAAATTTCAGATTCGTACGACTTACTGTTTTTGTGTGTTAGACTTACCACACACACCCTTTCCTTATTATATATATTTCATATATAGGTAAGTGAAAGTAAAAAATTGGTTTCACAATGAATAGTTTTACACTTTTTTTGGTAAACATTTATTGACTACCACTCAAATCATCTCGTCCTTAATGATAAAATAAAATGAAATAAGATAATAATAAAAATATAACATGCAGTATAATATATCTTACAGTGAAATCAAAATATCCCTTCATTCCTTTCTGAGGATCAAAGTTGACGAAAACACTTCCAGTATCCTTGTCAACGATGAAGGGTGGAGTCTGAATATTCTCCATGCCTTCACTTAGTGTCATCTTGACTTCGCTTGTCATGTAGTAACTCATTTTACCATTCCTTCCTAAGTCTGGATCTGTTGCCTAAAATAAAAAATAAAATTATTACTCGATACTCCGCTCAGATAACAAGCTACCATTCTACAAATTTATATCTTTAGAATATTACCTTAACTTGCATGAATTCTGTCCCGAAATCTGCTTCAGTCGTAATACCACCTGTGAAAACCCTTTTTGTGAAAACAGGGGCATTGTCATTAACATCGGAAACATTGATGATGAGGCGAAGAAGCGTGTCATCCGATGGATCGAACTCAGTGATTTGGGGTGGGATCTTTGTGCAGTCTTCGCTAGCTTTGACGATAAGCTCATACTTGTCTGTAACCTCTCTATCCAGTTCCCTCATTGTCTAAACAATCATTAAGAATTTTTATAAAAAATAATAAAAAAGTCAATAATCAAGTAGTCCAGTCTATTTAACTTAACTTATTTAATATAACGATAAGAAAATTTTATTTTATTTTCTACACAGTGGAAATAAACAACATTTAATAGTTTAGCCTCATCTTCTTAAATAAACTAACATATTTACTCCCACCACTCATCAATCATTCATAAGTATGATTTGTCACTGTATTTGAACTTCTATAATTTTAACTTTTCCTAGGTCCAAACACTGTTCTTTATTCTAAATGTTGCTTATAAATAAAAGAAAGATATAAGAGAACAAGAATGTTGTAACCATTAAAACAACATTTCATGGTTTAGTTATGAACATTTTTGTTTAAAAAAAATATTTTTATTGATATTAACAACTGTATATTATAATATACAACTGTACATTATAATACACAGCTTTATGTTATAATACAAGTAAATATTGCTGCTTAAGGGTAAAAAACATAAAGAGAATCTGCCCATTGGCCCCATTCTAATAATCAATCTAAAGAAGAAGGTCGCAAGGCCATATTTTTTTCAGACTCCTCAGAGGATTATCAGGGATCAAAGAGAATGCTGGGATCTGGGATAGAAGCTAGTGGGTTAGAGTGGGAACAGAGTTTTTTTTATTAAAAGGAAGATATACTTCATATAAATTTTAGCCTATATTAATTTTTCATAACTAGTTTTTAATAAAATAAAGTACATTTTATAGATCAAGTTAATATTAAAAAATGCTATTACCGTTATCTGATGTGTAAGAGGTTCGATGTTGAACCAGGAACCCTCATTGCCTCCAACGATATAATAACAAACAGGACTTGTTGGTTCATCTTCATCAATATCAATATCATCTTGGTCAACTGTCTCGACGATCTGTCTTCTTTCTCGGCCTGGAGGAGCGTGTTCTAGAAAACAATTTTTAGGAAAAATTAATCTCAGAAAAGGATAAAAATGTATTATAGCTATTAGAGGATAAAAATGTATTATAGCTATTAGAAGTTAGCACTACTATTATAATAAACTAAAGACTAAAAAAAAAATTGTATGGATTAAGTGAGCAAAGATAATCTAATCTAAGGAGCAGTGTGGTCTAATAAATAGAGCACTACTCTACTGTTCTCCTGGTCCTGGGTTGGAATCCCGGTTGTGGGGGGTGACCTTAGGGTATGGAGACCCTCATGGGACAGACATAGTTAGAAAAAAGCCTGGCAGCTGAGCGTGATTAAGGCCTAATCACCTTATTGCACGGCCTTTAGCCCAGAAACAGTACGAATCTCTATATGTACTGAGCCCAAGACCCTTCATGGGTTGAAGTGGTACAGATTTTTTTTTTTTTTTTTATACCAATTTGGTATATTATAAGAAAACTAAATATGTGACAATATTATTTTTGTTTTTATTTAAATTAAGTATTGTTTTTCCTTTTATACCAGATATACTTGTGAGTATCTGCAATTGCAAACAGAAATGGGCTGGACACATAATAAGAAAGGCAAGGGACACAGGGGAAAATAATATTATTAAATGGTATGTTAGAGTGCCATTTTACTCATTCATGTTACCAGAGGATTGTTATCCCTGATGAAAAGTGGGTTTACTGGCGAAATCTGGATACCCGTGAGCAATGGCTAAATCATGGTGAAACTCCTTCTCCGCTTAATGCAAGGGGACAATTTGGAAAAAAAAAATCCATGCTTTGCATTTTAAGGAATTTTGTAGGTGTTATTCATCACAAATTTGTTCCTGATGGATGCTCTGTGAATTATGAACTCTACTGGGAATAACTGGAAAGATTGTAAACAAATTTGCCATAGCATTATTCTGCTTTGACTAATCGAAAAGGAGTTTTATTTCAACAAGATAATGCTCGTCCTCACACTTCCCATTGAACTAAAGAAAAGTTTAAAGAACTTCATAGGTTCAAACTCTAAAAAAAAGGTTATGCACCATATAATTCAGAACTTGCACCATCGGATTACTACTTAGGCACGATCCATGGCCCATTTTCTTGATGGGAAAAAAAAATGATAATTTTGCAGAAGTTGAAATTGGTGTCCATCAGTTCTTAGACAGCAATCCCAAAGAATTTTATCAGCGTGGGTTTGAGCAATCGGCAAGCAGATGGCTAATAATAGAAGATTGTATTTTATATCAATGAAATAATACAAAAATTTGCTAAAAAAAAAAAAAAAAAAATCATTTTTGTATATATCTCATTATTTATTGATGCATAATTTGTGTGATATTACAACAAAGGAATCTTATTATTAATATTGTTATTTGTAAATGCAAAAATTGTCATACCTGTAAAATTTACAGTGAATTCATCAACAAGAAACTGTGGTTGGTAATCATTGATGTTCCTGACATAAATGGTGAGATCTAAATCTGAAGAAAGAGGAGTTGGTACTCCATGGTCATATGCTTCTACCCGTAACTAAACAAAACATAACAATAATAAATTATTTAAAACATAATTATCATTGTTATTAGTTAAAGATAACTAATTAAAATTATAAAAGTTTGCTCAACCTGATAAATTTTTTGTGTTTCCCGATCCAGCGGCTTCTTAAGAGTGATAAGACCAGTTGTAGGTTCGATGGAGAATGTTTTCCAGTCTCCGGACAAGTCCTGCTTAAGCCTGTAACTTACGGCTGCATTTTGGCCGATGTCACTGTCTTCAGCCAGGACTGTTAGGACTTCACTTCCCACAGTCGCATTCTGTAAATATTTTATTTCTTAATAGGACATATTACAATGAATTTTTATTATATGGGCTTGAGGAAAAGGAATCACCAAGATAATAAAGGTGACTATACCATAAGAAAGGTAAAAAGTTGTAAAAGAGAGTTGAAAATAAGAAAGGGGTCCATTGTAATGAGATGCCCAAAGAGTATATTTTATTGTATAGCAATAAGTTTTCAGTTTTTTTTTTTTTGTTTTTTTATAGGTAAATTACACAAATGTTCATGGTCATATAATAAATATAAATTTATGCAATTTAATAAATTTTAATACCTCAGGTACTCTTATAGTAGTGTTGTGAGGTGGACTGACAAATACTGGAGCGTTATCGTTGAAATCAGTAATGCATATGTCTAAGTTAGCAATCGCAGATTTTGCTGGTTTTCCCAAGTCAGAGGCTTCAATAGTTAGCGAGTAATTGCCATACCTTCCCTTCAGAGAACCAACGCTCAAGACTCTTGCAGACAAGGCATCTACTGCTTCCAGCTCGAACAGTTCTGTCGTGCAAACAACATTTATTTTAAGAAAATGATTGGTAATCAACTGTCTATAACTTTAAAATGCAGAAAAGTAGCTAACATCTTAATTTCTCCTTTTATGACACTCTGTAACTTAGATTCTACACTATAAAATCAACAGATACTACTAAACCTTCAAAGAAAAAAAAAGAAAAAAATTAAATTAAGTAAAAAATAAAACATATATGGAGTACATATCTGCACTACTTTTTAAACTGAAACTTAAGTAGAAAATATAGGCAATTTTTCCTGTAAATTTGACTTTCTTGAAGCAATAAAAATACATAACTTGTAATTAATTAAAAACCTTTGCTTACATATGAAATATATATATTAAGTTTTGTAATGATGATAACAAAATTTTCATATTTCAGGCTATTTTTTTTTTTAATTATGTCAATGTTGACTTGAATGAAAATATTTGAATGTATAGGAGACTATTATATTAGATGTACCATTTATGTGATTCTTGTTTCTTTAATTTCAATTGGTAACTTTTGGAAATAAACAGCTCTTTTGATGTTATTTAACTTTGTAAACTGGTAAATAAATACGTGAATAAGTATTTATAGTGTAATAGTTTTGTTTTTTTCCACTTACTTTTATCGTTTCCGGCTAAAATAGCAAAAGCAACTTGACCATTCGGAGTATTAGGGTCATCAGCATCAGTCACTTTGAGCAATGTTATGGTATCTTTAGGCTCGTGGAATTCGGTAACAGCAACGCATGTTTCTGGAAGGTTTGAGAACTTTGGTGCTTCATCGTTTACGTCTAGAATAGTTATCCTGCAGAAGAGAAAATTTTTAATAAACCACATAAAAAATTAAGAGTAACCGTTCTAGCCTTCTTTAAGGCTAAAAGAAACAAGATACAAAGATGAAAATATAAGATGATATGTAAAGAGAAATTTATGAAAGATTAACATGATAAATTATGAAAGTTAAAAGCTATACTAACACTAATATAGTAATGAATTTATAAGAGCAATATTAAATAAATTGAAGCTCATTCCTAAAGTCGCACCACAGCTGAAATAAAAGAATAAATAATAATTCTGTCTCAGCCGGGTTTGAAACTGGGACTCAGCGATGAGTAGTCCATCAAAGGATGGGAGCAACAATAAAATAATAACACTAATTTATTATAAAAATATTTTTGGTGATAAAAAAAAAATAAAGTGACAATATTGAAATAAAGATGATAAAATTGTACAGGGTTGACATTTAGACAAGTTGCCGGAAGATTAAAATTTCTGACTAAAAATAAGATAATAAAGCTCATATATAATTATGATTGTTCAGTAATATCCACACAATCTCATTCTTTACTAATTTTAACACAAAAATGAATATAGTTTTTACATCTTTATCAACAGAAAATAAGTCAAAATTAATGTTATCAAACAATTATTGTAACAATAACTATGTAATTACGTTATTTGTTTGAAGGCATTTCTGCTTTCTCCGCTGATATAACCAAACTGGTAATTGTCCCAAGCTTGAATAATCAACATATAGGAACTAGTTTCTTCCCTGTCTAGGGAATCTGTTACGTTAAGAATTCCAGTTTCTGGGTGAATTGAAAATTTTCCCTAGAAAAAAAAAATGAAACACAATAGATTAATCACAAAAATTTTTATGTGATAATATGTTAAGGTTAGAAAAGTAATAATATAATTAGGATTTCTACCTGCGAAGATCTTCTATCTAACAAATAGGTAACCTTGCCATAGTCTCCTTCATCAGCATCAGATGCTATTATCTGAGTGACTTCAGTTCCTAAAAGTAAAGAAGATGATAAATTGAAGAAGAGTAAAGATGATAATTGACTTTATTGCATTAAAATTACAATATACAATTGATGTAATTGTATTGGGTTGTCATGCATGAAATGTCTTATTTTTTAAATCTTTAAAAGGAAGGATCAAAATATTGTCTGTTGGTTCTCAGCAAAACACTTAATATCTATAATGAACACTTGCTAATTCTCTATTTAAAAACAGTTTGTTTCATTTTCAAGAAGAATGTGGAAACACAATTTCGAAATGATCTATTTTTATGAGTTCAAACTTGGTTGATTCTGCTACTCAGGCAACAAGACATATCGATAAAGTTTTTGATGAAGAGAATCCAATGAAAGAACCGTTTATACTTGATTTTCTTTGAGAGATATGACTTTAGAGAATCAACCCCATGGGTAGACTCTAACATCAATCAAAAACATAAGTCTTAGGGAACCTGCGGAAGAAACCCTATATAAAACTGTCAGAAAATTTGTTTCAGATTGCAACAGAAGTGGAATGACCATAACCAAGGTTTCTGAAAAAAGTGGAAAAGCTTGATTTCTGGGTCCCAAATATGGCAAAATTTTATCTACTTGGGTTCCCAGATAGATTCTGACAATAATGTTAAGACAGAGATTCAGAGAAGACATCAGGTGCCCAATAAATGCTTCCTTAGCCTCCATTGGCACTTAGGAAGCGGAGTGGTCTCCAAGTGTAACATAGATAATACATATATAAAACCCTGATCGGACCAATGTGTACGTATGGATCAGAGTATTGAACCATTACAAAAGTACAGGAATCCCTTCTCTGGTTTGAGCAATGCATAATATGAAGAGTATTTGGTCCCTAAATTTGTATGGCATATGGAGGATCTGAAGCAACCTGGAAGTAGGGCATGCAAGAACGTTGATGTGAGAATCATGAATGACTTCAGACCAAATACCACAAAGAATCCATGATGAAAAAATGTATGACACTAGAAGAGTTGGTAAGATGAATTGGTTAAACATCATCTGATGTGAAGATCATCCTAGATATTCAGAACCAGAGGGCAGCAGTAGCCAACATAGATGACAGGTGGACAAGATTGTGGGCAGCCCTGACTACAGGAGTTATAAGGCCAAGAAGGAAGAAGAAAAATCGTCATTTCATGTATGATGACCCAATATTAAATATAACTAGCTTATTACCTATTGTCGCATTTTCCCAGATAGAAATGTTATTAATATCACTTAGGAATACTGGATTGTTATCGTTTTCATCGATGACTTGAATAAACACTTCAGCAAAGGATGATCTCATCGGTAAGCCGGAGTCAGTGGCTTTTACGGTGAAGTTTATCCAAGAGACCTGTTCTCGATCAATACGACTTCCGACGACCAACTCACCAGTTGCTGCATCTAGCTTTATCAAGTCTCCATATTTCTTTGCTCCTGAAATAATAATGCATTTATTTAGGTTTTTTCATTAAAAAAAAAAGAAAAGATTATTAGAACATCCTACAAATAGTTTAATAGAGTTTATTTTAAATTGTTAATATGAAGTTTGTAAAAGCTTATTCAAAATTCCCAAAAAGCACCTCCAATAATGTTATGAAAAACTTTGAAGATCATTAAAAATGAATTTATAATTAAGAGATTGACTTAATCATCAATAATATTTGTATAAAAAAACATTTTCTATAAACCACTAATAACCAAAATGTTAAAATAAATTTATACATTTGCAGCCGATCTTAAATTGTATAATATTTTTTTTAAAAAAAGTCTCTTATATTGGGTTGATGCAAAATTAATGCAGGTTTTTAGTAGGTATTGTAAATACGCCATATCTTTACTTTAACCATATATATTTAATCAAAATAATTTCCATCTGAATCAATGCACTTTTGCCAACGTTCAACAAGCTTTCTTATTCCACCAGAAAAAAAATCCGAATCCCTGGACTCAATGAAATCACGAAAAGAATTTTCAATGTCGTCCTGGTTTTGAAAATTTTTCTCCCTCAAAAAGTTGTCCAGATGCCTGAAAAAGTGGAAGTCTGTAGGAGAGAGGTCAGGTGAATAAGGCGGATGTTGGAGAACTTCGTAGCCCAACTCGTGCAGTCGTCGAAGCGTTGGTTGTGCAACGTGTGGTCTGGCGTTATCGTGGAGCAGGATCGGCCCCTTCCGATTCATCAATGCTGGGCAAAGACGTTGCAATTTTTGAGTTCCGAGTTCTGCCGCCATTTCTCGTGTGGTTTTGGTTGGGTCTTCTTCCACTTTTGACCTCAGCTGGTCGTTGTCCAGAGCAAGATGACGGCCCCGACCTTCCTTGTCTTCGAGGTCGAAATCTCCTCTGCGAAACTTCTGGAACCAACGCTGCACCGTGCACTCATTAATAGCCCCCTGACCCCACACTTCATTAATATTACGAGCCGTTTGCGCAGCGCTGCGCCCTAATTTAAATTCGTAAAAATAAATTTGACGAAAATCGCACTTTGACATTTTCGATTCAAGACCTTTAAACACACTGAACAAAACGATTTTACTAAACAAATTCATGGTGAAAGAGAGGGTATTAGATAAGGTTTGTTTTGGTATAATAATGATCAATGTTAGGATTAGCTTTGTTTACACAATTGGAATTAAGATATTGCAATAGAGGAAACCTGCATTAATTTTGCATCAACCCAATAGCTCAATAATGGTACTCAATACTCTTAAAAAAATTCTAACAATGATTTAAAATATAAATATTAAATTAAGAGAATCTCTGGAGGCAATAATAAAATATATATTATGATATAATACAGTAAAATAATTTATTTGTTTCATAATAAAAACTTTTTCTATTTGAAAAAATAAAATAAATTTTATAAAAATAATAATTTATATGATTAATTTCCAAAAAATAGTGTCTATTCTTATAGATTGATAATTATAACAGGTACCTTGCAGTGAATAATTGATTGTTTTATTTTTATCTGCATCATCAGCAATTATGTTGGCAATATTTACTCCAGTCTGACTATTTTCTGTTACAGAACATCGGTAAAAGGGTTTCCTGAAGACGGGATTGTTATCATTTTCATCTTCGTTAATAACGGTTAAAATTCCTGGTTTAAAAAAAAAAAAAATAAATAAAGTGATGATGGATGGGTTATTGTAATTTAGAACTGTGAAAATAAAATATACCAGATGCTATTTGAAGACCAGATTGTGCAGCCATATCTTGAACTTGGACGTGAACTTTAATTGTTTCCACTTTTTCTCTGTCAAGAACCTAAAAAAAAAAAAAAAAAAATAATGATTACTGTGAAAAATGATGATTATGTAAACAAATTTTCTCTTAATAAGGATAATACTAACCTTGGCCAATCGTAGAGTTCCATCGTTGGCATCTAAATCAAACGCAGATCCTAATTCTACTTCCGATGATCGTACCAGTCGTCCTTCTTCTGTTCTACCTTCGAGGCCAGTCAAGTCCAAACTGTACCTTAATCTCGCATCAGAATCAAGATCATTTGCAATTAATTTTGTCACAATGTGTCCAACCTGCAATTTAATTTATCAATATAAATAAAAATTTACAAGAGCCAACATTATGAGTGAACAATATTCAGAATCTTTTCACATGTGATATATTATAGACTTTAAATATTGATGGATTCAAATCAATACATATACAACAAAGAGGGAAATTAATAATAAAAAAACTTACCTGAGTATTCTCTTTGATATGGATTGTTCCAGGTTCCGCTAGTATCGGAGCCTTGTTGTTGACATCTCTGACTCTTACAGTAACACTGACAGATGACGTCTGTTGAGCTACTCCGAGACCTCCATCGATAGCTACCACTTCCAGCCTGTAGAGGTCTCCCCTCGGCTGGCTGAGGTCTGGGTCTAGTGATGCTCCCAGTGATGTCGTCACCACTCCAGTGTTCGGTTCGATCACAAACTTATCTTTAGCTCCCTCGTTGATGCGATAAACTATGGTATTGTACGGTGAACTGCCATCGTTATCGTAAGCTTGTACCTAAAAGATAGGATGACACATGAATAAACTAAGTATTTACACAAAACCAGGATAGAGTGGTGCTACAATAGGCATTCAAATATTTACATTGTAAAAAGAACTATCTTTAAAACTTATGACATGTAAATAAACATCTAAATAATATATTCAAATTGGCATTTTAAACATCTGCATAGTAAGATTATTGTATAATGTGTAATAATAAAAAGATACTGAGATTAGAACTATATATTAAGAGTAGTTGGATGGAGATCAATAAAGAAAAACAGACCATCATATTATTTTAAGAGATGCCAATATGTCAGCATAAATGTTTGGCATTTCTCAGAGCTAAGAAAAAATAAATAACTACTGGTACCAGGGGTTATCTGTGGTGTAGTGGGTATCATAAGAATCTTAACCCAAGGTCTTATAGATTATTTTGGTAAAACATAAAAATAATGAAAGGATATACATTATGCAATAATAGTAAAGGTTATATAAACATGGGTGCAGGCAGGTGGAGTCTGAGGCTGCCAAGGCCTGTTTGAAAAGTTGTTGAGATAAATAACTGGGATAAAAGATAAAAACTAAAATAAAATATTTGGAAAAAAAAAGAAAGGTGTAGTTAGAGATAAATTTCCTAGAGCTCACACACTCTTTGTAAAGTGGGTACTATTAATTGGAGGAAGACATGTTGACTTAGAAAAAAAAACTTGTACCTCAACAACCCATGAGGGGTCTTGGGCTCAGTACATATAGCGATTTGTACTGTTTCTGGGCCAACGGCTGTGCAATGAGGTGATTCGGCCTTGATTACGCTTAGCCACCAGGTTTTTCCCCAATTCGGGTACCCACTTTAAATTAAAGAGGCTGGGTGTGCCCCAGGTGGGTCTGCATACCCTAGGGTAGCCCCCTGGCTGAATTGAGAGAATAAATAATATTCTGTCATAGCCGGGATTCGAACCCAGGACCATGAGAACCGTAGACTAGCGCTCTATCCACTAGACCACACCGCTCCCTATGTTGACCGAGAAACAGTATGAATCCAAGGAGACTCTACAATGGTAGTAGAGGGTCTTTTTTTCTTTTTAAACAGTAATTAGTAATATATAACTTTCATTTTGTTTTAGTATTCTAATTTTCATTGCATATCATAATATCTTAATATATTTTTGTGCCAGTACTTATCTCCTAATATTACTCTTTATTACTATCTATTAAAACTAATATCTTCTCATTTTTATGTTGTTTTTTTTTAGCCCAACTTAAAATTCAGGCTGAAATATAGGCACGAATTTCCGGAGCCCGTTGCTGAGTGGCTAATGTGCTAGTCTCCCATGCCAAAGATTATGAGTTTGAATCCCAGTCCCAGAGGGACTTTTTCAAGAATTTAATTAATGGGGATTCACTCACAGTCTCTCCCACAGGTATGTGAAACCCATTAGCTAAATGGTGGCCACTCACGAAAATAGGCGAAGGGAGTGATGACCTTACCCTACAAAAATTTCATCAAGTAATGTGTGTGTATTCTCCCAGCAGATTACACCACACAGCCTACAGCCTACACTGCCTGCAGTGCCACCGAAAAAAAAAGAAGGCAAAAATGTTTTCCTGACTGTTTCTCTTCATATACTGCACACCCCAACCAATTTCTAGTAAATACCTTTCTCTCATAAAATACCTTTAGAATTGATGTTCCTCCTGGTGTGTCTTCTGGTATTGTTGTCATATACTCCGTCGATTCGAATATAGGCACATTGTCGTTGACATCTTGAAAGTAAATGGTAACTTCGGTTTTTGAAGACAGTGCAGGTCTCCCTCCATCTTCAGCCTTTACCTGTCAGTTAATTAATAATTATAAAATGCAATAAAAATAAATATAATAAAATAAAATAATTTAATGAGAATCAAACCTGGATTGTGATAGGAAACGATGAAGAATGCTGACGTCGTGAATCTCTTGGTATCGCCTCAAAGTCAAGAGGTTTAACAGGTTTGAGTTCTCCACTCATCGGATCTATTGTGAAATTATGACGCATCTCTGACCACCCGATGATAGAATATCTTACTTCACTATTCTTCGTTCCTTAAAAAGAAAACAGGAATTAAGTCAGATAATATATAAACATTTCTTCGAATCAAATAAGAAAGTGTTGAGGAGAAGTTAAATTGAGATGCAGTCATCAAAACACTTCATTAAATAGAAACTCAACTTAGTTCCAACGTTTGGGCCTACATTTTAGGCATTCTTTAGAGTAAAGGAGGGGAATCACAAAAATGTTAATTAAAAAGAAATAGTCTTGAGAGATCACAAAAATATTGATTGTTATAATTTCTCTCCTTCAATCACTCTGATGATGGCCCAAAATTTAAGCCAAAATATTTCCACTGATAAATCAAGTTTCTATTTAATTAAGCGTTTTGATGATTGCACCCCGAATTAACTTCTCCTCAATATCTTCAAACAGTCAACCATTCTCACATCATTTATAAGAAAAAAGTATGTATAAATACCATTAAGGTCTGCATCTCTCGCTTCTACAAAAAGTGGAGAGTCGAAATTCGGTTCATTTTCAAGTAGCCTTGCTTCATATTTGTTTTGCAAGAACTGGGGTTCATTGTCGTTTACATCTTCAACATTTATTACTAATTGAACAGTGTTCCTACAAAAAAAAAAAAAAAATTTTGTAAATTTTGTTTGAAGCAGAAACAAAAATATATTGGTTTATTTTCATTTATTCTACTTGAGGAAGCTCCATTGTATTTTTTCATATTCAAAAAAGCATCCAGCAACTTCCTTAAAATTATTTATATTTTTCAAAATTTATTTACATTTATCGACGTTTCGGGGTGTTTTGGAACAACCTGAAATATCTTAAAAACGAGGACAAAATCCTGAAACGTCGATAAGATGTAATTAAATTTGGAAAAAAATAAATAATGTTATGGAAGTTGGTTAATACTTTTTTGAATATAAAAAAGAAATATATATGTTTTATATAGGTTTTACTACAGTTATTCATTAAATACTATTTTTTGATAGTCTGACAAGATTTAGATAATGATTTTCATAATTTCTTACTAGGAAGTACATTTAATTTTGTTTATTTGTCCTAACTTAGCATTCTATATTAGTTATAATATTAAACAGTAGTTAAGAGTCAAATAGTAATGTGATGCCAACAAATTTTTTTATTATTAATTCTTAAAATCCCTTACATAAACATATGACATCCTGGCCTATAGTTTCCTTCTATCATACTCTGCATATCTCTGTTGAATAGATTCGATACCTAGGATTAGATCTTGAAAAATGTCTTACTAGGAATGCTCATACAAGATTGAAACGATAAAAAACTACCAAACGTTTTCGGCTACTTCAACACTTACTAGGCAAATGCTCAAACTTTCCACTTAACTATAAAAGGCTCATATACATGACTATCAAAAGGCCTTTGGAGCTCAAATAAACGATCGAATTCTTTCCGTCTCAAATCTTTACAATCACTCCAAAACCTTCAAAAAATCCTCTAATAAACTCATCCATAAAGACCTATGTTGTTGACTTGGCCTGAACCAGGTCCCACTCCTTTAATGACTAAATCCATTCCCAGTCTAACCCACTAGTTTTAAGCCTTGCTTCCTCTACAATCCCTGACAATCCTTCGAGGTGCCTGAAAAGATGGCTCCCAGACCTTCTAGTTTAGCATAGTTTTTGGAGAGCTGTCAATGGGTAGTATTCCTACATTTGAACCGTGAGAGTTTAATATTGTATCTATCATCTAACATGTTTTTTGTTATACAGTTGTAAATATTAATAAATATATTTATTTTTTTAAATCCTAAATATATCGATATTTGGTAAAAATTATTCAAAAATTTCATATCATATAGAAACTAACTTAATTATAAATTTATGTTTAAATTCTATCAAGATACCCATAATGGATCTCTTAAGAATCTTAAAGGAATAAGAAATTAAAGAATGGCAAGATAGGTATGACTGGGAGTCACAATTGTGAGCCTTGTTCCATGGTTTGCTCGGAATCAGCTTCTTAAATGACAAAGTATAGTACAAATCATAAGACTGCGGGTGTATAACTAAATATCTTCCGCTTATGAGCATAAAAAAAGATGGAAAATATGAAGTTTGCAGACAGTCAGAAAATCCGCTGAACTTAGTGTTTATATGTAGAAAATATAAAAGAGAATGCAAATTAACACTGGAGGAATTAACACATTTTTAAAAAACTTTGACAGAGTGAAGATTAAGAAGATGGAAATGTTCTTTAGGAAAAATACAAATTGAAGAATTTAGTTTAAGTTTATGCTTTTAATCAATCTGTAATTGTAAATTTATTTAATTTAAATTGTACACTGACCAAATAGGATTTGTTAACAAATCTCGAGGGCCATTTGTTATAAAAATAAATAAATAAAATATTTAATTAGGGATCACTTGTAGCTGGGTGGCTAGCGTAACAGCCTCCCATGCTAAAGGTCATGGGTTCAAACCCGCAGGTGGTCCAAGGATTTTTTAATGGGAGTAAAAAATCCTTAGTTACGCCGTCCTTCGGAGGGGACGTTAAAAGGTGGTCCCGAGCCTGTGCGATACAAGATCCCTATCCTAATAAAACCTGGATAGGCAAAATTTAGGACTCCCACTGTAGCATCGTCCGATTAGCCATAGTAGCATAAATTGACGTTAAATAAATAAACAAACAAACAAATATTTAATTTCTAAAGAAGTTTTATTGTAAACTGAATCATTCTTTGAAAATAGACTGAATGACTGGGTGAAATTATGTAAAATACATAAATATGATAACAGTTACCTATTTCCAAGACCTAAGTCGTCACGGGCTTCAACAACCAGGTAATGTTTTGATATTAACTCTCTATCGAACGTTGGCTGATCTGATTTGATTGTTATTGCTCCTGTTGTCGGGTCCAGAGACAGACTAAAAATAATAATAATTAATTAGCATAAAATAAAAATAAATCATGGAACAAATATAATTAAATTAATACCACTTACAGTTCAGCCACACTCCCTCCTATGTTGGTATATCTAATTCCTTCTGATCCAAATTTACCAGAATCCATATCCCTAGCATACACGATGGCAATAGTCGTACCTGAACCAGAATTTTCAGGAACTGATGCCTAATATACAAAAATTAATATTAATTAGGTTATTAATATAATTTATAATCACGTATCCATTATAATAAGAAAAATATAAAATACCTCGTAAATGGGTTTGCTGAATTCAGGAAAATTGTCGTTCATGTCTCTGATGTAAACAGTAACAGGAACTGAACTGAACTTTGGATTTCTTTTTACAGTTTCTCTTGCAGTTAGTGTGAAGTTTATAACTGTTAAAATAGAAAGATCATAGTTAGTTAATACATATCATATATAAATCATTTTGTATGCTTCTTTTAATTTTAAGTAGAAAAAGAAATGTTTGGTGATAGTGGAAAGTAATACAAATATTATGAATAACAAAAATCAAGTGTGTGACTAGAGTTCTTCTCTTTCTGTCAATCTTCTGTGTCTTAAAGTGCACTGATGAAGAATTATGATATGTTGGAGGAAATATGGTCAATAGTTAACTCTAGGACTATTGCCATATTGCCCTAAACCAATACAAAAAGTAACCTCAAATTGAGACCCTAATTTCCACAAGGTACAATCTGACATTTTTACAAAATTGATATTTCAACAAATTTTTATTCTAAAGAATCTTTAAGTTTGTAGTTATTTCCAGACATTACTAAATATATATACATATTATTTTATTCCATAGCATTCAAATTTGAAAAATATAATTTATTAATATTAAAAAAATAATGTCTAGATTTTAATACACGAATAACCAAACAAACTCATTCTATAAAACATTAATGTGAAATTTTGGCATTTCTTTTAAATTTTCTTTAAATGGTTAAAGTAAATAGTGGAAATCATTATATAGGGTCATTATTCCAAAAGAATTTTAAGATTGTTAACGTTAATCTCATAAATTATTAATTTATTTTGACTGTATATATAAACATGTTGTGTGTGTGTGTGTGTGTGTGTGTGTATGTGTGTGTATATGGGTATATGTATATATATATAGGGTGTGTGTATGTATGAATGTATGTATGTATATGTGTATAATATATATTTTATTTATCCTTTTATCATACAATCTAACATAGTTGTATGGTTTCATGACAAATTGTGAGACGATTATTTGTAACTTGACAATATTTTGTACTTTTAGATCTAAGTTGTTCCACTGCACCTGAAGATGGCATTGTAGCCGAAACGTAGTGCGAATATTTTTTTTTTCAATAAAATAGTGGTGAAGTAGACATCAGCCTCCAATTTTATTTACAAAAAATTTGACCTTCACCTAAAAGAATCTACACCTTAGATAAAATGACCAGTAACAGGCTGACTGGTAGAAGCGAAGAATTGTGGAACAATTTTAAGAAGTTCATCAATGGTTTAAGTGAAGTACAAAGTAGAGACATTAGCAGTATAATGAATATTTCTGACAAAATTGTTAGAGGCAGGATAAAGTTGAGGTACTTATGTTCATTTAAGAATTTAAAGGATACAATACCTATTCACATCATCAAAGCCATTATGCCCATTGAAAATTTATTTAACACCAAATTCTTAAACTCTTGCAGATTTAAAGATAGAAACAAAATAATTTCAATAGCCAAGTTCATATTAACAATGGAAATTAAACAGACTCATTGGTACATACACCTGTTGATTAATAATATGGAAAATATTTTCAAAAAAATCAATAATAAAGAGATAGTATTGCTCATCAAGAGTAGAATAGATGATGTTGTAGTTAAAATGTTAGATTTTAACATGGATAAAATTAACACTAAAACTAACAGGAAATATAAACCTAAACTTAACAAACCTTATTATTTTAAAAATAAACCACAGACACTCTCTTTTAATTCAAGCAACTTAATTGACACACACATTGATCACAGCACTCACAATGAGAATACCTTGCTAGATAAATATAATAGATTACATGAAAGTAACAGGTTAGACATATTAACCAGCACAACAATTCCTAATAACATTAAGAATATACTTTCACTAGGATGCAATTTTAATACCATACCATCCAACATAAACAAAGAAATAATAAATATAATAGCTGATACAGAAGTTATTATTAATGACATATTAATATCTGACAACCATAAGGCATGTATTAGAAATGAGGTGAACAAAAATATAAGTAATTACATAGATAATAACCGTAAGATGAAAAAATTGATAAATATAATAATAAGTCATTATACTTCCTGAAAGAAAAATTACATCAACAAATTAATAAAGACTTAATAGCTACAAAATTGTTTTTTAAAAACAATAAGAATTTAATTGTACTTAAAACAGATAAAACTAAAAAAACAGTAATCATGGAGGAGGAGGATTATGATATTAAGCTCAAACTATTACTTGAAGATAAAAACACATATAGGAAGGTCAGACATGATCCAGCCAAATCCACATACAAAATAGTTGAGAATTATGTTAATAAATTAATTAAGGAAGGCTTTATTAAGAAAGAGAATAAAATAAAACTTATTAACCCGAACTATATCAATCCTAGAATTCATGGTTTGGTTAAGACTCATAAAGCTGGTCATCCACTTAGACCCATAGTTGACAATACAGGTTCCATCACAGAGAGATTGTCTAAATATTTAAATCCAACACTCAACTATTTAAATAGTTTGAATAGATATGACGCTAAGAATTCCTTAGAAGCTAAGAATATCATTGAAAAAGTGCATTTTGTTCATGATAATTTAACATTAGTCAGTTATGATGTTGAAAATTTATTTTCCAATGTAAAAATACAAGACATTATTAAAATCATAGACTTAAATTGGGAACACATTGAACCTCACACAGTTATAAAGAATAAAAAAACTTATATTGAAGGCATTAAAATTTGTTGCGAAAATTGTTATTTTTCATATAAAGGAGAATATTACAGAATGATAAAGGGTATTCCTATGGGCGGTTCCATGAGCGTTAATCTAGCAGGAATTATCATGAATAAAACTTTAAATAATGCAGTAGCACAATATAATAAACCCCTACCCATCATCGTCAAATATATTGATGACATTTTAACGTTAATTGATCATGATGACATAAAGGTTTTTTTAGATATCCTCAATTCGATAACCAACCATAAATTCACATACGAAGCAGAAATAGATCACCACTTAAGATTCTTAGATATTGATATACATAGTAATAACAACAGAATAACCACAGAATGGACTAAGAAGGAAATCACCAGTAATAGAATTTTAAACTTTTACAGTAACCACAGCAAACATCAAATAGTTAATACTGCATACAATTTAATATACCGTGCAATCACCTTAACAAGTTTGAATTATTTAGAGACAACAAAAGACAGAATTTATAACATGCTATTAGAAAATTTTTATCCAATAAAACTAATACATAAATTATGGCACAAGGGTTTAAACCATAAAGCAATAGATTTCTCTGACCTTAATAATAGTATTAATACTCATAATAATTACAGTAACAATACAGTTAACAAACCTATAATTCAATTACATAATAACAATAAAAAACTCATCACTCATTATTTTCAACCGACCGTTTTGAATATCAGCAATAGTAATAATCCAGCCAATAATTTAGATAGGGACACAGATTGTAATAACACCAATAGACCTAAATATTATTCAATAACAAATATACATAATTTAACTGACCAACTTATACAAACTTTTAAAAAATATGACATAATAGATATTAAATTTGCAAAAAAAACCGATCAATAAATTAGCTCTTATTTACACAAATAAAAAAGACAAAATAGACAAACTCAAAAAAATAACGTCATCTATAAAATAAAGTGTTCTGACTGCAATAGAATTGACAATAAAAATTTAATTTACATTGGACAAACTAAACACAATTTAAACAGCAGAATCACTCAACATATTAGTAATTGCAAATCCACCATCAAAAAATATAATAAAGCCACTGGCTTATCAACTCATAGCACAGAATATAAGCACCAATTTGACTTCAACAACCCAGAAATTTTAGAAATAGAAAACAATAATAAAAAAGAAGAATATTAGAGGCCATTCACATCACTAAAAACATTAAGCAGGTATGTAATTTTCAACAAGACACCCAAACATTATGTAATGCATATACCAACATCATCCACAAACTAAATATATAATAATAGTAGTTGCATAAAACATACCTTTCATTCATCAGGTTCTTAAAATTTTTTTTTTTTTTTTCTTTCTCTTTTAAATTTGATTTAATTTTTAAATGATTAGCCATTTTTATAGTAGTACCCTTCTCCTCCCCCTCCCCTTCATGGACATCTGATTTGGTCATGTGGTTTTGACTAGGAAGCAGCTACCCACACTAAGTAAGGGTGCATTTTTGAATTTATCAGTTATTGGTTTCATAATTATTTATTAAATTTTAATCATTTTAATTGGATTTGTGCAATGATGAGCATGGTACATCAACTGAGTCTATTTATATATAGTTTGTATAGTGGAATGTGTTTCATTGTTCAGGTTTTGTCATGTTCAGTTATAGTTTTAAATTGTTATGATAGAATTTTAAGATTGTTAACGTTAATCTCATAAATTATTAATTTATTTTGACTGTATATATAAACATGTTGTGTGTGTGTGTGTGTGTGTGTGTGTGTGTGTGTATGTGTGTGTATATGGGTATATGTATATATATATATATATAGGGTGCATGTATGTATGAATGTATGTATGTATATGTGTATATATATATTTTATTTATCCTTTTATCATACAATCTAACATAGTTGTATGGTTTCATGACAAATTGTGAGACGATTATTTGTAACTTGACAATATTTTGTACTTTTAGATCTAAGTTGTTCCACTGCACCTGAAGATGGCATTGTAGCCGAAACGTAGTGCGAATATTTTTTTTTTCAATAAAATAGTGGTGAAGTAGACATCAGCCTCCAATTTTATTTACCAAAATAGTAAAATTATTTTACAATATTTATAATATAATCAACTTTTAAAAGAAAGAATATATTAATGTATTCAGCATATCATAAGACTGAATATTTCTTGTAATTTTAGCAATTTTATTAAAAATTTTAAATAGGCTCTTGAACTTAAATCAAATAATTTAAGGCAAATTAATATTATCAGTGTCTGACAAAAATTATTATTAAATTGTAATTAATGTATAAATGATTAACATACCACTTATTTTTTCAAAGTCCAACTTTGTAGGATCTTTGACTCGAATAAGAAAAGAAGCCTCGTTGATTCCTTGGTGAGGAGTAACTTCAAAAACATCACCATCTCCGCTGATGAACATTTCAAATGTTCCATTTTTTCCCTAGGAAATAAATTATATTTATGTATTATTATACTATGAATTCTAGTTTATTAAATGAGTTTAAAGAAGATATTAATTTTATTACCTGATCGTAATCATACACTTGAGGAATAGCAGGAGGAAGAAAAGTTACTGGAGTGTTGGATTGGGCATTTTCATTTACTTGGCAAATATAACGGTCGCTGCGGAAGCGAGGTGTTTCATCGTTGATATCAGTTATGATAATTGTTACTTCAGTTCTTGCTGTTGGAGGTGGGAAAACTATTCTCGATTCTTCTTTGGCCTATAAAATATATGATTGTTGTGATTATAACAATTTATCATAGAAATTTATAATTAATATAATATTTAATGGGAATCAGGTAGAACAATGAATTCGATTGTTAATTTCGTAGCAATGAAAACGATTAGACAGTACATTACAAAGTACTTTCATCTATCGATCGGAAATTTAATGAATACTTATCTACAATTTTGGGTAGACATTATGCAATGATAAGCACTATGAGAGTAATCATGTATTGCTGTTGTGATCCATTAGTTGTATGCAATGACGGATGGGATACTTTAAACACTTGCATGAATGTGTTAAAATTGTATATTTTAATTAATTTAAAATACTGCTAGTATCAGTAATAATTTTAGTTACACATGCAAACCCTAAGTAAAAATTACTTTCAACCTTATCTTCCTTCGATTATTAGTTGAGTTAATCACCTGAAAAAGGATCTATTCAAAAAATATTATATCTATATCATTTTTATGTAAAGAAGCTAATGTCATTATGATCTTTTACAATTATTTTTAAATTTTGTTTATAAATATTTATAAATCAACTTTTTCTAATATAAAAATAGACAACTAGTCAATTGTCAGTCTTAATAAACATAATACACAATAATTTATGTTGTTAGGCATGAGGAAGAAAAATATCCACTGGGATCATTTGTATGTATGTCTTGGGTAAAAAAAAAAAAAAAACACTAGCATATATATCTCACAAATTTTCTTTCAAAGCCATTTTTTTATATTCTAAACCAAGTTGTAAGTATATAAATTTAATGTTTGGAAACTTTTTTTTTTTAAATGTTCAGTAAATCAATTCTAAATTAAAATAATATCAACTTTTTCAAATATTTTATATCAGTTAAAAATTACCTGTATTTCTAAAATATAAGCACCATTATTATTATTTATTATGGCTTCTCTGTCTATGGCTTTTAAAGTGTAAACTTTTCCAGTTGCTGGATCGATATCGAAAATTCCCTGAGCACCACTGATTATCGAATAAGATATCTGATTGTTTATTCCTCGGTCTCCATCTATGGCTCTTACTGTAAAAAAAATTATAATAATAAATTTGATGGAAATGTATAAAAAAAAAAAATAAAAAATTTAAAAACATAAATATGATCTGATAATACCTTGAAGAACGGAACTACCGACTGGTGCATCTTCAGCTATCCTAGTGACAGGTGAAACAACTACAAACTCAGGCGGCTGGTCTTCAACGTCTTGAACTTTAACTACTAAAGCAGCTGTACCAGTATTTATCTAAAATAAATAAATGGTAACATTTATCAGTAAAAACTAAAATAAAAATAATATTGATTTTATGGCGAAGATTGAATTTTTTGTCGAAGGCTGTCCTTTACTCCAGTTAATATTTAACTGTAGCATTAAAAATATTCAATAGATAGGTTAAATGATCTCATTTCACTTGTAGCTGGGTGGCTAGCGTAACAGCCTCCCATACTAAAGGTCACGGGTTCGAACCCGCAGGTGGTCCTAGGATTTTTTAATGGGAGTAAAAAATCCTTAGTTACGCCGTCCTTCGGAGGGGACGTTAAAAGGTGGTCCAGAGCCTGTGCGATGTCAGGTACTCGTTAAAGATCCCTATCCTAACAAAACCTGGATAGGCAAAATTTAGGACTTCCACTGTAGCATCGTCCGATTAGCCATAGTAGCATAAAGTGACGTTAAATAAATAAACAAACAAATGATCTCATTGATTATATTTTTTGGTTTCATAATAACAGCAATTCATAATAACAATAGCATAACCCTTGTATAACCTCCTTATGTCCTCTTTCTTCAAATATTAAATAACTCAATTTTATAATCTTTGTTTTGGATTAGAATAGTTAATAAATCTAAACTTATATTTATATTAACCAAATTTAATAGTTATTTTTATAAATGTATTATTTATAAACAAATACGTTGTTGCTTTTTTTGAAAACTAATATCTGAAGATGGCATACATGGCTGAAAAGTTGTTTTAAAATAATTTAATAAAGCAGTGGTGGAGTAAATAACAACCTTCTCTATTCTTCAATGAAAATAGTCTCATTAAATTAAATTGTTTAAAAATAAAGTAAAATCATACCCTATCGTTGTTTGATCTATCGACAGCTAATACCCTTAACTGATACAAGAACTTTCTTTCGTAATCTAATTTTCCTACTAGCCGTAATACTCCTTTTCCATTAATAGTCGAAATACTAAATACACGATCTTCGTTGTCTTGCTCTTGTAAATTATACACCACCTAAACAAAAAATAATATTATATAATTCACAGATAATTTTTAAATTAAATTAAATGTTATTTATAAAATTAATAAATCAGGTCTAATTTCCACTTATACCTTCTATTTTATCAATTTAATTTATTATTCAAAATACTTGATCATTGTTGATGATTCTACAAGAAATAGCATATTTCATAAACAATGTTTAAAATGGAAATTTGTTGTAGTATAGTTTTCTATAAAGTAAGTCATTAAATTGTCAATCTCAATACGAAACATGTTAGTTGAAGACTTTGATTTTAGAATAGTTCGCTAAATTTTACACAAAAAGAAAATTCTGTTGATTTTGTTATTTAAACTTTGTTATTTCTTATTACTAATAATAAAAAAATTGAATGACAAACATTTCATTTTAATTTATTAACATATTAGAACAATGAGCTAATAAGAGAATGACTAAACATCTGTTTTATAACTGACACATAGAGCATCCATCTATGTTATGAAGTGGAACATAGAGGAAATTATTATAAAAAATATTATGAATAAATGATAAATTACTGTTTATAATGTTAAAAATATGTTTGAAAAAAGAAATAGCTGTTGATTGATTAATATTTCATTGGAGTCTTGAATCCAAAATGGCTGACATATGGATATGCCACAGCAATTTTGTTTTATATAAATTATAACGTTGAATTGAAAGTATAAAATGTTTTATCAAATTATAAAATACATTTTCTGACACAAATGAAACTAGAAATAATTTTTTTTTTGGTGGAAGCTAAAAAGATGAGATGAGAGTTAAGATGTTTCACATTGTGACCAATCTATTGTATTTCTATAAAATAATTTATTTATGTACAGTGAGTGTCAAAAGTATTCGGAATTCACAATTATTCTGTAATTCACTTGTTTTTAACTTATTTTTTATGTGATTAAGGAGTTGTTAACCACTTTATAATGTTAGAAGGAAGGTATACAATAGCTAAAACCCTAAATTGCGACAACAATAATTTTATTATTAAAGTTTTGAACGTTCATTTGTGAACAAATTAAAAATAGGGTATGTTAATGGTGTCAAAAGTATTTGGAATCACGTGGTTTCCTAATTATATTAATGCAGTGATCACAAATAAACATCCAGTTGGTAAAATAATTTGTATAATTATAGATTTTAGCCAACTAGGAATTGATCTTACTAATTTATTAATTGTTTAGTGTGAAATATTACCCCAATCAAACACTTATTGTACCTTGAGGCCATTTTCATTTTGAATATAGTAGGTTCCTAATTTTCCTTTTTAGTAGGACCCAAAAATATTTAATTGAATTTTAAAGAAATAATGGAAGAGGGATTTCGAGAACTTTTTGCAGCAACTAAATATGAATAGATAACGTATATATGTCCAATGACCAAATGGTCGCGGTTATGTTAATAATTTAATTTATTTATAATTTTTCTCCTACTTTTAATTCTGGCTTTTCAAACTTTAAAAATACACAAATTATGTCGAAAAAGAGTGAAAAAGAATTATCTAAATTCATAATTGAGATGTTGATTTCCAAAAGGTACTAAAGGACATTTTTTACGAAATTGATTTTTTGTCATATTTGTATTATCATCATTTAGTTTTATCTAAATATTCTATTTGATGTTATCTAATGAATTCTCAAGTCCTTAAAAAACGTGATTTAGAAATGCGGTCATTTTCTAAAAGTACTAATTACGCATTTATTTTCGTTCCAAATCATTCTAAAAAAAATCATTTCATAACTTTAATATGATGTTATTATTATAGTAAACAAATAATTCTAAATTTTAAGGCAGAAAGACGCAAATTAGCTGATTTAATAATATAGTAATGAGAGATTTTCGCGCTTCCTGTAAAATTTCCTAGAATGGATATAGTACCTTTTGGAAATCAACGTCTCAATTGTGAAATAAACTTATTAAATGAAAAGAAATAGGAATTCCGAATACTTTTGACACTCACTGTACTTAAATTAACAATTTATATTGAAAATATTTTAAAAACCTATTTATTTACAGCAATCGTTAAGATTATATTCTATAAGATTAATTAAAATCTATACCATTATGAAATAATTTTTATAAATCAGAAATATATTTATAATGAATATCAATAATAGTTGAATGTTGGGAAAGGTCTACACTTTATGTCTTTATCAAGGCACCTCATAGCATAGCGATTCGGAAATTACAGACTTTTGTAGTTGCTATGCCCAGAGGTACCTTGAAGATTTACAATGTGAATTGAAATGTTGGTAATAAATAGTACTATTTTATTGTTTTCTTGGCTACCTCCTTGCTTATGTTCCTTCTAAAAAATGTATATCATAATTCTTCAACTTTAAAATCAAGTAATATGCGTTGAATTTAAGTTTCCAAAACAATGGTCATCAAATATAATCTAAACTATTTCTGTATTCATCATACCTGACCATAAGGACCTTCATCAGCATCCGTGGCTTCCAGTGTTGCCAATATTCCCGGACCACTATCCTCAGGAACGGTAATTGAGGATTGGTACGGTTTGAAAACAGGTTCATTGTCATTCACATCTTCGACTAGAAGGAGCAGACTCTGGGTAATATAGTTTCCTTCGCCGAGTCTGCCATCAGTAAGTGTTAGCACCATCATGTACTCATCTCGCACCTAGGAAAATATATTACTGAGTAATTTTACGTACTTGAAGGAATAGTTTTCGTACTCAGTTGACACTAGTCTATTCAATACAAATATAATTTGACTAAATTTTAATTTAAAATATTAATAAAGGTGATTCTTGAAAATGGCCCAATGGCCTCCATAGAAATTTACATTAAAAAAAATAGCAATATATGTGTTATATATAATTATTACCTCCCTATCAAGTTCCTTATTGAGGTAAATATTAGCCTCACTGGTCCCTAGGTTTTCTATCCTTATGACATCGGAACCAGGATAATCCCTTATTCCAAAAGTCAAAGGATCACCGTCCGGGTCCATTCCTCGCAATCGATAGATCAAACTCCCTAAAAATATATATACCTTTATTAGTATAGAACTTTTACTTACAATAAAATACAGCTTCAATAATAAACCAGAAAAAAAAAATGTATTCTGGGACAAGAAGAATATAAAAATTATAAGTGTATCTAAGTGACTAAAAATATTAATAATTACAATAAAAGTATGCAATTAAATTTAAATAATCAAAAGAGAAAAAAAAGAAGAAGAAGATGCAATGACATCTTTTGGTACATCTTATAGAAAAAATTAAAGTCAAAAGAATGAATATAAAATTAACTTTTACATATCATTAAAAGTATAATCAATTTTAACACTTCTTTAATAGGGGCATTCAATATTTGTAAGTTTTAGTTAGATTTAGAAATTAAGAAATTATTGCCCGATTGTCTGGAAATCTAAATCCCAACCCTGAGACAAATATATTTAAATTTAATTCAATTTGTTATCTGAGAGAAGTTGGTTGGAGGTGCAGTCAATTTAATATAAATTGACTGCACCCTCAACCAACTTCTCTCATATATATACACAGTCAACCATTGTCACTTCATGTCAATTTGTTATCATTCATTTTTGCCTAAAGGGTTATTTTTATAAATACAGAATGCATTTAAATATTTAAATCTATATTAAAATATTTGTTAGGACAGCAACCAATTTAATATTAACATTTTTTTAAAGCCATCCTTCCCTTTTGAACTTACCGACTGGAGTGTCTGGACCCTCCTTGAGCCGCAGAACTATCTCAGTCTGGCCATCTATCAAGAAACGAGGAGGGCGGTTGGCAAGAGCACCGCTGGCGAGGCACGACAGTCCAAGCCACCAGAACCACCATCCCCAGGTCATCCTATATTTCCTGGAGCATTGAGCTACTTCACATCTTAGCCAGCGCCACCGGTTACCTCACCAGTTTGGAGTATATTCTGACCATTTCACTGTAATTGCAGACAGCCATTTTTCTAAAAAAAAAAAAAGAATATTTTAGACAAAGCTGAAAATAGCACTTAAAACTGTTACATTACATTAGTTGGTTGGCTGTTTTAATATTTCAAGAGTAAAACATTTAATTCATTAATGCACGAGATAATAATTCCTTTAAAAACATTTTATATAACATTCTGTTTTAATTACTAATGAATTAAAAAACTACATATATAAAGATCATGAATAAAAAAAAACAAAAAAACATTACTAATCTGAGGATACAGATGAGGAAAAATAAAAAAAAATAAAGAAATTGAAAAAAAGGGAGAGCAAAAATATATACATCTTTTCATTGCTTTAGGAAGAAGAGATATTGCTTTGTGAGCTCTACTAGTTTCTTACGCTTTTTAGTTGTTTTGAGATATTTCAATTTCATTTCATCTATTATTATAAAACAAACAATTTATAAATTCTATAACATATATAACAAGATATAGTAATGAAGATAGGGACACCTACTGAAAAAACTCATAATAGACATTATAAATTGAGAGATTTATAATTTTTTGTATTTCAAATATATAAGAAATGGCGAAAAATTTTACCTTTTTTTTTCTGATAATTAAGTAGATTTTTCTGTAGCCCCATTTAAATTATAAAAACGCTGCAAATTATTACACAATGGTTTATTATTTCCAAATAACAATATTAGGGTATAACTGTTTATATAGCTTAATACTGTTAGGCGACTAAGTAATATTAAAAGCAAGAACTCAAAAGATAATATCATATCACTACTGCTGATTCAAAACACTTTATCTCAACTAGTTGTTAACCAATTTCAATGATTATTTTTTCATTTTGTTAAAAATTTTGTTCTCTATCAAATGTCACTAGAAGCCAAATTTGGTATTTATTTATTTAATAATTAGGACAAATGGATTTTTTTATTCGTTATTCGGATTCTACGCATCTTGAAACGTAACCTCTCAAATTTTGAGGGGAGCTTATATTTTTTTTTTTGGTCGATTACAAAGGTTCATAATTGAAAATAATAAACTAAAAGTATATAACATATTTTAGCTTGACTTTTGAATTATCTACTATTTCTTTCTAAATGGTCGTTTCAGTTATGATTTTGTAAGTGAAGAAATTTAATTATAGGTTTCTAAAATTAAATTAAATCCACTGATGTAAAAACACATAATATATTATTAAGAATAAAGTATTTTTACTGTTTGTGAAATCAATGAAAAATGAAAATAACATCACAAGAAAATTTATATATAATAAATATGACACTAGGATTGTTAAATAAAGTATACAATTACTGATTTTAAAATTAAATCTATATACCTAAATAAATACATAAAATCTTATATGATTGTAGTATTAATGATAGAAATATTAGATTTATTCAATAGAAGTTAATTATTAATATTTAAATTATCCATCTAGTTGAACTGATGATTTCAAACCTTATACTCGTATAACCATATTATATTATAAATTATATAATAATTATTTTTTAATAAATTACTATTAATATTTACATATTAATATAGCCGATATCTTAGTAAACAATAATTAATTTATTTAATTTTGTAATAAAAAAGTAAAAATTTACCTCAAGGTCCCACCGAGATTTGAACTCGGATCGCTGGATTCAGAGTCCAGAGTGCTAACCATTACACCATGGGACCTCTACGGGAGACTGAGGGCCTCATTGGCATTTTGAAGCACTTTATATTATTAGACATTAATATTTAAACGATCTTAACACAACAAATTAAAATTATGTATTCGTAGTATTCATTGAATTATATATTTATAACAATATTATTTAAAAGAATGTAGCATATTCAATGTGTCAAAATTCAAGTCTAAAAATATTTAAGAAGTGTTCGGTGCTTAATTTATATCAATAATTTTTTGTCAGGATTAAGCAATAAAAAAGAACAATACAAATTAATTATTGTGATAGTCATATTAATAGGAGAAACAATAATAGCTTGTTTTACTTTTATTTTAAAAATTGACTCGTTTCATAATTCGTCGCACTTATGTATGAGAGCGGGTTTGAGAATCATAATATGATTTAATGTTTGAGTTAATTACTATATTTTATTTACAATTATTAATACAGCCGAATCTCCATATACCAATACTCTGAACTACGTACTACGGATTCAATGCGCCAGGTGCAGAATTAGTGTAAGAGTAAGACACTGCTTGATATTTTATTTATTTGTTTATTAAAAAAAAAAATTTAAAAAGAACAGAACAGGTAGTAAAGTCATTAAACAGTGAATTTCTTTAATTATATTTACAATAGTTTTGAATCATCACCCACTACCTTCATTGTCACCTGTGGGTAGTGGCTAGCATAACAGCCATCTATGCTCAAGGTCTCAGGTTCAAACCTGGCAGGTAGCCCTAGGATATTTTTTTAATAGGTGTAAAAAATCCTTAGTAATGCCGTACTTCGGAGGAGACGTAAAATGGAGGCCCCGAGCCTGTACGATGTCAAGTCCTCATTAAAGATCCTTAACCTAATTAAACCTGGATAGGCAAAATTTAGGACTCCCACTGAAGCATCGTCCGATTATGAATAAACATTTTATTTACTCGAATGTTATACTATATGCAGAGAGTATGTATTGTATTATATCAGCCATAGGTCGATCATGGGGTCGGGATACCCTCTTAGGATACTATTCAGTCTCTACAAAGTGGGTACCCAAAATTAGGACTTCATTTTGGACAAAACTCCTCCATGGAAGAATTTTTCTTTTTTTATAAAGACAAATTTTATTTTAGAGAGAGAAGAGGTTTAACGTATTTTCTAACTTTTTTGAAAAACAATTTTGTAATATTACAGTAACTCACGAATATTGCTACTATTAATAAGTAAATATTGTACTATAAAACATTTTTTTCTAGTGGTTATTTTCCCTATCTCGTCAATATCACCATGGATCCGCCACCATACCTTGCCAATCGTTGGCCTAGAAATAGCACAGATCTTTAACATGCATTGAACCCTACAGTCTTTATGATTTTATTATTTTTTTTAATACTGTAGCCATATTTTGGGTTGTCCGCAAAATAATGATGGATTTTAAATTTTCCCTTAAATAGCCCTGTATATAAAAAACTGTTTATCATAATGGATATAATTAGTTGACCGTTGAGGATCACAGAAAGAAATTAGTCCGGGTGGCAATAAATGATTTGTTGTTAATTTCCGTCTACAATTCGCCCTGTTGATGACCAACAATGGGGGTCGAAACGTGGGCAGACAATAAATAGTTAAAACTATTTATTTTTTATTTTTACTGACCGCCCCCCGACTAACTCCTTCCTATAAGCTACGTTTGTTGGATTCTTCATTTGTATGAATGTCAACATTTATCGTACTTCTTCCGAAAAAATAAAATCTTTCCTTACCACTGAAATAATTCCGGCCTTTACTAACATGTTAGAGCGGGATTTTCGTATAATTTAATTTTTAAGATTTTAAACTTGACGAGAACGGGGCTGAACGGACAGGAATATCAACGAAGTGTGTTGCGGGGGCAGTATTAGTGGTTCAAAAAATTTCAAGAGGGAATACCTGGAAGGTCGTGGAAAGACTTCCTTCCTTGATGACGATGTTTTGCCAGCTTTCGTAGAAGAAAATTGCTTAGTTACTGTTATAGAACTTGCAGGAAAACTGGATGTAAACAAATCGATAACCATCGCAAGGCGATTGGTAAGGTGACAACACTCGATGGTTAGGTTCCATACTTATTAAACGACCACAAATAAAAAAATCAGCCTAATGAATTTGTACCTCACTTCAAGATTTATTACTTGCGATCTTGTATAATGGCAGCAGACGTACTTGACAGAGGCGTCTTTAGACATCTAGACAACTTTTTCAAATAAAAAATCTATTGATAAAAGAGTCTTAGAAAATAAGTTCTCTGAATTTATTAATTTTAAGATTTCCACACCAGATTACCTTTACCCTTCGTCGTAAACGTATGACATCCTGCCCTACAGTGTCCTTTAATGATATCCCGCTTGTCCCTGTTGAACAGATCCGTTATTTAGGCCTCCTGCTTGACAAACGTCTTACATGGAATTCGCATACAAGACTGAAAAGACAAGAAACTGCTCACCGATTTCGGTTACTTCAACATTTACTTAACAGACGCTCTAACCTTTCTCTTTACTACAAAAGACTAATTTACATGACAATCATAAGTTGAGTTGAGCTTTGGGACTCTACTAAACCAACCAACTCTTCCCGTATCCAATCCTTACAATCCAAATCCTTAACGCTCCTTACTTTGTCACCAATAAAATCATCCACAAAGACCTTAATGTTCCTTATGTTGCTGATTTGGCCTGTACCAGGTATCACTCCTTCCATGAAAAACTCCACTCCCACTCTAATCCACTAGTTTCAATCCTTGCTTCCACTTCAATTCCTGGCAATCCGCCGAGGCTTCTGTTAAGAAGATGGCCTCGAGACCTTCTTGTGTAGATTCACTACTAGAGTGCTGCCAATGGGCAGTTTCTCTTCATTTTTTTTTTCATGTGTATTATCATTGTAGAATATTTACTTGATGTTTGAACATACAGTTGTAAATTTCAATAAATGAATTTAAAAAAAAGAAAAAAAAAAAAAGATTTCCAAATTTTATTCAAAGGGTATGGAAAAGCTACTAACGCTTTGGCGGAAATTTATTGAAAGTATTAGAGATTATTTTGAGTATCAAAAAACCCATAAGTATGGTGCACAACCATGCTTAACTTCCACATTTGCGAATCCCATTTACCCCAAATTTAATATTTGTGTAGATTATAAATTAATATATTTTGGTTTATAAAGATGAGACTCAATCCATAGAGGTAACACTATATATAATGTATATATATTAAACAAGAAGCGAGGTAGCCAGTAGTGTAACAGACTATACGGTGACTGGTTACCAAGGCCAGCTTATCAACGGCTAATTACAGGGGTCTTTGTACTCTACCTCTCGCTTACTCATAATGTTATACCATTTAACTGCCTATCTCTATGTAATAGCGCACAACAGGTTATGGAAGAGGTGAAATATCGATTAGTAAACGATATATCGACTATGAACCATACCATGTCTATATCAATATCATATCGCTTATAAAGTATCGATAATATCGAAAGTTTCGCCAAGCAAGCTGTGAATAAAATCTCCAACATCCAAGTTAAAATCAACTGTATAAAAACTAGTTAATAACAATCATAAGGTTCTATGACTTTTACATTAAAAAAAAAAAAATTACTTTTATGATAATGATACGATTGTTAGGTTAGATAGTGGTGGTATTTGATATTGGTATTAGAGTTAGTCAATGAATGTTTACAGTAGTAGTGGAGATAATTTATTGTGAAAATAACATTTCGACCAACACTGCTGATTTTAATTAGGGATGGAAACTAGTAAGTTTAAATACAAACGTTTGCTACGATAAATTAGTGAATAAATATTTCCATAAAAATAAAATAAAATAATAAGATTAAAAAAAAATAGTACTCAGGAAAAAGGGGAATTTTTTTACCATGATATTGGTAAACAATCATTGACCCAATCTGAACCTTCATTATGTACAAATCAACTTTAATATATTGATTGAAATGTACAAGTGTATTAAAATTAATAAATCAAGTAAATTTGGGACCGATATTAATCAATGACAGAATATACATGTAGAGTAGAGTTCACTTGTTGTGTAGTGGCCAGCATAACAGCCTTCTGTGCTCAAAGTCGCGGGTTCAAACCCGGCAAATGGCCCTTTAATTTTATAATATCAGGATAATGGTTGGTTCTTTGGAAGGGATTTAAAATGGAGGCCTGTGCCTATGTGATATCAGGTGCTCGTTAAAGATGTATATCCTAATTAAACCGAAAATAAAATTAATAAAAGACGAAACTTAGGACTTCCACTGTAGCATCTTCCAATTAGCCACCGTAGAATAAAACAGACGTTAAATGAATAAACAAACAAAAATGTAAAGGAATCAGTAGGTCTCACGGCCATGTTCTTATTAGACGTCTCCGAAGAGTATCGGGAATCGAAGAGGAAGCAAGGTTAGAAACTAGTAGGATGGAGTGGGAATGGAACATTTCACGGAAGGAATGGTAACGTGTTCGTGCCAAAACAACATTTGGAACATTAAGATAATTATAGATAGTTTATTATTGACAAGGGTCATTATTGCAAGATAGAGCACTAGTTTACAGTTCTCCGGGTCCTAGGTTCGAATCCCGACCGTGCAAGAATATTATTTATTCTGTTAATTCAGCTGGGGGACGACCCTAGGATGTGGAGACCCTCCTGGGGCAGACCCAGCTTCTTTAAAATGGGTACCCACATTTTGAAAAAAACCCTTGCGGCTGAGCGTGATTAAGGGGCCTAATTCCCTCATTGTACGGCCATTGGCCTAGAAACAGTACGGATCTCTATATGTACTGAGCCCAAGACCCTTCATGGGTTGTAGTGATACAAGGTTTTTTAATTTATTTATTTTTTTATTATTGACAAAATAAGGAGTATTGAGGATTTTACGGTGGGTTTTGGATTGTAGAATAATTAGTTGGTATCACAAAGTGTCTACATTGGACTTATGCTAGACATGTAGTAAATCAGCCTTTCGTAGTTGAGTGAAAAGTTTAAGTAAATGTTAAAATAACAGAAAATCGCGGCAAAACTTTAAGGAAGAAATCGATGGAACTGACTTTTTATAAAACATTTTTTTATATGATTATCTAAAACCAAGTTTTAACTATTTTATTTTATTTTTTTTCAAACAGAATTTATGGGTTATGAGATCAAAATATACTATAATACTTCCTAATGAAACCATAAGTGAAACGTTGTGCAGCAGTACTAGACAGAGGACAACAGAAAGTAGTGTATCCGAGGAGGTAATTAGGCAGAGTATCCGACCAGGTAACCAAGTAATTACACACACCTTGCGGATACTAATTGCCTATCGTTAGATAATACTCTTAGCCCAGGAATAGAAGAAACAGGATCGGGAAAGCAAAGAGAACTAATTGTGTAATAGTTGTCAATGTAAACAAAGCAGCGAATGTAAAAACGTACTACCTTATTAAATGTATCGGGTTGTTTCACACGAAATGTCCGTTTTTATAGTTTCTGAAATACATAAAGGATTTTGCAGGTCTCTGTTGTTTTCTTCCGAATGTTTACATATTTAAAGTAAACAGTTACTAATCCTCTATCTTTTTATTATAAAGATTAGCTTCCCAATCAATTACCCACTTTTTAGTATACCTCCAAATATGAACATGGAAACACGCGATTTTCGAGTAATATTTTTGTAGGAGTTTTAACTCGGCCATTCAGCAGCTGAGGCCGCTAGAAATATTTGCAAGGCGTTTGGGGAAGGGAGTGTTAATGAACGGACCATTCGCCGTTGATTTTCTAAGGTTACAGCTGGGGATACCAACTTGGAAAACTTGCCCCGAGGAAGACCTCCATCCGTAATAGACAACGATGGCCTCAAACATACAGTAGAAGGAAACCCCTACCAAACAGTTAAAGGATAAATGCAAGTGCATCTACCGTTTCCAGATATTTAAAGTGTATTGAGAAAGTAAAAAAAGCTCGATACATGGGGACCTCATGATCTCACTGAGCGGCAGCAAGACCCCATGTTTTATAAAATACCGTGCAAAAATTGAAAGAACTGGGCTAAGAAGTTCTTCCGCACCCACCATTTTCTCCCGACTTGTCTCCAACAGATCACCTCCCGTTCAGGAACTTAGGCAACTTCGTCAAAGGAAAACTTTTTGAAAATGATGATCAAGTGAAAAGTGCATTTTCAGATTTTGTTTCACTTCAAAGCCCAGAGGTTCTCAGTTCGGGGATAAAAAAGTTGGTGTCACGTTGGAAAAAATGTGTAGAAAAAGAAGGTAAATACTTCGAATAAAATTATCTTGTTTTCATATCGTATTTTTAATAAAAATCCTTTACCTTGAAAACGGACATTTCATGTGACACAACCCAATATTTGTGTATGTTAAGGCTAGAGATACTTTTTTAATTTTTACTTTCACTTATCTATATATGAAATATATAATAAGGGAAAGTATTGCGATCGTGAAAATTTTCGAATTTCAGTTTTCACCGGGTACGCGTTTTAAGGCCCAAATGACCAAGTCCCGCAAATAGGTCTAGGTGGTAAGTCTAGCGCAAAAATGAAAAGTCTTACGAAACTTTAATTACATATTCAAGACAACTATACGCCTGAGATTTTACAGAAACTTTTTCATCAAAATCAGCTTACCAGAAGAGCCACTTTATACCATGCATTTTGCACCTTTTTAAGATTTACTCAAAAACGGCTTTAACGATTTTGATTAAACTCGCTGTATTGATGTAAAAATTAACGGGCTTTAATATCAGGTTTCATTCTGATTGAAATAGTCTTATAGAGCTTAAATGCCGATATTTCAAATTTTCTTTTTCTAATGCACTCTTAATTTTGTAGATTTTATGAAATTGACCATATCGTCTGATTATCATTGCAAAAACACAGGTAAATATATGAGGTGAACGAATTCGATATGTAGCTAAAGCTGAAAAGTGCTAAAATATTTTTTTAATGCAAATTTTTGTTTTTGAAAAATATTTTGAGTTGATTTTAATATAACGCATATTCATTTTCGTTGGAAACATATGATCTAGATTAAATAATATAACTATATTAATTTGTTAATTAGTAATAAGTTTATTCCCCATTCCTAACTTTATAATACGTTTTACAACTCTCTGTATTACCTAAAATCTTTCTCTTTCCAACGGTATATTATAAGTCTATATTACTCTTCTTATTATCAGTAAACCAAAAATTTCGTTATAAAATAATTTTGCTCTGTTATCCTTTAGTTGGTCATCAAATTCGTCCAACTTGTATATTTAACCGTCCTTCATAAATGTTATTCAGATGATATGGCTTATCTTATGGAATGTACAAAATAAAAGGTACTTTAAAGGAAGAAATTTTTAAATATCGGCGTTTAAGCTCTGTCAGACTATTTAAATCAGTATAAAACCTACATGATATTAAAACCCATTAAATTTTACATTCGTATAGCGAGTTTAATCATAATCGTTAGAGCCGTTTTTGAGAAAATCGTAGAAAGTTGCAAAATGCATGGTATAAAGTGGCTCTTATGGTTTCTCCGATTTTGATGAAAAAGTTGCTGTAACACCTCTTTCGTATTGTTGTCTTAAATATGAAATTTCAGTTACGTACGACTTATAGTCTCTTTACATTAACCTTTAAATAATCAAATTAGTACGAGCTGTTCTTTTTGTTGATTTGATTTTACAAGTCGGAGGCGTTTAACATTACTATTTGAATGAGGCAAAATGATGGCCGATTAAATCCAAGAGTTCACCTGTAGTGTAATGGATAACATAACAGTCTTTAATGCCCAAAGTCGCGGGTTAGAATCCTGCAAATGACTCTAGAATTTTTAAAGGGAGTAAAAATCCTTGGATTCATGTCTTTCGGAGGAAACGAAAATAGTAGTCCCAAGCCTGTGCGATTCCTGGTACTCGTTAAAGCTCTTTGTCTTACTTAAATCTCGATAGACAAAAACTAGGACTCCTATAGTAGCACAGTCAGATTAACTACAGAGGCATAAAGTGGCGTTTTATGAATGAAAAAACTAACTACTAAATTTTTTTCCCGGATTCTAGAGGCATAGAGCACAACGATGATCCAACGTTAATTAGTGACCGATGGTCATTGCCCTTCAGATGACGCAGTTACGGTAACTGGAACTGAACTGGAACAGTAAGTAGTTCTTTGGAACCGAATACTTCTTAGTGGTCACCTAGAAATTCTTGATAAAAAACAAATAAACAGTTTTTTACTTAGCAAAGTCTAAATTTGTTCTTTCGAGGGGAAATGTTTTTATTTAATTTTAACCTTTAGCATAATAATTATAAAAACATTATAATTTTCCCTATATTTCCTTAAATGCCCTAAATATGGACGTATGAAATCTCGAGAAAAAACAGCTGATTGGACACATAGCTGACGTCATGGCTTAATTTATTTCAATCGCGGTCTGAAATATTTGTTCGGTTAATATGTTATACTTTTGGTTTATTATTTTCAATAATCAACCTTTGTAATCGACCAAAAAAAAAAATTACCCTTGCTCAAAATTTGAGAGCTTACGTTTCAAGATGTGTAGAATCCGAATAACGAATAAAAAAAAAATCCGTTTCTCCTAATAAATAAATGAATAAATACCAAAAAGAATTTTGCTGGAAGTGCCATTTGATAGAGAATTAAATTTTGGACCAAATGAAAAAAGAATCATTGAATTTGGTTTACAACTAGCTTAGATGTTGCGTTTTGAAATCGGTGGTAGTGTTATGGTATTATCCTTTGAATTAGTGCTTTTCATATTACTTAATTGTCTATCAACAGCCTTATAAACAGTTATATCCCAATATTGTTATTTGGAAATAATAAACCATTGTGTAATAATTTGCAGCGTTTTTCTTTGTTCGTAAAAAACACAGATGAAGCTTTTTTTTCTCTGCGACTTTAACTTTAAGCCTTTGTTTGTAATGCAAGCGATTACCTATAAGGTAGATAACTAGGCGTTTATATATAAACATGTTTTCATTTATATACTCTACATGTTTTCATGATTTTTTTATTAAACTTGTATGTTGATAGAACAAAACAATGATATTTAAAAAGTAATATTTGATGTTTCAATCGGATTAAAAAAAAAAAAATCTGGTGCGGGCAACACACGACTTTCACTTACCTCCATTTTTAAAATCAATGAAAGAATTTTCAAATACAGTTAGAGATAACAAAAATTTTAAAATACAGTTAGTTTTATCTTCTTTTCATCACTCTTATTAACTTTTAAAAGCTTGAGTATAAGATAATATTTTTTCTTAAATCTTTAGCTTTCCAACGGTATAGCATACGTGTATATTACTGTTCTTATGTTCAAAAACAAAAAATTGCATTAAAAAATATTTTTTTCTGTTTTCTCCTTTAGTTGGGTATCGAATTCATTCAATTTATATATTTATCTGTTTTTCATCAGTGGTAACAAGATAATATAGTTATTTTTATAGAATCAACAAATTTAAAGGGGGAAAGAAAATTTAAAATATCGGCATTTAAGCTCTGTCAGACCATTTTAATCAGAATAAAAACCTACATGATATTAAAGCCGATTAAATTTTACATCGATTTAGCGAGCTTAATCAAACTCGTCGTATTCGATAAAATCGGAAAAAGGTGCAAAATGCATGGTATAAAGTGGCTCTTCTGGTAAGCTCATTTTTATGAAATAGGTTTTGTAACGTCTCGGGCGTATATTTGTCTTAAATATGAAATTTCAGTTTCATAGGACTTACCGTTTCCGCCCGGGAGTTACCAAACTCGGACACACACAGACCTTTTTGCGAGACTTGATTATTTGGACTCAGTGGACCCTAAAACGTGATTTCCGTTGAAAACTGGATTTCGAAATTTTTCACGATCGCAATACTTTCTCTTACTATATATAGTAAGTGAAAGTAAAAAAAAAACACAATAGACGATGGCTTATTTCATACAAAATATTCTTAATACCTATATTAACTACTCTTTAATAATTTAATAGTAAATTAAGTACTATGTATACTAATTTATTACAATAACCCTATTCTGTTAATTTAATTTAGTAGAACCTCAAGTCTTATTAATAATATAACCTATAGTCTTTATTTTAAACCCCTTATGTTTCTAAATCATAAGTCTCCACCTTCACCCCTCCAAAAGAACTACTTCTGGATCTTTCAAACTTAATATTGCCATTATTTTTCATTCCCTCCTCTTCATTAAATATCAATACTTTTATCACTCTTTATAAAATATATAGGTTATATATTTCGCTATAATTAGCATAATTTCACAACATAAATTAATTTCTTCATCACTCACTAAGAAGGTAAAGTCGAAACGATCAAAATGCAGAAACTAATGTTATATACTTATTCTAAAAATAATTTTTGCTCGAATTTTAACATCAAATGTCTGTGTGTAGCGCTAGCATAATTTTGTTATCTAAGAAATGACTAATTGTAATGGCTTCTTTGAGGAAATTCTTATCACCTTAACTGACATGAAGTGTAAAATATTTAGAACGTTTATTAAATTAGAAGTGCTCCGAATTCGCAGAGTAATGCATGACCTAAATAGATTTTACGTTTTCGGAAATAATTGGACAAAGAAAGCGAAACTAACGAGTCGGAATCCGTTAATAATCCCGAAATCCTTTACTAGCAGAGAAAACAGCCAATGGGAACTCTCCTTTACTAGCACAGCAAACATCAACCAATGAGAGAGCTCCTTACTTAGCTTTTCTCAATCGTCGTAACTTTCTTCTGCACTTTACCAATTAACTCAGACAGCCGAGAGTAACTCTAGAACGATCTACCGCTGAGTGAGTAATGCGAGGTGTCGGAATTCCGCCAACACGCTTGGAGAATTGGGACGTTTAATGATACATGAGTAAGAAGGAAAGAATTTCTGAATTTTAAACATATCATGAACGGAGTTTATGGGTTTTCCAGCGAGGAGTGAAAGGCGAACCGCGGCAAAGACTCCTGAGGACTCCGAAGAGAAAGGTCAGGAGGAAAGGTGAGACATTGCCTCGGGGGTCGGAACTGACCGGGCATAAGTTGGCATCCCATTGTGCAACGGAAAATATCACGTAGAAGGTTACCTATTTCTTGTCTATTCCCGGGTACTATTTATTAAGTATAGACAGATTCAACTTAGGGAAGGTAATTGTTATTGGTACATGGTATGCTGTAGTGTCATGGCTGTGAGCATGGGGAAACAGGGAGGAGGGGGACGTTCCCCTTAAATATTATTAAATAAAATAAGAAATTAGGATATAAAGGTCTAACAGAATAACCTGTGAAATTTGATTCACAACTAAGAGAAACTACCTTTAGCAAATTTTTAACTCCTTAATCGTTATGGAAGGAAAGAAAAAAATAATCTGGTGCGGTCAACGCACGATTTTTAGACTAAAGAATTTTCAAATACAGTTAGGGATAAAAATGGGTGAAACTAATAAAGAATTAATTAAATTGAATTTCTATAGAAACACGTGTTTTATTAAAAAATCTATTATATTATTATCTAAAACAATCAGTTAGTTTTATCGACTTTTCATCACTCTTTACAAGCTGTGTATAAGGTAATATTTTTTTCTAAAATCTTTAGCTTTCCAACGGTATATTATACCTGTATATTACTGTTCTTATGTTCAAAAACAGAAAATTGTACTAAAAAAATATTATTTCATTTTTCTTTAAATGTTTATAGAATTCGCTCAACTTGCATATTTAGCTGTTATTTATCAACGTTAACAAGATAATATAGTTATTTTTATAAAATCTACCAAATTAAAGGTACTTTTGGGGAAGAAAAAATTAAAATATCGGTATTTAAGCTCTGTCAGACTATTTCAATCCGAATGAAACCTACATCAGATTAAGTCTATAAAATTTTACAGGTATAAAAACTTTTTAATAAAAAAGTTGCTGTAACATTTCGGGCGTTTAATTCTCTTAATAATGAAATTTCAGTTTCATAGGACTTACAGTTTCTGCCCGGGAGTTTACCACACACACAGACCTTTTTGCGGGACTTGGTTATTTGGACTCAGGGGACCCTAAAATGTGGTAACAAGATAATATAGTTATTTTTATAGAACCAACATAATTAAGGGTACTTAAAAGAAAGAAAATTTAAAATATCGGCATTTAAGCCCTGTCAGACCACTTTTATACGAATGAAATTAAAATTATATTAAAGCCCATTAAATTTTACATCGATATAGCGAGTTTAATCAAAATCGTCGGAACCGTTTTCGAGAAAATCGAAAAAAGGTGCAAAATGCATGGTATAAAGTGCCTCTTTTGGTAAGCTCATTTTGATGAAAAAAGTTAGGTCACGTCTCGGGCGTATAGTTGTCTTAAATATGAAATTTTAGTTTCATAGGACTTACCGTTTCCGTCCGGGAGTTACCACACACACTCACAGGCACACACACACACAGACCTTTTTGCGCGAATTGGTTATTTGGACTCAGGGGACCCTAAAATGTGTATTTCCGTTGAAAACTGGAATTCGAAAATTTTCACGATCGCAATACTTTCCCTTACTATATATAGTACGTGAAAGTAAAAAATCAAGTAGATATATAAACACGATGGATAACAGCAAAACACCAATGAATGTGACATGTTTTGTTTATTTATTTGTTAACTTCATTTAGTTGTATTTATTTTGTCTAGTTAATTTTGTTATTGTATACGTTTATTTGTTTTAGTTTATGTAATTTGACTTTCCTTTTGTTTATATTGTAAATATTGTATGAATGAGATCCTGTAGCACTATTATTATTGTCTATTATGACAAATTGTAATATATACGAATAAAAAAAATAAAAAAAAAATGTCTTAAATATGAAATTTCATGAAAAATATACATTCATACATAATCTACTTTGAAAAACGTACTCTTCTTTCCGACGAAATTCTAGTGCAAATTGCGAATTTAAGAGAAGTTTTCACTACTATCGGCAGTCCCTATGCCAGCCTGAATTTCAATTATTTTTCTACCTCTTTGGATCATCCTTAAATGCATGCATGTTTGGATTATTATTCTATCATTTTAGGAATTTGTACAACTCGTTCGTATTCATGACCTTCTAAATCGGTGGGAATTACGAAGGCAGTGGTGCTAATCTAGATAGCAGAGGCTGTTAGTGTTACGCGAACGTGTCCCTGCGAAGACTAAGTACGACAGTTAGATGACCCTGCGTGTACCGCTAGCTACTGGAGTGTCCTCCAGGCATACAAGATTGTCCTTGTCCAGGGCTGGGCTGGCATCTGGATCCGTGACCTACATCGCGGCGACTGAATCTGTTATGTCACCTCCAACCTGACCGTGCTATTACATGTTTTGTGTGACATTATTTAACTCTGAATGTTCTACACTCATGTCGGATACGAATAAGGGCCGGGTGTGAATTTACTGATTAAACAGATAAATTGTTGATCATCACTTCAATCGTAATCAAGTGATTAAAGTTAATCCGTTGTACAATACGGTAAAATTACTGTTAACGTAAACAGCCTTCAGACACCTGCACATGGGATTTCCACTCACAAGTCAGCTCAGATAATTGTTTTAGTGAGTGCATGTTTTCTTTGTTTTGTTGGGGAAAAATGGAGATTAAAAAAAAAATGAAAAAATAAGAACAGCTACTTCCTCCAAATTAGAGAAGAAACTGTTACTTAGAATTGCCAATTCTCACTGCGCTGTAATATGACAGATGCTATAAAATTCAACACATGAGAGAGGACTTAAAACGCGCTAAAGTGAAGAGATTCACATATGCTCATATTCAATTTAATTTAATGAATTTCTTAATGTAAAGACTCACACCCTTGTAAATTGTAAATATATTTATTTTTTAATTTCACTTACTATATGTAGTAAGGGAAAGTATTGCGATTGTGAAAATTTTCGAATTTCAGTTTTCAACGGAAATACACATTTTAGGGTCCCCTGAGTTCAAATAACCAAGTCACGAAAAAAGGTCTGTGTGTGTGTGTGTGGTAACTCCCGGGCAAAAACGAAAAGTCCTATGAAACTGAAATTTCATATTTAAGACAAATCTACACCCGAGACGTTACAAAACCTTTTTCATCAAAATGAGCTTATCAGAAGAGCCACTTTATACTATGCATTTTGCACCTTTTTTCGGTTTTCTCGAAAACGGTTCCGACGATTTTGATTAAACTTGCTGTATCGATGTAAAATTTAATGGGCTTTAATATAATTTAGATTTTATTCGGATTAAAATGGTCTGACAGGGCTTAAATGCCGATATTTTATTAAATGATTCTATAAAAATAACAAAATAATTTGTTACCACTGATGAAAAACAGATAAATATATAAATTGAATGAATTCGAAACGCAACTAAAGGAAAAAACTGAAAAAATATATTTTTAATGATTTTTTTTGTTTTTGAACATAAGAGCAGTAATATACATGTATGATATACCGTTGGAAAGCTAAAGATTTTAGAAAAAATATTATCTTATACTCAAGCTTTGAAAAATTAATAGAGAGTGATGAAAATAAGATAAAACTAACTGACTGATTATTTTATATAATAATATAATATATTTTTTAAAATATAAATTCGATTTAATTAATTCTTTAATAGTTTCACGTATTTTCATCTTTAACTGTGTTTGAAAATTCTTTCATTGATTTTAAAAATGGAGGTAAGTGAAAGTCGTGTGTTGCCCGCACCAGATTTTTTTTTTTATCATTATTGTAAATATGTATATATGTTAATATATACGTAACAATACTCATTTCGATTAAAAAATTATAAAAGCGATACAAAGCCCAGAAAGAAAATTAAAACAAACTTTAATACTGTTAAACAGAGGAGTATAGAAAACCAAGATGAAACTAACAATAACTAGGGGACGTTATAAAATAGTCAGATAACAGACACTTAAACAGCTATTGACAGCTGATCAACTTAATACCATGTTTAGCATTTGTCACTGGAGTTAATCAAGTGTTCAGAGATTGTAAATTAGACCAAATTCATACTGGTCGTTTAGATTTGATCAAGAAATTCCGTAAACCCCGCACTAAGTCAGTATTATTGGAAGAATTGATTAAGAACAGTAATATTATAATTAATTAATTTTTACTATCATTATATCTCTTGTACGGTTAATTTTCCAATGATTTCCTAATCAGCTGTTACATACTGACCAGTTGCGTCACTGGCGTAAATAACGACAATGCAACCAACGTAACACATTGAAGTGCAATGCATAAAAGGAATGCACTGGAATATTTTTCCAGAGAGGAAAATGCTATGTTGAGCATCATGCTGCCCAAAAGCAGTGGGTTGCTTTGTTGTAAACAGCATATTTTATTTATTTATTTGTTTAACGTAAGTTTATGCTACTATGGCTAATCGGACGATGCTACAGTGGGAGTCCTAAATTTTGCCTATCCAGGTGTTATTAGGATAGGGATCTTTAACGAGTACCTGACATCGCACAAGCTCGGGAACACCTTTTAACGTCCCCTCCGAAGGACGGCGTAACTAAAGATTTTTTACTCCCATTAAAAAATCCTAGGACCACCAGCGGGTTTGAACCCGTGACCTTTAGCATGGGAGGCTGTTACGCTAGCCACCCAGCTACAAGTGATCCCAAACAGCATATTTAATCACTATAATTAGATAATTGTTAATTTTTTCTTATATATTAATTAATGCATATTATTATTTTTATTATTGATAATTATTTCGAACGCTAATCTAAATTATCAATTAATGCCTGATCATCCTTCTTCGGGAATTATTCCTTTCCCAATACAATTTAAATGTGCTGAGAGTCCTTTAACTGTTTGGTAGGGGTTTCCTTCTACTGTATGTTTGAGGACGTCGTTCGTTGTCTATTAGGGTAGGAGGTCTTCCTCGGGGCAAGTTTTCCAAGTCGGTATACCCAGCTGAAAACTTAGCAAACCAACGGCGAATGGTCCGTTCATTAACACTCCCTTCCCCAAACGCCTTGCAAATATTTCTAGCGGCCTTAGCCGAGTTTAAACTCGTACAAAAATATTACTAGAAAATCGCGTGTTTCCATGTTCATATTTGGAGGTATGCTAAAAAGTGGGTAATTGATTGGGAAGCTAATGTTTATAATACAAAGGTAGAGGATTAGTAACTGTTTACTTTAAATATGTAAACATTCGGAAGAAAACAACAGAGACCTGCAAAATCTTTAATGTATTTCAGAAACTATAAAAACGGACATTTCATGTGAAACAACCCAATACATAAAAAAATTTCCTAAAAAAGTATTTATGCTTTTTTTAACTTTAGTTGTTTGTCGGATTTATTCAATATGTACATTTAGCTGCTTTTCATCAATGAAATCAAGAAATATGGTCAATTTTTTTCATATACAAAATTATAGGTGCTTCAGAAGAAGAAAGTTCAAAATATCGGTATCTACGCTCAGTCAGACAATTTCAATCAAAGTAAAATCTACTTGATATTAAAGCCAATTAAAGTTTACATCTAGAAAATCCACTATACTTTGCCGCTTTCACATAAATATAGTCATAAATATTGTAATATAAATATAAAGAAATAGAATAACACCGCAGAAAAAAAACACTGTTATTATCGCGCTGACAGAATTAATTGCTACGAATTTGACAGACTATTTCTAGTCAGCTATCATCAACTAACTAAATTTAATGATCCAATAAAAATAACTCGTAAATCATTTCACCAAGAACTGTAAAAGTTGAAAAATGAAAAAAATGATAAGAATTTATATTTAAGAGGCATTTTCTATGTTAATTCCAGACAGGCCCTCTCTCTCTTCATCAAAGATCCAACCTGTCCCGGCTATTCACCAGCTGATTAAGACCACAATAATTATAACGCTCTTCTGGTGAAATCATCTGTTCTCACGCTCAAAACATTAATTTCTTACACTTTACGATTTGGGACATAAAAATTGGCGATTCTTGAAAAAAATAATATCTCGTATCAGAGCGACTTTCATTACCTGTTCAGGTCTGAAGTTCAATATAAAAATTGTATGGGACCTCTTCTCTGTAGGAAAGAACTGGGCGGTTCAGTGAATAGGGCACTGGGTTGATTATCTTTGTGTTCGAACCTGGACCTAGGAGGATAATTATTGGGTTTTCCGAAAAATTTTAAGTTAAAAAAAAAAAACTCCTCTACATAACTGTTTACGTTAACTTGATTATTCATCTGTATGAACACTTATTAATACTCTTCCAAGCGATAATGTTCATTTTATGTTCTGTTCCTAACATCCAGATAAAAAAAAAAAAAATAATAATAATAAAAATACTAAAATTATACGTTTTTTTTTTTTTTTTTTTTTTTCCACTGGCCGCGTGGTATAGACTCCTGGGAGAATATACTCATGTTGCTCGATGAAATGTTTAGGGTAGTGTCATCACTCCCTACGCCAATTTTTTGGGAGTTGCCACCAGTAGGCTGAAGAGTCTCACTACCCGGGGGTGAGGTTGTGAGGGAGTCCCCATTTAATTATATTTTTATAAAAGTCCCGCTGGGACTGGGACTCGAACTCACAACTCTGGCGTGGGAGTCTAGCGCGCTAGCCACTCAGCCACCGGCTTCCCCCCTCCCCCCAAAAAAAAACAGGTATTCTAATTTTTTGCCCATTTATAATTTACAAAAATAAAATATTTTAATTTTGCCAACGTTTATGCTTGACATGGCTCACTGATTATGGCTCACATGTTTGAGCCGAAACGTCAGCAAAATTAGAATATTTTTTAAAACGACTGATTCCCTATTATTTCTACCTATGATAAAATTACGAAGTTAGTGAATATTTTTTTGAACCTGGTATAATATTAGAGTTTTTATAATTAATTTTATTTCTGTTATCTTTATACCATAAGCAATGTGCTATATAAACACGATTAGCGGCATGATAGACACGGTGAATTTTTATTTAATTATAAACTATGCAGCATTGTTGTTTCGTAAGATACCTTTTGATAATTACTTTCACTAACTATATGTAGTAAGGGAAAGTATTGCGATCATGAAAATTTTCGAATTCCAGTTTTCAACGGAAATACACATGTTAGGGACCCCTGATTCCAAATTACAAAGTCCCGCAAGAAGGTGTATGTGTGTGTGTGTGGTAACTCCCGAACAAAAACGAAAAGTTCTATGAAACTGAAATTTCATATTTATGACAAATATAAGCCCGAGACATTACAAAACCTTATTAATCAAAATGAGCTTACCAGAAGAGACACTTTATACCATGCATTTTGCACCTTTTTCGATTTTTCGAAAACGCTTCCGACGATTTTGATTAAACTCGCTATATCGATGTAAACTTTAATGGGCTTTAATATCATTTAGGTTTAATTTGGATTAAAATAGTCTGATGGGGCTAAAATGGCGATATTTTAAATTTTCTTTCGCTAAAGTACCTTTAATTTAGTTGATTCTATAAAAATAACTATATTATCTTGTTACCACTGATGAAAAACAGGTAAATATATAAATTGAATGAATTCGTTCCCCAACTAAAGGAGAAAACTGAAAAAATATTTTTTTAATTCGGTTTTTTGTTTTTGAACATGTACTCGGTGTATAAATTCGGAAGAGGAGTGGGGAAGTTTACAATACACAAGCATAGCAATGATAATGGACACAGAGCAGTAGACTTTGCCTCTAGCAAGAATCTAAAAATATCTAGTACCTCCTTTCAACATAAAACTATCCACTTGGAAACATGGGTTTCGCCAGATGGAAAAACCAAAAACCAGATTGATCATGTAATGATCGATAGCAGGCACCAAAGTGATATAGAAGATGTGAGGAGCTATAGAGGTGCCGATTGCTCAACAGATCATTATCTGGTACGGATAATATATAAGCAGAGACTGGCTGTTAAACCAAGAGGAAAAACAGAGAAAGCAAGGAAAAGATATAAGATCGGCGACCTGAAAAGTCCTGAGAAGCAACAGCAATATGTTAGAAAAGTGGAAGAAAAGCTACAAAACAATGCACCTGAAATAGAAGAAGACGTGCAAAAGAAATGGAGTAGGATAAGTGAAACTGTAAGGAATGCGGCGGATGAGACGATAGGCGAGGAAAAGAGAGAGAAAAAGAACTGTTGGTTCGATCATGAGTGTGAAATGGCGGTACAGGAGAAGTTAAAAGCTCATAGAAAGATGCTTCAAAGGTGGACAAGACAGGCCAGCGAAGAATATAAACGGAAAAGAGAAAATGTGAAGCAGCTCTGCAGATATAAAAAGAGGAAGAAGGAAAAAGAAGATCTAGACGCAATGCTGCAGGATTTCGAAAACAAAAACTGCAGGTCATTCTATGGCAGAGTAAAAAACATAAGAAAAGGATTCCAACCCCGGATATCTTTTTGCAAAGACAAGGAAGGTCTACTCTTGGGTGACAAGAATAGAGTGATCGACAGATGGAAAGAATACTTTAAAGAGCTGCTAAATCCAGACGAAAACTGTGAAGAGACAATTTGTGATCTCGGAACAGTAGAACAGGACGTAGAGCTGGAACCACCAGATCCGGAAGAAGTAGAAGAAGTAATTATGTCCTTAAAAGATAACAAAGCGCCAGGAATTGATGGGATCCCAGCAGAAGCAATCAAAGCTGGAGGGGAGGCACTCTATAGAGAAATATACGAATTGATTTTGATGATATGGACGAAGGAGGAAATGCCCAGTGAGTGAAAGGTGGCTGTTATGTTGCCTATTCATAAAAAAGGAGACAAACTGGATTGCGGGAATTATAGAGGTATTACATTACTTAGTGTAGTCTACAAGGTGATGTCAACTTTGATAATGAAGCGGGTTGTCAAGAGAGCGGAAGAGGTGTTGGGCGATTACCAGTGTGGATTCCGCCCTGAAAGATCTACAATAGACAACATCTTTTGCATGAGGATGATGTTAGAAAAATGCTGGGAATGGAATGTTGAACAACATCATCTGTTCATTGATTACAAGCAAGCATACGACAGCATAAATAGAAGCGTAATCTATGAAAAGTTAAAACACCTAGGATATCCTTTAAAGCTTATCAGGCTTATCAAGATGACCCTGCAGAATAGTCAAGGAGTTGTCAAAATTCAAGGTGAAATGTCAACCTCTTTTGAAATTCAGAAAGGTGTTAAGCAGGGCGATCCTCTTTCTCCAGTCCTATTCAATTTGTTATTGGAAGTGGTCATGAGGTCAATAAGGACAAGGCCTGGAGGATGTATTTATCACAGACTGACGCAACATCTAGCGTTTGCAGATGATCTTGTGATAACCGGAAGAACAACCAGTGCTTTACTTGGAGCTTTCGAGGAATGCAAAGTGGCTGCGAGGAGAACAGGACTGATCATAAATACGAAAAAACTAAGTATATGAGGATCAGCAGGGAAGAAGGAGGAAAACAGGTATATCGAGGGGGCTGGATATAGGTTCGAGAGAGTACCACAGTTTAAGTATCTAGGCACTGTTATCACAGAGAACAATAAGATTAGAGACGAAATTAAAGCAAGGATAACAGCTGGCAATGGATGCTATTGGTCTCTTCTGAAAATATTTCAGAACAGGAATATACCCAGAGAACTGAAGATAAGACTATATTGTACTGTCCTTCAGCCAGTGGTCATGTACGGAAGCGAGTCCTGGACATTAACACGCAATGATGAAAGACTGCTAAACATGTGGGAAAGGAAAATTCTCAGAAAAATCTTTGGTCCTACAAAAGAAGGAGATCGTTGGCGAATGAAGACGAATGAGGAAATTAGAACTCTGTATCAAACACCTGATATAGTTGCCAAGATCAAGAGTGCCAGAATAAGATGGCTGGGGCATGTACAGAGAATGGAAAGTAGGAGGCTGCCTAAAATGATGATGGAGGGACACCCTGGTGGAAAGAGGAGCAGGGGCAGACCTAGACTTCGTTGGCTGCAGGACGTAGAGGAGGACCTTCGGTCGTTAGGAGTCAGCGGATGGAGAAGAGCTGCCGAAGACAGGTCAGAATGGAGGAGGATTGTTGAGGAGGCCAAGGTTCTACAAGGACCATAGCGCCGATAGATAGATAGATAGATAGACTCGGTGTATAAGGTATGATATGCCGCTAGAAAGCTAAAGATTTTAGAAAAAATATTATCTTATACTCAAGCTTTTAAAAGTTAATAGAGAGTGATGAAAGGAAGATAAAACTAACTGATTATTTTAGATAATAATATAATAGATTTTTTTAAATAAAACACATGTTTCTATGTAAATTCAATTTAATTAATTCTTTAATAGTTTCACGTATTTTTATCTCTAACTGTATTTGAAAATTCTTTAATTGGTTCTAAAAACGGAGGTAAGTGAAAGTCGTGTGTTGCCCGCACCAGATTTTTTCCCATCTTCTGCTGTACCCATGCCCTACTCCTTGCCTATGCCCGAGCAAGTGCCCCAATATACAGGAGGATCCATTTTATTTTTAACTACTATATTATAGTACTTGCGTACCCAGTTCCATGTTACCAAAGGAAGCAGAGACTAGAACCTCCGAAAGTCAATAGGATAACAAACAATGGCAGCCAGTAGTCTATTGAAGACCTTTCTATTGTCTTGCCTATTCAATCCTCTCACTGACCAACTTCTCTGTCTTGTTTCAATGTCTCACTGAACGAAATCAGAGTTTCTCTTTAGGCACTGCTAGTTATTTAAGTAAATATTATTAAACACGAAACATTGTCCGGGCTCAGACTGGGTGACCCCACGGCTGAAATGACAATACATTTTCATGTGCATTTTCTTATGCAAGCTACAACAGTTTTGGTGACGTTTCACGCGAGACATATGGCTGGGCGTTGTTATGCAACAAAATGGGCTGCTTCTGATTGGCCAAAGATCTTAATCTAAGCTGAATTATTGTCAATTTCTATTGCATTGTATTAATTTGGTTACAGTACGGTTCGGCATTAATGGTTTCTTCAGGATTTATGAAGCTGAAGTGTATCAAAAAGAATGAAACCAACTAAGCAGTAACGAGTAACCATCACCTTTTGTTGATGTGTTTAGGTCTTTGGAAAATGATTATAGGACTTCTTCTCCTTCGTTTAGTCATTGTTCAGAATGTCTGCTGTTATCGTAAAATATCCCCTTTATATCTTATAAATTAATTAATCCCCTTTATAAATTAACTAGTCTGGATAGGTTAGTACCTTCCCTCTTTTTTACTTTCACTTACTATTAATAGTAAGGGGAAGTATTGCAATCATGAAAATTTTCGAGTTACAGTTTTCAACGAAAATACACGTTTTAGGGTCCCCTGAGTCCAAATAACCAAGTCACGCACAAAGGTCTGTGTGTGTGTGTGTGTGTGGTAACTCCCGGACGGAAACGGTAAGTCCTATGAAACTAAAATTTCATATATAAGACAACTATACGCCCGAGACGTGACGTAACTTTTTTCATCAAAATGAGCTTACCAGAAGAGGCACTTTATACCATGCATTTTGCACCTTTTTTCGATTTTCTCGAAAACGGTTCCGACGATTTTGATTAAACTCGCTATATCGATGTAAAATTTAATGGGCTTTAATATAATTTTGATTTCATTCGGATAAAAATGGTCTGACAGGGCTTAAATTCCGATATTTTAAATTTTCTTTCTCTAAAGTACCTTTAATTTTGTTGATTCTATAAAAATAACTATATTATCTTGTTACCACTGATGAAAAACAGGTAAATATATAAATTGAATGAATTCGTTCCCCAACTAAAGGAGAAAACTGAAAAAATATATTTTTTATGCAATTTTTTGTTTTTGAACATAAGAACAGTAATATACACGTATGATATACCGCAGGAAAGCTTGAGATTTTAGAAAAATATTATCTCATACACAAGCTTTTAAAAGTTAGTAGAGAGTGATGAAAAGCCGATAAAACTAAGTGATTATTTTAGATAATAATATAATAGATTTTTTTAATAAATATCATGGTTTCACTCATTTTTATCTCTTACTGTACTTGAAAATTCTCTAATCGATTTTAAAAACCGAGGTAAGTGAAAGTCGTGTGTTGCCCGCACCAGATTTTTTACTGGTGATTTGAGTAAAATCTTCATATTCTTGTAAATATTTTTGATCGGTTATATGATGTGTTAATTCAATCAAAAGTTAAATATCTTTGATCAACCACGCTTGAATTTTGAAAATCATGAACAGTTGCAGAACGACCCGAGCGCTTTGTTTGCATCTTCTAGGTCAAAATTTCTGGTTCTGAACCGAGCAAACAACTTTCGGACGGTGCTTTCTCCTAAAGCATCATCACCATTAACACTGCAAATTCTCTTAATTTTATGTCCTTTTCGGAAATAATAAATCATTAAATGACGATAATGGTCTTTTTTGTCTCTTCCATTTTGAGCAAGCAAAATACCACTTAAAGGTAAGGAATCTCGGTTGAAACTGATTAAAAAAGCACCTTAACTAATCCTTTTTATTAGAATATGTAAACATTATTGACCTAGACAACATGAATTTATAAAAACAGATAGGATTAAATTGAAATATTGAAGACTTGACTAATTCTAGTCCAACGGTCGTTCAAGTTTCACACTATTTAGTGGAACACTTCATTAAAATTCGACTTATAACTAAATTGATTGTAAGTAATCCTTATATTGGTCAATATCGTATCATACAATCTTTATGAACTTATTTAAAACTTTTTATAATTAATATATTGAATTATAAGGCTGACATTTAGCCTTTATATTAGGAAATCGATTAGAAGAAGATAGATGGCTCGTAAAGAACTAGTTAAATATGATCTGGACATTACATTAACTAGACAAGACTTGGGCCATGTTGAAGATATTGTGTTGCAACCTCTGATGAGTGATGATGCCATCCTCTTATTGGACTCTGCTGCAGCGATGAGGAGTTTCGACAGAGCACCATGCATTAAATAATTAATTACTTTAGTCTCTTAAGGGAATCTAGGGTTACCTGTAGCTTGGTGGTTAGCTTAACAGCCTCCTATGCCCAAGGTTCCGGGTTTAAACCCGCAGCTGGCTCTTGGATCATTTTATGGGAGTAAAAAAATCCCTAGTTATGCCGTACTTGGGGGACGTTAAAAGGTGGTCCCGAGCCTGTGCGATGTCAGGTACTCGTAAAAGATCTCTGTCCTAATTAGATCTAGGACGTTGAATAAATAAACAAACAATCTTAAGGGAATCTGTTCATTATGTATTAGTTTTGGACAATTGTATGGTACTAGCGATCCGCCCTTGTTTCTCATTTAAGTGGTGTTATCTACAGTAGTGGTAATAAAAATTGCCTAACCTATGCCTTAACTTTTTGAGGAGATGAATTCGATTCAGTCGAATATTTTTGTTCTCTCTTTATCCACTAGACCAGGCCGCTCTTAATAGAAGAATGTAACCCGTATGACACTGTACGGTGGCAACAATTAATCACTATAACCTCACTCATCCCATTACAAACAACATATGTTCATAAGTTTATGCGCTTAAAACAATTCTTTATTACCTTGTACGACTTATTTTATCGCATATTTATATTTGTAAAATTTTGCACTTTTCAACGACTTATACGTCTGTATTAATACTCATAATTCAGAAATAATATTTTTACAACTTGATCACAGTAAATTTTAAATATAAACATTCAGGAAGAAATACTTTATATGATAGTACTATAAATCGAATCAAAATCCGTCGTATACTCGTAGTTTAGGAGTAATCAAGTATTGCGTTATCATTTACTATCGTAAATCCCAATCTTCCAAATATATTTAGCATATTGTATATATATATTTATTTATATATATATATATATATATATATATATATATATATATATATATATATATATATATATAGATAGATAGATTGGTTACAACATGATGCCTTGCATTGTTCGGTAAGTTTTATCTCAGTTTCGCTCTACAGCAAGATCATCTGCACGTAACAAGCATTTTCGCAATATGCTTTTTTTTCTTTTCACAGCGTAAATATAATAACTGGTTTGTTAGTACCAAGTATTATCCAGGGTGTTATTAAATTAAGCCAGAACAAACTCGATATCAGAAACAATCGAATACCGTTACAAAACCCCTCTGTTATTATTAGTTACATTTCATTATCTTATTCAAGTTTCTTTTATCACAAAGCTCAATGAATTTCGCTACAAATCATACTTATGGATATTTGTACTGATAATGACTTATATTCTGGTGATGATTAAGCGGTGGATAAGATATTTTATTAATATAAATATTTTACATACATATAATCAATTATATTATGAGTTTAAGAAATCTCGTTATGTGTGCTGCTCGCACTGTAAACGGTTGTTCAGACATTACTGTTTAAATCCTTTCAATGAGAACGGTAACTTTAACTTAGAATATAAAAAGTAATTAAAAAAGTCCTTAAAGTATGAAAATACGGTATATCCTGCAAAATAGTAAAATTAGTCCTTTTTGTTCGTATATTTATAATAAATAAATATAATAGGGGTACTCACTACGTTTGCTATAGCTTGCTATTTGTGTTATTTTGCTAAACCCGTCGAGTTTCTACAGTTATTTCCTGTATAAAATTGATGGGTTTAGCACAATAGCACAAATAGCATGCTATAGCAAACGTAGTGAGTACCCCTATTATATTTAAGTTCGTATTTTACTATAAATATTAGCACCTTATGAGATCATAAGGAATGATTCATCGATAAAGAATTACTTAGATAGGATTTTTTTTTTAAAATAATTTATTAAAATTTACAACTGTACTAAAAAATACAACAAGTAAAAATGATAAAAGAAAAATGACATGAAAAAGATTTGTAGAAGAACTACCCTATGGTAGCACTCCTGTATCTATTTTAAACTAGAAGGTCTCGAGACCATCTTCTTTTCAGACGCCTCGGAGGATTGTCAGGAATCAAAGAGGAAGCAAGGATTGAAACTAGTGGGTTAGAGTGGGAGTGGAGTTTTTTAATGGAAGGAGTGATATCTGCTTCGGGCCAGATCAGCAAAAAATGGAACATTTAGGTCTTTATGGATGAGTTTATTTGTGATAAAGTAAGAAGCGTTGAGGATTTTACTAAGGATTTTGGATTGTAAGGATACGGGAAGAATTCGATGGTTTAGTCGAGCCCCAAAGCTCAACTCCGTAAGTCCATAGAGGCCTTATGATAGTCATGTAGAGGAGTCTTTTATAGTTAAGTGAGAGGTTAGAGCGTTTGTCAAGTAATTGTTGAAGTAATCGAAATCGGCGAGCAGTTTCTTGTCGTTTCAGTCTAATGTGCGGATTCCATGTGAGACGTTTGTCGTATCTGTTCGACCGGGACAAGTGGGATATTATTAAAGGATACGGTTTAGATAGGATTGAAAATGATTTTTTACAACTTTAGAAATTCGTCCTTTAAACTTCACAGCCCTTTTGCACAAACGTCAGTGATGTATGAAGGATGGATCTTTTATGGATTTAAAGGGAAGTAAAAATAAATGGAGTCTGAGTGAGTTGAGGGAAGGTATTTTACTGATAGAAATGAGTGAGGAGTTCCTAAGTATGGTAGCACAGATGATCAAGAATAAAGAATTTTTTTAAATGAAGCAGTTTTGTGAAAAGTTATAAAGTAGAACTTCTGATTACTCAATTCCGGTGAAAAATAATAATAGGGTTCGGTAGGCCTGGTTCAATGTCGATACCACCAAGTCCCCTAGATCAGACAACACAATCTTCCCATAGACACTTCGGCCTTCTTATCGGTTAAGAGAATATAGCAACTTTTTCGGAATCGGTTCTTTAACGAGCGCAACAAATTTACACACCTATTTGAGCCTCCGCGATGCTATCAACTCAATTATACTCACAGGGTACAAGCTCCGCAATTCCGCATTGTGCAAACTTCTGAATTCCCCACTGGCTTTATCTCTCTTTGGACCAAATATTTTATGCAGTACCATATTTTCGAACACCTTAAGGCGTTGTTCATCCTTTAAGGTAAGCGGCTTAGTTTCACACCCGTAAAGAATCCTGTAAAGAATAGTAGTTTTATAAATTCTAACCTTTAGGTTTTTAGATAGAAGCCGCGAGCTAAGCAATTTCGCGACTGAACAATAACACGCATTTCCCGCCTTTAACCGCGACTTTCGTTTTTTCTTGTTGTCATTGAACCTTAATACTTAAATTTCACTACGTACATACCATAACCAAGATCGTCACCGTTTCTGCTAATAATCATATATTTCGTCTTATTCTTATTTATTTTAGTCCTATCTCTATACAAATTTTGGTGGAAAGACTCATCCCACGTACACACTCAATCCTTTTTGCGGTCATTTAGACTCAGGAGACCCTGAGAACATGTATTTCCATTTAAAACAGCATTCGAAAATGTCTACCATCGCAATATATATATATATATATATATATATATATATATATATATATATATATATATATATAAAATAAACTTTATTCACATATTTACATTTTGACAAATATTAACAATGATTTTGGATGAGACATCCTTACAATCAGAAAATATATATATTTTTTTTTGTGATTATAGTATATTAGCCTAAATGGCAAACATATGGTGAAATAAAATTGAGGTTATATTGTGATTGTAGGAAAAATTAAACAAAAAAACCTACACATAAAAACTACCCATAAAATAATTGAGAATACATAAAATAATTGAAAATACATGAAATAATTGAAAATACAAAAATTAATAGAAAATACATAATATGATTGAAGATTATAAAATTTAGAATTTATAACATAAGAAAGTAAGTTAATTTAATAATACATGTTTGTTCTCTTATGGGTATATCGTTTTAGTGAAAATTTATTGTAATTACCGATTTCTTTTATTAATGGGTTTTTTGAGACTGGAGTTTTACTGAAGTAAGAAGCTGTTTGTGAATGGAAAAGTTGTTTGATTGTAGGAAGCTGCAAGTCTTGGAGCATTGATGAGATTTTCGTGTATCGGAGGAAATTATTAATTATCCGCATTGACATGTTTTGAATTCTCTCGAGTTAGTCGAGCAGAACATTTCCTTATTATACATTCCTTATATCATGTAAAGTAATCATATACTAAGACGGAAACAAACTTATTTTTGCGTTTCGTATACAGGACCTCACAAATCTATGATATCCTATAGAACCGTTGCATGCGTTCCTTCATACCACTCTTGGAACTCCTGAGACCGACACGTGACAGCTCAATGACGTAGCCAAATTGATACATCATCCCGAAGAGAATGGTACAAGAGGCGCCTCTTGTTGAGGACTATCTAGGTCGGAGCAAAAACTTCGTGCTAGGCTCACATCTTTGACAGCACCTAGTTTTTTTTTTGTTATAGCTCGGCCGCAGTTTCCCGGATTTTCTTCTTTTAGCTCGTATTATGGGGAAATCTTATTATCATATGAAGACAAGTTGTGCGAAATGCTCCATTATATAGTCTTGGGTTTAAAAAAAATGTGAATACGATTGTAAATTTAATAATAGCCGGGACACTTTACTGCGGTAATATCTTTATTTAAGGAGCGGCGTGATCTAGTGGATAGAGCACTAGTCTACTGTTCTCCGGGTCCTGGGTTCGAATCCGGGCTGTGACAGAATTATTTATTCTGTTAATTCAGTCGTGGAGAAACTCTGCATTACGGAGACCTTAAATTTCTAGATGGCAATGGAAAGTGATAAAACTAACTTTATTTAGAAGAGATAAGAGAAAAATGTGTGTTGCGTGCATCATATTTTTTATTTTATTTTCGTTGTATGAACTTAATTACATATTGTTATGTATTGAGGATACTAAGGGAAAGTCAAGTTTCATTTACAAGAAGAAGCAGAGATTCGAGTGAGGTCCGTCAGGGGGTCTGAGAGCCTAGAAGGGACGCCTGAGAAAATTACCACCTCCGAAGCCGAAGTTTCAAAAGGTAACTTTTTATTGTGATATTGTTTAGCAAGGTTAACTATAAGAAATCCCTCAGTATTTTAGATATAATATATTCCCATAGTTTAAATATATTGTATATGTTTAAGTTAATAATACTAATGTCTTTATTGAAACTTGTTTAATTTAATCTTCCCAAGCTTAGCACCAATCGTGATTGGTACACAACACGATACCTTTAGAAATGAAATCCAATGGGTTTTTCTATAGTCTATATATAGATTAAATATATCGATTAATATTGTTTTTAAAGGTACAACTGCATTAGAAAAGCAGCCGTTAAAAAACATAGCAATATCGAAAGTCAATGACGATGGTTTAATGGATTTTTCTCTATTCGATATTTGTATTAAACGTAAAACCTCAACTTTTAAGAGGTGAATAAAAAAATTATGTCAATTACTTACTTGCAGTTATTTACTGAAAATAATGAACCAAAATCGGTACGTTTGAAAAATATAACGTTCACACAAACTTTTAAAATCTTGGCAAACAGATAGAATATTACCTATAACTTTTTAATTTTCCTTCCAAAAATAAAAGTAAAATGATGTATTAATGTTGAAATGCGTTTATCATTCGAAGAGAAAGGAAAGTCTTATGGTTGTTTAATGACTCCATATTGTAAACCAAATAACAGTGTATATAACTTTCACACGTGGAAAGTGAAGAGTGATTCCTCATATACCTTTTACCTGGTATACGTTAGTTTAGCCTCGTCTAATACAAGCTGATAATATTCGGGAAGATTGATGCGTCCATTAAAAGAAAGATATTTCAGTCCAATGTTTGTATAGGGCTAATTGACATCCAAGACGTATTAATACAAGTTCGGCCTCAATGTTTTCAATTGGTTGAATATGTACAAGAATGCCACTTAGTTTATGTTAAATATTTATCTATGTGCCTGTAATCGAGTTAAAATGATAGGCATAACGCTGAGACTTTTTTTTTTTTGTTCACCTCTTACGGGGTCTCAGTGGGTGAGGAAGGGGGATAAATGCTGAGATAAAAGCTCCCCACCCCCGAGACTGGAACTCCTAATTAATTGGTTTCAAATTTCGGTCCTCTGTTGCAGCTAGGAAACGCGCGCTCAAAGCAAAGCGTGCGAACCCACTCAGTCACCCCGTCCCATTGATATTTACAACTGTATTAAGTAAATTTAATACAATGACATGTAGACACTACCCATTCCTATTCTAGATCAGAAAATCCCGCTGCCATCTTCCTCTCGGAGGATTATAAGGAATCAAAGAGGGTGCCAGATAGAAACTAGCGGGTTAGAGAGGGTATTAGGTTTTTCATGTAAAGATTGGTTCGTGGTTCAGGCTAAATCAGTAACACGCGGAAAATTATTATTATATTGGAATCTTTGTGAATTTGTAACTCCTTAGTTTGTCCTGCTCTAAAACTTATTGACGCAAGTACAAATTTTTATTGTGAAATATATTTACAGATTTACAACTAAATATATATATATATATATATATATATATATATATATATATATATATATATATAAATAAATCAAGAAAATCTGAGGAAAGCATTAATTATGACATGGTGCACTTCCAGAGAAACTACGTATTTGCAGTACCCAAAAACTATTCTAACCTAAATTTCTCGAACTATGTTCATTTCAGACTCCTCCGAGGATCATCAAGAATTGAATAGAAGGAAAGAATAGAAACTATTGGGTTAGAGTGGAACGGAATTTATCACACAAGGAATGGTACCGGGTTCAGCCCAAATCTGCAACACATTAACGTTGTTATGGATGATTTAATTTGGGACAAAGTAAGGAGAAGTGAAGATTTTGGATTGTAAGGATTGGTTCCGAGAGGAATTCGATGATTTAGTAGAGCCATAGCTCTACTCCTTAAATCCAGATCGGTCTTATGACAGTCATGTAGATGAGCCTTTTGTAGCTTAGAAGAAAGTTTAACCCGTTCAGAACTTATATTCTAATTTGATGACAATTTTAGGGAATGATGGTCCCTCCTGGCGCACACGTAGTCTCTATAAAGTGGGTACCCAAAAGAATCTAGCGTCCAAGCGTAATGTAATGTATATAAAGATATATAAATCATATCAGGTATTCCCAATGCTTCCAGAGTTGCACGGATATTCCAGTAGGAGATCAATAACCCTAGTATACGACCGCAACCTTTCGATTCCTTCTAGATCTACAACAGCAACTCCGCGAGGAGACATATTCGTCGAATTCTTCCTACTCGACGGCAAGGACACGGTATCAAGAGCGCATACAACAAGAAATGTCACCAAGATTTCTAGATCTTGTCATTTCATTAATCGCTCTTATGCGTATCACTTTCTAAATTCCCTGCATAACCACGGCTTATACGTGAAGGACGGAATAGTACGTACTCCATCTCCTCGCTGCGACAGATCGCAGGCACTCTTAGATATCCCCCAGTGACATTGAGGAATGGGGCCGATGTCACCGGAGAAAGGAGCTACTGGATAATTATAGCGATCAATACAGCTGTGGTCCGGAGAGATCTCAGGAGTGTGGTATGGAGATACCATCAGCTGATCCAGTTTCCAAGATGGCTTGGGGATTAACATATTTCCATTGAGAAAGTCCCCACGGGTGCATGTCTTAATGCCTAAGATACCGTATTAATGTTTATAAAGACGATAAATGTGAATTTATCGAATTAATCTGTTCATAGAAACGAGATAGATTTTAGAAACTCAATATTAGTTACCACATAGCATTAATGTCAAAAATTGTCACTGACAACATGGAAAAAATATGGTGGGCGAAACACACGATTTTCATTCCTTCGTTGTTAAAATCAATCTTATCAAAGAAAATTAATTAAATCAAAGAAATTTTAAAGATTTAATTACACTGAGCTTTGATATAAACGTTTGTTTTATTAAATAATTTATTGAATTATTGTATACAAAAAATGTCATTTTCTATCATGTATTACAACATTGCGTATAAGATAACATTTTTATAAAAATCTTTAGATTTCGAACGGTATATTATATACCTATGCTGTTGTTCTTATATTCAAAAACACAAAAATAGCATAACAAACATTTTTTTTTATCTTTCCTCCTTTCGTTGGATATCGAATTCGTTCAACTTACATATTTAGCTGTTCTTTATCTGTGCAAAAAATATGATATGCTTAATTTTTTCGAATCTACAAAATTAAAGGTAGTTTAGAGGAAGAAAATAATTAAAAAATCGGTATTTAAGCGCTGTGATACTATTTCAATCAGAATGAAACCTATATCATATTAAAGCCCACCAAATTTTACATCAATATATAGAGTTTAATCAAAATCGTTAGAGCCGTTTTTGAGAAAATCATAAAAAGGTGCAACATGCATAATATAAAGAGCTCTTCTGGTTAAAAGAATGCAGTTTTATAACCTATAAATAAGTATAAACCTAAATGAAGGTTTTCACTATCAAAAATCTGGTGCGGGCAACACATGACTTTCACTTACCTCCATTTCTAAAATAAATGAAAGAATTTTCAAATACAGTAAGAGATAAAAATACGTGAAACTATTAAGGAATTAATCAAATTGAATTTATAAAGAAACATGAGTTTTATTAAGAAATCTATTATATTATTATCTAAAATAATCACTTAGTTTTACCGGCTTTTCATCACTCTCTATTAACTTTTAAAAGCTTGAGTATGAGATAATATTTTTTCTAAAATCTTTAGCTTTCCAACGGTATATCATACATACATATTACTGTTCTTACGTTCAAAAACGAAAAATTGCATTAAACAAATATTTTTTCTGTTTTCTCCTTTAGTTGGGTATCGAATTTATTCAATTTACATATTTACCTGTTTTTCATCAGCGTTAACAAGATAATCTAGTTATTATTATTGAATATACAAAATTAAAGGTACTTTAGGGGAAGACAATTTAAAATATCAGCATTTAAGCCCTGTCAAACCATTTTTATCCAAATAAAGCCTACATGATATTAAAGCCCATTAAATTTTACATCGATATAGCGAGTTTAATCAAAATCGTCGGAACCGTTTTCGAGAAAATCGAAAAAAGGTGCAAAATGCATAGTATAAAGTGCCTCTTCTGGTAAGCTCATTTTGATGAAAAAAGTTTCGTCACGTCTCGGGCGTATAGTTGTCTTAAATATGAAATTTCAGTTTCATAGGACTTACCGTTTCCGCCCGGGAGTTACCACACACACACACACACACACACACCTTTTTGCGGGACTTGGTTATTTGGTCTCAGGGGACCCTAAAACGTGTATTTACGTTGAAAACTGGAATTCGAAAATTTTCACGATCGCAATACTTCCCCTTACTATATATAGTAAGTGAAAGTAAAAAATGGTTTCACAATAGCTTGTTTACACTAGTTTTAAAATCGTTTATATACCGCCGCTCAAACCATCTGATGCTTCATTGAGAACTAATTATAATTTCGATATTTACTAAATAAGCTAGCTGAAGATATAATCCAAGCTATTAAGTTCCCGCCAGAAATATCCAATAGCAATAAATAACCTCTCTACTAATAGGCTCATATATAGAAGGCAGTGGATAGGAGAGCACGTGGTAGCGGTGTTCCGCTCGAGTTGGCACTGGCCCCTTCCGGAACTGAGGCAATTAGCCTCTCTGTGCCCGCTCATTGGACGGATTTGGCGCGACAGTTGGTAGAGTGGTCAGCATCAAGCTCCAGGAACCGGAATCAGCTGTGGTCTCTGTATACCGCAGCTATCCTGGCTTTAGTGAAAATGGAGAGTCCTTTTCAAAAGGGTTAACCGTAACTATCTGTTACATAAACAGGTGATAGTATAATGATAATCTATATTTATAATACGTAAAAGTTACCGCATATTTATGTATTCGTCATATAAAAAAATTATTGCTACAGAATTCCAAACAAATATTCTTTGCAATATCTTAAAAACTAAGCCTCACTCGGAATATAATAGGAACTCATTTGAAAGTAACCTAAATTTTCTACAAAAACATATAAATACAAATCAACATTAAATAGTATATTCACCAGCAAAGCTGCGTGTTACAGCTATTATTATATAAAATTAATAATAATATTATACAAAGACAGCTAACAAACGCGCAATGATCTTTGGTACCTGATCTTTGACTTAAAAGAATTTCAGGAAGCTGGAAGTACTTGTACGGTTAAACCGCATGAATCACTCATAAAACAATTTAATACAGAACATTACCATGACAAGAACAGATTTTAAGTTTATGAACATTTTTGTTTATTTATTTAACGCCACTTTATGCTATTACGGCTAATCGGACGATGCTACAGTGGAAGACTCTATTAACTGTACAAGTAAGGAGTATGGCGTGTAGAAGATGTAATGTTTTAATTTACTGAATGTTTATAAGAGGGTCTTCTATGACCTTGTTCGATTGTTTATTTATTTAATGCCACTTTATACTACTATGGCTAATCGGACGATGCTACAGTGGGAGTCCTAAATTTTGCCTATCCAGGTTTTATTAGGATAGGGATCTTTAACGAGTACCTGACATCGCACAGACTCGGAACCACATTTTAACGTCCCCTCCAAAGGAAGGCATAACTAAGGAATTTTTACACTCATTGAAAAATCCTAGGACCACCTGCGGGTTTGAACCCGTGACCCTCGGCATAGGAGGCTGTTATGCTAGCAACCCGCTACTGTTGATCCCTAAAACATTTTTAAAGTTTGTCTAACAAAAGGAAGCTGGAATTTCTTACTGTGTACTATGTTATGTATCTTTATATTACTTATCATGTAATTCAATATTGTATTTACTTGCCTTAATTTTATATCTTGAATATATGAATTTGTATTCCTTATTGCTTTTGGTTTAGTCAATTACAGTATAGTTCTGTATACTGTTTAACTGTTTCATATAATTGTTTTTTGTATAAATTAGAGATTATGTAATTCAATTTTATATTTGCATGCCTTAATTTTATATCTTGTATATATGTATATGTATTCCTTACAGCTTTTCAGCTTAGTCAATTACTGCTTCATACTGCGTTACTTTCTTTATAATTGTATTTTATATTCCTTATGTATTATATTGTTTTTGCTCTGTAGTGTGTTACTGTTTCTTTATAATTGTAATTTTATATTTCTTATGTATTATATAATTTTTTTTGCTGCATAGTGTGTTACTGTTTCTTTATAAAATTGTGTTATACTATTTAAGTATTGTATTGTATCATACTGTATACTGTTACTATTTGTTATTGTACTTTTATTGAATTGCCGCAGGTGAACTCCTTTCCCACACACGGGCTCGCCTTAGTGGGATAGTGACTTCTACTGGCACTGTAGTATGTCTGTGTTTTGATTCAAATAAAAAAGTTTATAAAAAAAAAAATTAAAAAAAAAAAAAAAAAAAGGAGAATTAAGTGCAGTTTTTTGCTTTGCTTTTCGGTGACTTGTTTTGGAGTCTTTCGTGTCTGTCAGTACATGTTCATGTAATTTAAATTGTTTCAATTATAGACCAATATGACAGAAATCTCTACATAACCTAAGGACTTCACAGTTTTTGTTTAAGAAGGCATGAGTCATGAGTATACAACATACGTATTTAGTTCTTTAGGATTAGGAAATTTTAATATTAATTAGTTATTAGGTGTAGATTCTTTAAGGTGAAGGTAAAAGTCTATGAATAATGTTGGGGTCTGACATTCAACTATACCACTCTTTTATTAAATATTTAATTAAAGAATGATGAAGTTAAATATAAGCTTTCAAATTTATTAATCAGTTATATCAAATTGAGCACTATAAACTTCCATGTAGCAGTACTTAATTTTATTTAAAACATCTTGCTTAGTTCGCCCATAATGAAACTATATATATATATATATATATATATATATATATATATATATATATAAAAAAAACAACACTCAATAACGTAACAATAACCATATTAAAACACGTTAAGTATTTAGGAGTCACCCTGGATTATAAACTACTTTTCAAACGTCACGTAGACAATAAAATAAATAGTGCCCGTAAATTATTATATAAAATGTACCCCTACTTTAATAAACATTCAAAATTATCACCAAAAAAACAAAATAATTTCATATAAATCTGTTATCAGACCTATAATTACATATGCATGTCTGGAGTCTTACAAGCAAAATACATATTAAAATTGCAAGTACTACAAAATAGATGCCTAAGAATAATTAATAATTATCCACCATTCAGAAAAATAACTACCATGCACAAAGATCTGGACATCCCTACAATACAAGAATTTATACACCAACAAACACAATTATTTTTCTCAAAATGCCAACTGACAGACGATACCCTTATAAAACAAATTGGTAATTATACTAAACTATCAACCCGTAAATATAGACATAAGAGAACTAAAGATATACTGTTATGAAATTCTAAATTACTCAGTTCCATCATATGATTTTAATAACTATAATTTTGTTTAATTATTTATTTTCATTTTTATTCTTTCTTTTTTTTTTTGTTGTTGTTTAGTTTCTCTTTTTTCGTTTTCTTTTCTTAGTTGTTTTTTTTTTTTTAATTTTTACTAACAATAAAAACAATTGATGTACAAAATAAATTTGAGTAAATAAGTAGCGCATTGTAATGGATTTCCAATCAATGTTTTTAAAACTGTGCAGATGTATTCTAAACAAATAAAGATTGATATTGTTGTAAAAAAAGAATAAAATAAAATAAATAAAACTGATTTAGGATAAAATATATTTTTTTTTACAGTAATACAATAATTTAATTAATTGTTTATTATATTAGAAATATGAATACATTTTTTCCCTGCTGTTAGTTGGTTGCTCAAAACCATTTGTTGGTCCTTTTTTTTTTTTCCTGAGGCTCGACGGGCCCTGTAGGACCTTAGTCGCACGGTGTAATCTGATGAGAGAATACACTCGCATTTATCGATGGAATTTTATAGTATAGGTTCATCATTCCCTACGATTTTTTTTTTTTAATAGCTACCAGTTGGCTGACTGGTTTCACATAAATGGAGGGAGGCTGTGAGTGAATGCCCATTAATTAAATGTTTGAAAAAGTCTCTCCGGACTAGGATTCGAACTCACAACGTTTGGTGAGGGAGACTAGCGGGCTAGCCAAGATCTTCAATTTCTTTTATGTCTTATATAATAATTATATATGAGAGAAGTCGGTTGAGGGTGCAGTCAATTTAACACACAATTAAGCGTAAACTTAATTTATTGATGCTGACGTTTCGGCCTAAATTATAGGCCTTCTTCAGGGTCTATAAGAAAGACAAAAAACAAAGATAACAACCAGCAGTGGAATACAATATATAAAGATGATAAAAAAAATAAATAGTACTGAAGATTACAAACAAAGTGAAATAGTAGTAATGACAATTGATAAATGTAATAATTCCAACAAACAAAAACAAAAGAGGGGAAGACATTTTAATAAAAGGAATAAAGGAATAAAATGTCTTCCCCTCTTTTGTTTTTGTTTATAGGAATTATTACATTTATCAATTGTCATTACTACTATTTCACTTTGATTGTAATCTTCAGTACTATTTATTTTTCTTATCATCTTTATATATTGTATTCCACTGCTGGTTCCATATTTGTTTTATGTTTTTCTCATAGCCCTGAAGAAGGCCTATAATTTAGGCCGAAACGTCGGCACCAATAAATTAAGTTTACGCTTAATTTTGTGTTAAATTGACTGCACCCTCAACCAACTTCTCTCTCAGATATTGTTACAGTGACCGTTCAAATCGAACTCTACTAAGAGGTAGTAAAGACCAGAGAGTTGACATTCGGTGGCGACCTTTACTCTTGCGAAAGTCCTAGTGCACCCGGGTGCAGCAGGACACCTTCGTGTTGGTCCTCGGAGGACTGAGAGCTGAGCGCAGTCCAGATTAACGACCAGTTTGTCACGACTGTGGGACTCGGCAGTGTCCAAACAGATTGAGCTGTCGAGTCCTCTGACTGATTGTGATTGGTCTATGGCCCTACCAATCAGATCCGGCCTAACCGTTTAATGATTGATTGTCGGCCTTTCACGAACTGTTTTGAACTAGATAACTAAATAATTATGACAAGCCTGGTATAAAAAAAAAAAAAATCTGATGCGGGCAACACACGACTTTCACTTAGCTTCGTTGTTAAAATCAATTTGAATGAATGAATGAATGAATAAAGCCTTTATTGCAAGGATAACATTTAAAAAATATAATATTTACTTTTAGTTCTAAAATAATTTCTAATATAATTTCTAATATAATCTAATAAAAAGTTCTCATATATCTGGAAAAAAAAAATATATATATATAATGCTATGTGAAAAATAATAATAATGCATATACTTGTTAAATGAAAAAAAACAAAAAAACTATATAATTAATGTTCCTTAGTTGCTTAAGATATTTACAATATGTTATTCCTACAGGCCTCTCCTTACGTGATGGTCTAACTTTCCCGGTGACCAAACCTATTGGGAAGTGAAAATCAATTTAAGAAATATTAAATAAAGTTAAAGTTAAAAAGTAAGAATATAAATGGTAACTCCCGGGCGAAAAATGAAATTTCATATTTAAGACAACTATACGCCCTAGATGTTACAACTTTTTCATTAAAATCAGCTGACCCGAAGAGCCACTTATACCATGCTTTTTGCACCTTTTTACTATTTTCTCAAAAAACGCCTTAACGATTTTGATTTAACTCGCTATATCGATGTAAAATCGGATGGGCTTAAATATCATGTAACTTTCATTCTGATTGAAATAGTCTGTCAGGGCTTAAATGCCGACATTTTAAATTTTCTTTCTCTAAAGTACCTTTAATTTTATAGATTTGAACATCATAATATTACCATTGATAAATAACGAGTAAATATGCAAGTTGAGAGAATTTGATAAAAAAGTAAAGGAGAAAAGTGCAAACATATTTTTTTACTTTCACTTACTATATATATAGTAAGGGAAAGTATTGCGACCGTGAAAATTTTCGAATTCTAGTTTTCAACGGAAATACATATTTTAGGGTCCTCTGAGTCCAAATAACAAAGTCCCGAAAAAAGGTCTGTGTGTGTGTGTGTATTTTTAAGACATATTAAAGGCAAATATACGCCCGAGGCGTTACAAAACCTTTTTCATCAAAATGAGCTTACCAGAAGAGCCACTTTATACCATACGTTTGGCACCTTTTTTCGATTTTTTCAAAAACGGTTCCGACGATTTTGATTAAACTCGCTATATCGATGTAAAACTTAATGGGCTTTAATGTCATGTAGTTTTCATTCTGATTGAAATAGTCTGTCAGGGCTTAAATGCCGATATTTTAAATTTTCTTTCTCTAAAGTACCTTCAATTTTATAGATTTCAAAATTATATTTTATAGATTTGAACATCATCATATTCCCATTGATAAATAACGAGTAAATGTGTAAGTTGAGCGAATTTGATAAAAAAGTAAAGGAGAAAAGTGCAAACATATTTTTTTACTTTCACTTACTATATATATAGTAAGGGAAAGTATTGCGACCGTGAAAATTTTCGAATTCTAGTTTTCAACGGAAATACATATTTTAGGGTCCTCTGAGTCCAAATAACAAAGTCCCGAAAAAAGGTCTGTGTGTGTGTGTGTATTTTTAAGACATATTAAAGGCAAATATACGCCCGAGGCGTTACAAAACCTTTTTCATCAAAATGAGCTTACCAGAAGAGCCACTTTATACCATACGTTTGGCACCTTTTTTCGATTTTTTCAAAAACGGTTCCGACGATTTTGATTAAACTCGCTATATCGATGTAAAACTTAATGGGCTTTAATGTCATGTAGTTTTCATTCTGATTAAAATGGTTTGACAGGGCTTAAATGCTGATATTTTACATACTTTTTCTGTAAAGTACCTCGATATCTAACTAAAGGAGAAAACTGAAAAAATATATTTTTACTGAATTTTTTTGTTTTTGAATGAACAGTAATATACATGTATGATATACCGTTTGAAAGGTAAAGATTTTAGAAAAAAATATTATCTTATACACAAGCTTTTAAAAGTTAATAGAGAGTGATGAAAAGCCGATAAAACTAACAGATTGTTTTAGAAAAAAATATAAATGCTCCAAAAAAAAAAAAATCATACAGCATCTAACAAATATCTTAAGACATATTTCTTACAATAAGAAAAACAACTTATTACGAGAGAGAAAAAAAGACGTTTGATTGTATCATTCTTCTCTACTCCCTCCTCCCCAAAAAATCTCGTTTTTCCTTTCTTCATTTTAATAAAAGATAAAGAACTGGAGGACGACGCTAGTTTATCATCTTATGAAAAAATGACGATGGTTACAGGATTGAGAGTAACATCCGCTTGCATTAGGATGCATATTGTTTGAAACGTTTGAAAACCACCTTAAACGTTTGAAAACCACCTTAAACGTTTGAAAACTATCTTTAAACTCGACGAATTTAGAGTACCGCTTAGTACATTCTCGTCATCTGTAACTACATTCACCATAGCCATGGTTAAATACCTGAATGATTGTCTGTTTTACTGCTTATACTTTTTAAGTTATCCATTTATTTTTCTCATGACATGATTAAAGTATAAACATTTTCTGAACAATAGAGAGAGATTTTAAGACAAAAAAAAACAATATTTCAACTGAAAACTTATATTTATTTTTAAAGTTTGACTTGTTGAAAAAATACACTTTGGCAAAGATACTATCAATCTTGAGTTGAAGGCGGTTTTTATTTTACTGTTGGTCAAAAAATCTGCAGCTAACGGTGAGACAGACTTATAGATTAAAGTGACGGCTTTGGAATGAGTAGGCGTTCCTGAACGATGGGATCTCTCTGGGTCACGATCCAGATTGGGCCTGGGCAGGGGGTCCATGTATCGCAAAGGGTGTTTTTAATCGATTATCATCTATCGAGATTCGGTTTCTAAACCTTGAAACAAAAGAAATAAAAGTTAAACATTCGATTTTGGCAACCCTAATCGAGAACATAAGGTTCGTTGAAATAGTTTATAAACGATCACGAATAAGATGGTAGGATGGATATACTTAGTATTATTTAATATTAAAAAATAACTAATATTATTAATATTGGTATTAAATTATTTTTATTTAAATTTATTAATGAATTCATTACATTCTCCTCCAAACAAAATAGTTATTTTTTTCAATTAAAAATTATAGCTACTTTAGAGGAAGCCCATTTCAAATATTGGCATTTAATCTCTGTTAGATTATTTCAGTCTTCATGATATTAATATTGAATTCTACATTGATATTGAGAGTTTAATCAAAATCAAATAAACCTTTTATGTCGAAAAGTTAAAAACGTTGCAAAACGAATGGTATAAAGTGGCGGTTCTGTTCTGTCTAATTTGATGGAAAAGTTTCTGTAATATTTCAGCTATATAAGCTTGATTTTAATATGAAATTATAGTTTTATAAAATGTATTGTTTTCCAGCTAGGCTTACTACACACACAAACGGATTTTTTTGCGGGACTCGGTTCTTTTGAATTAGGTGACCCTAAAACGTCTTTTTTCCTTGAAAACAAAAATTTTCATGATCGCGATACTTTCCTTTATTATATATTCCATATTTCTGAAACAAACATAGTTGTCTAACAAATTTATATTACATATTCATGACAATAAATAAGACTAAATATAATAATAATACATGCATGTATTATTTCCACATTAACATAAAGAATGTTTTTTGTTTTTTAATTTTTATTTCTACCGATGAAATTGATAACTAAATAGCATATCTGAAAGATGTATAAATTTCAAAGTAAATAAATTAAAAATAAGATTTAACTTCAAAGATAAAATAAAAATATGATGCGCGTAACACACAACTTTCACTTCCGGATTTTTTTAGTTGGACAAAATCTACATTGATTGAGTTTTACATCAAAATAGTGAGTTTAACCGAAAGCTTAGACCTGCATAAAACAAGTATAGTACAAGCCGTCCCTCATCACGTTTTTTAAGACGCATCTACATTTTTTTTATGGAGTCGTTGAAGACCTTTTTTCCTCCTAATTATAACATCAGCCAAAGATGTTGAAGGAAGTCGATAGTTAATTTTAATTTACACAAGACGAGTGAGATAATTACACGGTGATAGCAACACATAAGATGATCCCTGACACCAATGACAGGAGGCAGAGGCAGGAACTACGGGCTGCGGAGGAGAGTGGCCAACTCAACGATGGGGAAGGACATCGCAGGATCACATTAATTGCCAGGACCAAGGATCGGAGCAAGACATCTTCACTGACAGTCTGCGTGTCCTTCTCGTGGATAATGAGCTGTTTAACCGAACGGGAGAAATAGCCATGATAATTTTTTTTTTTTTTGTTCAGCCCTACAGCAGGGTTTTCTTGGGCCAGAGGGCGAGGACGAGGGAATTATTCAAAAGGTAAAAGCTCCTCGGCACCGATACGCGAACTTGTAATTATTTTATTTCTAGTTTTTAATTATCTGGTTTCTGGGCTAATCCACTCGGCCCCATGTATAGTCAAGATTGTATGATAAGCAGAGATACTCTTTTTTTACAGGCTGAAAGTAAATCTTCAAATTTTGGGAAAATTGTGAAAATAGGACAGCTGTCTTGAATGCAACTTGAAGGTCTCCATGACAACTAAATTTTTAGTATTTTTTTTTAATATTTAATTTTTTATTCATAGAAGTTTACAACTGCATTGATAAAATACAACAAGTAAATGGGATAGATTTGAGATTAAGACACATGATTGTCCTGTGAAGAAACTACCCATTGGTAGAACTCCAATGACCAATTTATGGTAAGAGATCTCTTGGCCATCTTCTTTTAAGTCACCTCGGTGGATTGTCAAGAATAGATGTTGAGGAGAGGTCACGGATAAGCGGGTTTGAGCGGGCAGGAAGTTTGGAATGGGAGGATGTATATATGGATCGGGCCAAGTCTTCAACTAGTGGGATATTTAGGTCTTTATGGATAATTTTATTTGTAACAAAATATGGAGCATTAAGGATTTTTCGAAGGATCTTGGATTGTAGGGATTGGATGCGAGAGAAATTCGATGGTTTAGTGGACCCCCAAAACTCAATGCCATATCAGGTCCAAATAGGCCTTATAATGATTATATAAATGAGTTTTTTGTAGAAAATAGAAAGTTTTGAGCGTTTGTCAAGTAAGTGTTGTAGTAATCGGTATCTACGCGCAGTGTCCTGTCGTTTCAGTCTTGTATGAGGGCTCCATGTGAGGCGTTTGTCTAGGTTTAGTCCTAAGTACCGGATCTGTTCAACAGGAGTAAGTAAGATGTTGTTAAAGGATACGGTACGGCAGGAAGTCATAGGTTTATAGGTGTAGTGTGAAGGTTATTTGATGTGATTTATTAGGATTTATTTTGATTCTCCAGTTCTGACACCATTCTTCGATGGCTGATAGATGGAGTAGGAGAGATTAATATTTAATTTTAAGTTTAAGAATATATATTATTTATTTAAAGATTAAATAGTTTACTGTGTGTTAAATATGAAGGATGAGCTGATTCAAGAGGTGGTAAAAAAATATTGAAAATTGGGAATAACTATTTATTAACCAACGTTTCGAGTCACGTTGCGGGCCTTCTTCGTCAGGACTAAAAAAATAAATACCCTTTTAAATAAACTGAATACAGTGTTGGTGTTCTATAAATATTATAAAATTAAACAGAAAACAACATAAGAAAATGGCAGAAATAGAAAAAACAAGCAAACAAAGAGGGTCGAAGCGTTGATTGATACGTAGTTTTTTTTACTATTTTCTAATATGTTTAGACCGCCATCCGAATATTCTCATCCTTCGTATTTACTAATTATATTCTTCTTCTAAGGAGCGAACCAGGTCTGTTCAAGTTGGATACAATCGATTCCAAGTTCAAAATATAGCACGATAACGCCAATCTTAGAAGACATTCTCGCTGCGGACCTACCCATTCCTGACCTGTCCACTTTCGCTAGCCGCCATCGGAGAGATGAAAGCAAGGAGGAGCGAGATAATTATTAAAGAAGGATATCGTGGGAACAGCCATCTACCATCAGGATAATTATACTGGAAAACACCTAAACACTAAGTCTGCCACCTTCGTTTGTGTGGTCTTAACCGGGGCATTTCGATCACCTGGCCGCGGTATATATATTCCTTTATTGTCCGTTTTACTACTTTATTGAATTACCTCTACCAACCTATATCCGCCATGCTGTTTCTTCATCCTTGTTCATGTTTCAATAACTTCTGTGATATTTCAAATCCAGGTATTAAATGAATAAGGATAACTGTTTAATTTTAATTAAAATTAATTAATTAATCTCACTGAGCGGCAGCAAGACCCCATGTTTCAAAACATACCTTTGAAGCAAAAATTGAAAGAACTGGGCTACGAAATTCTTCCGCACCCACCATATTCTCCCGACTTGTCTCCAAAAGATTACCACCTGTTCAGGAATTTAGACAAATTTGTCAAAGGAAAACTTTTTGAAAATGATGATGAAGTGAAAAGTGCGTTTTCAGAGTTTTTTTCACTTCAAAGCTCAGAGTTTTTCAGTTCGGGGATAAAAAAGTTGATGTCACGTTGGGAAAAATGTGAAGATACCGAAGGAAAATACTTCGAATAAAATTATCTTGTTTTCATATCGTATTTTTAATAAAAATCTTTTACCTTGAAAACGGACATTTCATGTGACACAACCCAATATTTTTCATTCGTTTCCTTCCTTGGTTCACTTAGGACATTATTTTTTAATTTCACCAAAATACTATGATTGCATTTTAAACCAAGGGCATAGCTGTGAATTTGTTGTTGTTGTAATTTTAGAAGATTATTCTGTTGCAATTTTTCTTTGTTCGGAAAAATTATGTTTTCTTATTTAATTCTGCATAATTTGTGTAATTTATAATTTGTCTTGCCTTTCGCTTGATTTATCCTTGTTTACTTACTCCCCTTCACCAAGTGTAATTTGATATTTTTTTTATGATTGTGACTAATATAATATAATATAAGATAAAGATCAGATAAAACTAGTTAGCGTAGAATTATTTCACCTTAATTATACTATATAATTGACTCACTATAAGCTTTAAAAAAAAAAAAATCTTATAAACCGATGCTAATTCATTGAGATACTATTAGAAGATTAATTTTAGGAAAAAAGCATTTGCATTGAATTTCGATTAAATTTATAATATAAAAATGTTGGTGTTATTTAATATAGCTTTAGAATATGTCATAGAAAAGTTAATGTGTACCGGGAAAGGTTTAAATATGGGGGACAAGATTCCGGTTTTGGGGTATGCCGATGATCTGGTACTGCAATGTAAAGACACGGAAACCATACAACTAAATACAAATGTGTTAATAAAAAACGGTAAAGAAATAGGACTTGAACTAAATACCGATAAGACGAAATATATGATTAGTAGCAGTAATGGTGGCGCTCTTGGTGATATTGATGTATCAGGGCATGCTTTTAAACACGTAGAGAAATTCAAGTATTTAGGTTCAACGATAACAAGAAAAAATGAAATCCAGGAGGAAATAAAGTTCCGGTTAAAGGTGGGAAATGCGTGTTATTATTCAGTAGCTAAGTTACTTAGTTCGCGGCTTCTGTCTAAAAACTTAAAGGTTAGAATTTATAAAACTATTATTCTTCCTTAAACTATTATTGAAGGATGAACAACGGCTAAGGTTTTCGAAAATAAGTTACTGCGTAAAATATTTGGTCCGAAGAGAGATGAGGCTACTGAGGAGTTTAGAAGGTTGCACAACGCCGAATTGCGGAACTTGTATACTGTGAATATAATTGATATGATAGCATCGCGGAGACTCAAATGGGCGAGTAAAGTTGTTGGGCTCGATGAGGAGCGGATTCCGAGAAAGTTGGTATTCGCTGATCCGACTGGTAAGCGTCCGAAAGGTAGGCCGAAGCGTCGATGGGAGGATTGCGTTAAGGCTGATCTTGGGGGCTTGGGCTTGAACGCTGAACATTGGAAGAGTCTGTGTAGGCGAAATTTGGTGGTATCGGCATCGAACCTTCGGGTTTGCTAAGCCTATTATTATTATTATTATTAAAAATGTTGAACGAAATGTTCTACAACTTTTGGTTTAATCACAAATTTTTACAATTTTTAATAAAGCCTTGTTAAAGACTCACACAAGTCTTCATCAAGGCTTTATTGGGAAACTGTTTGGTAATAGGGATTGATTTTACTTTCAAGCAAGCTTCAACTTTATTTAATATTTATACTGCGTTTAGAAAAATAACTTTTATTTTTAACCTACTTGCCTCCTCTCCATTTACGAAAATCCTGCATACACCGATCCTTGATTTTACTTCCTCTATGAAGACAAGGCTTCTCTATTTTCGGAAGTGAAGGTGGAAAATGTAAACTACGATGACTAATACATGGAGTTGCGGTTGAAAAACACATTTCTATCATAATATAGTAGTTCTAATGCTTTGAAACCTTGATATCATTAGAAAATAGAAATAGAACTAGTCTAGAGAGTCGTGCTCCGCGTTATTCGAACCATGTTCTGAAGCAGAAATAAATAAAGAAGCAGACTCTACAATACAAATAAGAGCAAATACACCGAGAGAGAGAGGGAAATATATACAATAAATATTATAGAGATATATTTCAGCCTGAGTACAATTAATTTACCACGGGCTGAGAGGACGTTGGACTCAGACAGCTCTAATGGAAGTTACTATATCATATCTCTGATATATTTATTGTCCTCTATCATATCCTTCTTAGTAGGTATAATATGATAACAGTTATATAACTTTATATTATAATATGAATCAGCTGTTATGGACGAACAGCTGGTCTTTTTTGTGGATTAAACAAGCTTGGAGAATCCGAAAAGAAAGGGATTGATAACATTGGTAAGTATTAAATAGGATTAACATATTTACAATCCTTTGAGATGTTGAATTTGTAAAATTTATTTTATTTTTTAATTATTTTGTTTATACACCCTAATATATCAAATCGATGATTCGAGAATGGCAGAATGAATCTTGCCATTTTCAAAAATATTTGATAATATAGGCCATTTTCAGAAAAACATACAATCGGGTGCGTCTTTCTGGAAAATTTCAAAAGTTGTGTTTTTGGTCCATTTTTTTTTTTTTTTTTTTTTTTTTTTTTTTCGTGTCCTTATATATGAAATCTTTTCTGGTGATGCAGAGCTTGATTCGGTGCAATTATCAAAACAATTAATTCCATTAATAATTAATTATTCTAAAAATCAGAAAGTGAGCTAATGACGATCTAGTGGTGACCCAATAATGATTGGGTGAGAAAATGATTTTTAGAATGATCTCCCGAAGGATTTTGAACAAATGTGGATAGTCCTCGCCTTTATCATCTATCAAATATTTTAAAATCAGCACCCAATTGAGTATTATAAAGTGTGAACCAGAATATTTCTTCATACTAGAGCAGTAGGTTTAAAGGGAAATAAAAAACACCTTCTATAGGGTGCGCTTATGACGGGTGCGTTAATGACGAATCGAAGGTCTTCTAAAAAGTTTTCTCTCCAAAACAAAGTATCAAAACAAAGAAATACATCAATCTACTTAGTAAGCTCAAAACTATAACGGAAAAAAAGAAGATTAATCAATTAAAAATAACTAGCAGAGGTAGAGTGGGCAAAACATATTTTTTACCAAAGCATAACACAGCTATCAAGCCAGACAATCTTCTTGATGTAAGTTGTTACGAAGAAGAAAATATAGAATACACTTATGCTACGGTATTAAAAAACAAAAACAACATAATATAACAAATATTACATTATGATCAAATCTAAGACAGCTGTGCAATCTCGATACATGATCACACCTTTAAATTAAACATCGCGAAAGGTTTATCTGTTGTTACTACAGTAACGACTCCAGCTTACAAGATACCGAACCCTATAATTCCTTTTGTATCCATAAGATAGCGCTAGTTACGAGTCCCTCTTGTGTCCGACCCCTGACCGGGCTATCTGGATCTGCCATTGATCGATTGTGTTGCGGATATCGATACCCTAGCTCTTAACGAGGGCACAGTTCCTGAACGACCCTTAAAGGCTTCACTCCCATTAGAGATGCCCGGAGGCGGCCATTTCACACGTGGGCAATATCAGCTCCCGCCGATGGGAGCATCCATTATTCCAACGGCCTGTAATGTTCTTAAGCGAAAGTGGGCTCTGCTTCATCCAGAGTATCCGTTAGTCATTCGACATCTGGGTATCGATATTTATCTCCTGCCAGGATTCGATTTATTGAAATGTCAGTCTGAAATCGATTGGCTTGAGGAGTGTATTTCTGCCAACATCAGACGGAATCATCTTATGCAAATCGAGTAATAGCAAAGATACTTTAGATAAGCAAGGAAACAAGAAGTGTATGTAAGAAGTAGTAAGATTAACGCGGAAATTTGATAATTATGAATCCTGCAGTTTACTATTTAGAGACTTGTTATTTCATTACATAAGACAATTATTTTGTAAAACACTCATTTGGTTTTGATAGGATATTGGAAACATAAAAACTGTAGAAATGTAAAAAAAACAACAAAAAAAAAACTACCTTGCAACGATAGACACAAAAAGAAAATATATTAGAAGATGATTAAGAAAATGAATACTTCAAACTGACTTTACCTCTTTTTCAGATATTCTTCACTTGCGACCTTTTTCGAACTTCATCTACTTAGGAACTCAAATTAACATAACAATAAAATGGAGAATGGAATACAAAGAATAACACTCATGGCGACCCCAAAGTTTTTCGCTCTACAAAAGCATTTAAGAAGTAAAACAATATGCAAAAACAAGAATATATGAGACGTTTATTCGACCGATTCTTACCTACGGCGTTGAATATTGGACAATTACTTGATCTCAAGAGCGAATCCTTCTGAAGTTCGAAAAAAGAATACTATGAAGAATATATGGCGTATGAGTAAGTGTGCCTAGAGAGGGAGGAGCAATAATGAATGAAGCGCAAAATATGGAGATATGAAAGCCTGTGCCCTGACTAAGATGTCAAGGCTTCGCTGAGCAGAGAAAAATACAATAATATCTCCTATAGAGGGTTCAGCGAGCTTATTTATGGGAAAAGAGCATAAGAGTTGGGCGTCTTAAGCTACCCTGAGTAGATGGTGTGAACAAACCCCTATGCAAGAATCCTGCTTGGTCTGACAGATTGGAAGACATTAGGACGAAATATAACGCCAGCTAATGATAAAAAACTTTAGTGTTTTATACTTGTAAGAATGATAAGCTAAGAAGGAGAGATATATATAAATATATCATTATCTACTCAAATGACCACTGAGCTAAACAATTTAAAAAATATTTTGTTTTGTTAACGGCGTTAAAGTCTCTGGCTCCTATATGAAACAGAGGCGTTAAAGTCTCCGCCGTTTATAAGATGCAGTTAATGTAGTCCCAACGTGGGACTGATTAGCATTACACCTGCTGTGCAAACAGCTACCTGAACCCACGATAGACTATTAAATACCTCTCTTAGTTAGCTCACGGTGATCTATTGGGTACCTTCGGCCTACCCGACGCAATAACACTTCATCTTCCTCCTTCAGCAACCCTGCTCAAGTAGGCTGGGTTGCAATTAGTACCGATCGTGAACACACAAGGGCGTGGGAAGCCTACCTTATTAAGGAGGCAGTGAGCTTTACACATTTTATTTTATACGATCTACTCGGCACGTTGTAGATCAAGGTCGATTAAACCGAGTAAATAGTAAAGATCTAGATAAGATTAGAAGTATGTTCTTTGTTGTTATAGTATCCGAAAAGAATACGGATATATCGCTTCCTAGTGACTTAATCTTAATAATTATATTTACTAGAGAAAAAATATAAACTAAAGCGTGAGAAGTTTTATTTTAAAAAATAAAATAAAAACCCAATGCTAATGTTCAAACATAATAAATATATTGATAAGATATATTTTGATAAATAATAAGGCTGACAATTTGTTCTACTACTTTATTAATATTTTTTTCAAATTACTACGTTTCTGCTAAATTGCCATTTTCAGGAAATAATAATTTCTTGAAGGACACGAAGCTTCAAGCTTACTGCATAAGCGGTATACGAGGATGGATCATGATGATAAATTTACACTAAAAAAGGGCGTTTTTTATTTTCTCTTCATTAAAGAATTCGTGTATATAGGCGTGTATATAAGGCCGGAATAGGATTATAATTTGGGAGGGAAATATATCCCTTAAAACGTTTAGATACCCTTAGCATACGGACATGATGGGGCTCTGCCCATTTGGGTGTTTTGTTGACAAGAAAAGAAATATATATAGAAAATAACTAAACTGCCTTTCATTATACCTATATATATATATATATATATATTTGAAAAAATAAATTAATTAATTATCATTATTTTTTAGAAGAAATGTATGACAGGATTGCTGCTGGACACTTTTTTCCCTCATGCCATTCATGTTTTCTGCTTACATTTTATCTAGCATATTTGCTTTTTGTCACATATTATTTCTGACACGTGCTAATAAAAAATATAAAGATAAAAAAAGGCAATAATCCTCAACATTCTGTATAACCTTCAATCCTGCTAAATCCTTTATGTATTTCAGAAACTATAAAAACGGACATTTCATGTGAAACGACCTATTAAAAAGCGGCCTGTATTTAAATTACTACTAGCTGTCCATTTATTGTATTAAGTACATAAATTATAATAAAAATGATTAAGACATGTTGTTAGTTTGAAGTTATCGGCACACCACATTGGTAATTTAAATGAATAAAGAACCACATACAGAATGAAAACTATTTGTTTGGTCTAAACATAAATAATTCTGTCAATAGTAAAAAGTAGACGGTATATTATTATGTTAAATAAAAACATGTTTACATTAAACAAAGTATATGTTGTTAGCATACATATTACCTATTAATTTAATGGATAATGTATATATCTCCTTACCTTAAATAATATTTGAAACAAGGAAATGGTCCGTTCACGTTTCCACAGAAAGTAAAAATCTAAAACAAAAAAAGAAAAGATATTATTACAAATTAAAAAAAAAAAAATTCAGATTTAACAGAAAAAAATATCACTTTAAATAAAACTTTGTATAGATTATTTATTTTTTAACTATTACTCCATAACCATAACTGGGTTGTAAAATAAGTATTTAGTGTTTTTCAATATTTCAATTTAATCATCTCTGTGTTTTTAAAATAATGGTTACTTGGTCAATAATGCTTACTTGTTCTAAAAAAGGATTAATTAAGGTGCTTTCATGCATCTGTTTCAACCCTATCTTTAAGTGGTATTTTGCTTGCTCAAAATGGAAGAGAAAAAAAATTAATTTTCTTCATTTAATGATTTTCGATTGCAATTCAAGAACTATTAAATAAAGTAGGAGTTGAATTTTCACGATACTTACTATATATTTTACATCTAGGTAAGTGAAACTTTTTTATTATTATTTATTGAAATGAACAACTGTATTAGTAAATATATCAAGTAAATTTACATAGTTAATGATAATATAGTAAATATATAATATATATAGATAGTATACATGTAAAGACATGAAGAGAATGTGCCCATTGACAACACTCCACTAAGTAATCTAAACCAGAAGGTCTCTAAACTAGACCATCTTCTTTTCAGAAGCCTTGGAGGATTGTCAGGAATAGAAGAGGAAGCAAGGATTGAAACTAGTGAGAGTGGAGTATGTCATGGAAGGATTGATACCTCTTACGGGGCAAATCAGCTACATGAGACATTATGGATGAGTTTGTTGGTGACAAAGTAAGGAGGAGCATTGAGGATTTTAGAGCTCGAAGTGAAACTTGAAATGAACATGTTGCTCCAAAAATTTACAATATAATTTTGTTGTTATGAAAAACATAATTATTCATTAACAAATTGTTCTTAGACTATTTTATTAACTGTAATACTCGTATTAGATTTTTAGTATTATTTCTTTCGTATTCTTAAATACCAGTATCTTTACGACTCTACTAGCTAATGCATACAGTCAAAGCCTTACGGACACAGCTGCTGGGTTTGTCACCTTTTCCATTTGTAGTATATCCTTCTCATTTCCTATTCATTACTCGCATTGTCCTTTATCCTTTCCGAAAGGGGATATAGAAATATGGATATGATGACGCAATAGTTCAGACCGCATTCACTAACCCTTACTAACACGAGATAGAGGTCGATCAAGTTATACTGAATACAGATATGGATCTGATATTTTCCACAATCGGATAAAAATGTCGATAGTGCAATTATCGATTAATAACTCCTTTGCCTCGTTTTACTATTAGTTCAAGGTCTTATTAATTATAATCTCGATCTTTGTTTAATGCAAATACAGATCTAGCAAGCGATAAGTATTTGTTTAGTTTATATATATAAACTTTCAATTACCTAGATATAAAATATAGTAAGGGAAAGTATAGCGAACGTGAAAATTTAGAACTCCAACTTCATTTAATAGTTCTTAAATTGATTTTAACAACCGAGGAAACTGAAATTCGTGTGTCGCCCGCATCATTTTTTTTTCTTTCTTTCGGTTAATCACTACAACCTGGGTTGGCTTATGTTATCAGACTTTATACCCTGTAGGGCTATTTCAATCAGGATGAAACCTACATCATATTAATGACCATTAAATTCTATATCTAACACCTCACTCATTCCTATAGAACCAATCCGCTACCTACGACTCCATCTTGACAAACGCCTTACTTGGAATCTTCATACAAGACTTAAATTACAAGAAACTGCTCGTAGATACCGATTACTACAACACTTACTTGACAAATGTTCAAAACTTCCACTCTGTTACAGAAAGCTCATTTATGCTACCATCATCTGGTTCATCTGGACATTTGACATTGAGCTTTGTGGCTCAACTAAACTATCAAATTCCTTCTGCACCCAATCCTTACAATCCAAAATCGTTTGCAAATTCCTAAATGCTCCAACGAACCTGACCTATTTCGTAGGAGTCATACCACTTTTAATTCCAAACTCCCAACCCACATAAACCCCCTTGTCCGCAACCTATCAACCTCACATATTCCTGATCCTCCGAGACAATTAAAAATAAATAAATAAACATCGATGTTCTACCGCTGGGTAGTTTCTTTACAAGTCTTTTCACGCCCTTTATTATAATCAGCACTTTTACTGGTTGTATTTATTTTATATAAACTTGTAAAATTCAATTGAATATTTAAAAAAAAAATTAGAATTCAGTCAGTCATAGAAAAGTAAAAACTTTTTTAAATTCGCGATTTGCACTGGGATTTCGTGGGAAATTTCTTCTTTGAATCGAAATTCGCAAATACAACAGGATATTTGACTCAAAGGATCTTCCCTTTTATTTCTTATATGTAATTTAAGGAAAAATGAAGATATTTAAAATTATGCTTTTTAAAAATGAACAGACCGCTGCGCATGCGCTAGTCCAGCGTATGTTGATAACGTCACCTTGGTTTTGAAATCGAAGCTTTTACCCCTGCCAAAAATCGCATAACGCGCCAAAAAAAAGTTTTCACTTAAAAAAAAAATACTTCAATATAGCGAGTTTAATCAAATCATTAGAGCTGGTTTTGAGTGAATCTTGAAAGGAGCGAAATGTATGGCTCTTCTGGTTTGTCCATTATGTTCTGCTGAGTCTAGACACGGTTTCCATTCCTATTTAATTTAAGATAATTCAAGAAAGCGAATCCTTACTTTCACTGCGAACTATAAATAACTTTTAATACGATTCGACGCGGATAAACCTTTTAATAGTGTTAGGAGCTATGGGCAACCGGTAATTTTGAGAGATATATTCAGTTATGATTGAATATATTAGACATGGAAGATTAGGAACTGGTTCTAGTAACACTATTTTCACAGTGATCAGAGTTACAGAACTGGAACGAGTAACCGGTTCCTAGAACTGGAACTATATATAAATCAAGGAACTATATATCACCATAGGAACGGCGAATGGCAGTGGAAGGTAGAGGCCGGTTGAGAAATTGCCTTCATTGATGTCTCTCTGTATTATAGTCCAGTTATTGATAAGTTCTTTATAAGGAGTGTGTGTGTCTGCGTGCGTATATGTTTGTCTTTGCACGCATATGTGCGTGTAAGTTTTCTTATATAGCAAGTCACATGTCACATTGGTAATAATTAACATAGGTAGAAATGATCGGGAATCGTGTGAAAAAATAATTAAAGAATTTCCGCGTGAAAAATAATTTATTTGAAAAAAAAACAAACGAATTTAGGGCTTACATTTCAAGATGCGTCGAACAACATAACAAAAAATTATGGTCCCTTAAAAATTCGGGTTTTTTTTTTTAGCATAATTTTTAAAAAACTACTCAGCTGAACTAGAATTTATATTTAACCCTTTCGAGACCGACTGCACACTTTGTGTGCATAACAGTAATCAGTTATTCTGAGTTAACTAGTTATGCTGTAGTAGTGTAAAGTACAGGAAAACAAAATTTGGCATTGGTTTTACTGTGTACCGAAAAATCTAAAACTTATCTAAAGCCTTTCTTACATAGAAAAAAAAATTAGCTCCTGGGGACCTGTTAGAAAAAAAAAAATCATCGTTAAAGAAAACCGTTAGGGGTTTTAAACCCCCCCCCCCTCTCCCCCTCAGTTTATGCATTTCTTTTTTTTGTTCTGATGCTGGCAGCCCTGATGGTGTTCTAATGTTTGTAGACCTGATAATGGTTCGAAAAAATTAAAATATTTTTCACACGACTTACTGCCGGTTATTTCTAACTATGATAATTTTGACAGTCGACCATACATCATCAATATCATTGTAATAAACTCATTAAACAATATTCAACAACAAAAACAACGTTTTATTCCCTCCTAGAGGTTATCCATTACTAACTAAAAAAACATGTGTTTTTTACAATATAAACAGTGCTTAGTGTTATCACATTATCACAATCATAATTAAGTTTACAAATGTTGAACATAAAAAGGTACTTTAAATCTTAATTTAAACAATAAAGCACTAGACTGATATTCTCCAGGTTCGAATCCCGGCTGTGGGAGGATAGTTATTTATATCGTTATTCTATCGTGAAGCGACTCTGTGGTATAGAGACCCTCTTGGGGCACACCCAGCCTCTATGAAATGGATCCCTTACTTAACCTGGCGGTTAAACGTCCACTTTGCGAGGCTTGATAATTTAAATTTGAAACTCGAATTAAATATGCTTGAAAAAATCCTGGTTGTGCTTCTGATATTTATTTCCTCGTATCCGTTTTGTAATAGGGCAAACAGACGGATCGGAAATTAAAAAAAAAGATTAGAAGAAACACATATGCAAATGTGATTAAGTAAGCCTAACGTATGCCTACTAGAAACAAAGTTATCATCCACTGCCATCTAGATATTCCTAAATCAGCCGTTACCAACCTTCTCAAAGATGGGCCACGGCCTTCCCTATCTCCGGTCGACCATCTGACACCCCCCATTCTCGCTATCAAGAAGGCGGTGAGGTAAGCAGGATAGATACCCTCCGTCGCCGATCCAGCCCCCTGGCGGAGAGTACGCAATAATGAGGAGTGGTAGAGGAAGGGAGGTTTCTTCTTGAGATCCGGAGGACGCCGCATTCTGGGGCGGTGGGAACGGGATCGCTAATTATCGCCTTGTCTCCGTCAGATTGAATGGATTGAGATCCGGCATTACACAAGAGAGGAGTTCGAGCACTCGAAGGCTGTTTAAATAAGAAAAAACAGCTGATAATAAAATATCTGTAAATAAAAGTTGATACGGCGATATTTTAACGTTTATTAACTAATCGAAGATGTTAAGGATGCGTTAGGCTTAGAGAAGAGTAACCAATTATGGGCTACAATTTTTTGTTTGCCTCAATAAAAAAACTAATTAAAAATAACGCCCGAAAAGGACTAATATAACTATTTCAAAGGATATGCTCGATTTTCATATTTTAAGGACTGTTTTAATTTTTGTTTTTTTCGTTCTAAGTTAAAGTCGCCAATCTCGTTGAAAGGATTCTTAATTGAAAGCGGTATTCTATTGCAGGCTAGTTCTGCAAGAAGTGGGATGACGATTGTTGTCTAAATACGAAATTCCATATTTGTAAAAATTTTCGTTTTCGTGTTTACTAACCACCACACAAATTTTCACGTCATTTTGCTATTTAAATCAAGGGATCTAAAACGTGTATTACCGTTGAAAACTGTATTTGAAAAATTTTATGACCTTTTTTTTTTTTTAGTTATTACACAATGGTTTGTTATTTCCAAATTACTATTTCAGAATATAACAGTTTATTTTGCTGTTTTCAGGCAATCAAATAAAGTTAAAAACAATAAATTAATCAAGGTAATTGGCCAGTCACCACTGCTGATTTTAAAACGCTACATCTCAGCTATTTCTTGAACGATTTCCATTATTCTTTTTTTTTTTTTTTTTTTTTATGGAATTTGATTCTATATCGATAATTTCACTATCAGTAGTGGAGAGTAACAAAATGTGGGCTAGTGCTTTAATATGGGCTAATCACATAGTCATCATCATCTCTGACTCTGAGACGGTGTCTAAAGAAGTCGTTCTTTAGACTTTAGACACTGTCTCAGAGCCAACCCTGATAAAGGCCCACAATGTAGGCCGAAAATTCTGCACATATTTAAAATATCACCAACTTTTAATGTGTTTCTCTTTAATGACCGCACCCCCAACCATCTTCCTCATCTATATAACTTATTGTTTTACAGTTTATATGTAGAGTTTTTTGTGGGACTTTGTCATTTGGACTCAGAGAACCCTAAAACGTGTATTTCCGTTAAACACCGGATTCTAGATTTTTTACAATTGCAATACATTTTATATATAGGTAAGTGAAAGTAATGCGAATGACACTGGATGCATATTCGATTATTCATACTTTGAACCTTTGACGCAGAATGACCTCAATAAAACTTAATAGGCAGCAATCTCATCGACCCCTTTTATTGAGAACTATTTTGAACCTTTTTGAGATGCAATAACAATCGTTAATGAACGACCAATCACCGAAGCCTTGAACCAGTAGACTAGAACAGCCATTACCCAATGACACGACTTCCTCAAGATCGGCCTTCCACTTTGGCTATCCTATAGTCCAAGACAAGGAGACCAAGGCCTTTGGAACAATGGGAGTTGAGGATAGTTCGCACGGGAGAAAGTGGGCTGGATATGGAGGGACTATCTCACGCCATGTCCTATTGTCCAGGTCGATATCAGAGCTCTGTTTTGGATCGATTCACTTGTTATTCCTAAAATCGAATGCAATTTATGTCTCAATGATTAAATTGTTAATGTACCTAAACGAGCGATAAATAGATCGATATATAATAAAAACAAATATATATAATTTTCTTTAAAGGAGAATCTAGATACCAGTGGCGGATCCAAAGAGAGGGCTGGAAATCTCCTCTAGTGAGTTTTGAGATTAAAAAAATAATGCCTAATTTGATGATGAGGTGGGATGATTCGGATGAAGTAAATAAATTATGTCAAAAATATATTAGAAATATTTATATATACTTTATAACTACTATTATTATATAATTTAATTTATATATAAAAATAATATATGATTTTTATGCTTTGCATCGGTGGCATTCGGATATGTCTTCATTTATGTTTAAAAAAGCACTGTCTGACTGATTTGAGTTTATAGTGAAAGTTTTTCCTGTCTCCGATCCTTACAAGCGAAAATCCTTCGAAAAATCCAAAATTCTCCTTTTTTTGTCACCAATAAACTCATCTATAAGAACGTTAACGTTCCCTATGTTGCTGACTTGGCGAAAACCAGGTACCACTACTTTCATGACAAACTCCATTTTCACTCAATTCCTTGCTTCCTCTACAATACCTGATAACCCTTCGAGGCGTCTGAAAAAAAGATGGCCCCGACACCTTCAGGTTTAGCATAGTTTTTGGAGACCTGCCAATGGGTAGTATCGAATCGTGACAGTATATCTTGTATCACATGTAGTGAATGTATTTTATTATACAGTTGTAAATATCAATAAATTACAATCTACCCGTAAACTCCTACTATCATCACTCATTTTTTCCCACTTTGACCATGGTTGTGTGGCATATGGCGGCCTCTCGAAGGTGCTCGAGGGCAGATTGAGAAGGATTATGAATTGCTTCTTAAGATTTGTGTTCGGTACCTCGAGACGGTCCCATGTATCCTATCTCTACGACGAGTTAAAGTGGTTAACCCCAACCTTTCGAAGGCAATATTTCCTTGGATCATTCCTTTATTAAATCATAAGCTCCCACCATCCATTTTATGTCTACAGCCTTCTAGTATTTAAATCCTCAACCCATCACCAGGAAACAAGATCCCGTCTGTCTAACCTCCACACTCCTTTCCATAGAACCAAAAAATATGACTCCTTTTTAGCCCGTTCCACTGGCTTATGGAATACTCTCCCTTCAAACATCCGTCATGCTCCTTCCCTATCATCTTTTAAATCCCTCCTCTTTCAATACTTCCTTTCTCTTCAGACAGATGTTAGCTAATTTTTATTATGCCAACTTATGTAAGGTGAATTTGACTTTAATGCACTTACTTTAATGAGATGTAAAAGTTACATTTTATGATTATTTTTAGTTATTTATTTCTTGAAATTGTAAATAGAGATGGTACTCTGATCCTTTTTTCTTTTTTTCGATATTGTGTTATTTAATTGTAGTTATATATTGTTTTTGGTCAGTTATAATTTATTATTTTGTTCATAATTGTTATTCTTAAGGGACCTTGTCCCAGAATAAAGTTTTTTTTTCTATTTCTATTTCTAAGTATATTTCAAAAATTATAGAAGCTTTATTTAAAAGTTCTTAAATTGATTTTAACAACCGAGCTATATGAAACAGTACTCGATTTTTTTTTTTCGATTATATGATTTATGTTAGTTTAAGACAATTATAGACTTGAAATATTTTCTGAAAGTACCAACCTAAGCACATGCCGATCCAATCTAAAATATCCGTACCAGTGATACGATTGGTACAATGAACCAATATAGTCGCTGCAAGTTAGATGAGTATGGGAGGCTAGCGGAACGTAGTAAGGCTATGTTGTAATTAGAGTACAAGTTGGAACCAGCTGTGGTCTCGCTCAAGTTCATTCTGTACACTATAATCTTGTACCTGCGTACTGTCCGACTACTGAGCACAATACAAACCATATATTTTATTGGTGTCTTAGATTAACGTTATGGATTTACTGATGATTACTCTGCCATGACCGATCTCCTACAAAGGGAAAACAGTACAACACGTTCGATGGAATATGGAAAACGGTGTCAAATTTGGGAATGGAGGACAGGCGGAAACATTTACATTCCATTACGTTATATCAAAATTTTTAATGACTACAACAAATCTTGGGAGGGGAAATTTGTTAATTGAAGGTTGGTTGTCTTCTCCTTCCATTTATTTAAATATTCCAATTCCTTCGAGCTTTGGGGCTCTACGAAGCCATCTAATTCCTCCCGTATCCAATCCTTACAATCCAAAATCCTTCGAAAAATCCTAAATGCTCCTTATTTCGTCACAAATAAAATAATCCATAACGACCTTAATATCCCATTTGTTACAGACCTTTCTCGTACCAGATATACCACTTTTAATTCCAAACTCCCAGCCCATATAAACCCTCTTGTCCGCAACCTATCAACCTCACATATTCCTGACAACCCTCCTAGGCGATTGAAAAGAAGATGGCCTCGGGATCTACTTACTTAAATAAACATCGAAGTTCTACCACTGGGTAGTTTCTTCACAAGCCTTTCACGCCCTTTATTCTAATTCAACAGTTTTACTTATTGTATTTATGCTAATACAGTTGTAAAATTCAATAAAATATGAATAAAAAAAAAAAAAAATATTCCAATTCCTACATCTGAAGATGGAGTGCTGAAAATGGGCAGCTTCTCTTCGTGTATTTTATCTTATAGCTCATTTATTTGATGCATTAACCAATACAGTTGTAAATATCAATAAATAAAACATCCGAAGAAATTCGTTATTTAGAAATTCACTTGGATAAAAGACTGATCTGGAGAACATATATTCGGCTAATACATAAATAACTTGAAAGACAATATAATGATGGAGTTTTGTTGACCGTTGAGAAATTAGATGAGGAAGATGGTTGGGGGTGCGGTCATAAATTAAAAAACACACATTTATTTTAAATGTGTGTTTTTTAATTTATGACCGCACCCCCAACCATCTTCCTCATCTAAAGACAATATAGTCCTTTAACTAGATTAATGATAAAGATAGGCTTAGCAAACCCGAAGGTTTAGTGCCGATACCAGCAAATACTGCCGACATAGGTTCGTTTTATGATCACCGTTTAAGCCTCCTAGATCAGACTTAACACAATCCTCCCATTGACGCTTCGGCCTGCCCCTCGTACACTATACCAGTCGATTTAACGCATACTATTATTTTCAGAAATCGTTTTTCACTAAACCCAAAAACTTTGAAAACTCATTTGAGACGTCGCGATCCTATCAACTCAATTATACTCAGAGAATACAAGCTACTCAGTTCTGCGTTGTGCAAACTTATAAATCCACTGTGGTCTCACTTCTGTTTGGACCAAATTCCTTACTCTCGAAAATCTTAAAGCTTTCTTCATCTTTCAGTGTAGTTACGTACTATATCCTTATAGAGTCGTGGGGGATAATAATAGTTTTTTTTTTAATTCTAACGTTTAGTTTTCTTGTTAGAAGAGTTCTTCCGTGTCTTCGCTCAGCAGTACCAAATCATCAGCGTGAGCACTAAATAGTTGACCTTACAACTATAACGAAGGATTAGATAGTTCGGAAACACGTCAATAAATTATTGCATAAGTAGTAATCTAATTGCTACTGATCTGATTGCTATAACTCCTGAATTCAATGCACAAGACTACATTTCATGAAAAAATATTTAAAAAATTTGCCGCTGAGAATGATTCAAATATAGTGAATAAATCTTACAATTAACAAATGGAACAATATGCAAGCTTCTTTTGTTCAAACCACTTTCAATGAAATAATAAACAAAAATAAAAATTACTAGAAAGTTCCACAGACCATAAATAGATCTACCTTGACAAGAAAACCTTGAACTTCTCTAAAAAGAATTACGGCCAACATTGTTCCCGAACCGCGAGGAGACCGCAAGTAATAGCCGAATGATAGGGCGGACATGACAGCTATCGCGGAGGCCGTGGCATATAGTTCCGCTCGGGGTCGTTAGGTATCGCTGATGGAGATAAATGAGGGGGTTGGTACACCTGCTCGGTTAATGGCGCTCACAAATTGCTACGATAGTTCTCATTGGCCCGCGCCTATCTGATCGCTATATTAATTGCACCTATTGGCTCCTTCGTGAGATCCCTAGTGTTTGTTTACTGGTGTCGGCACGAGCTCCTTGATAACTGCGTTTTGGTAATGGCTTTTGTGCTAATCTTGCGGATGTAGTCAGCGCTGGATTAACGACGTAAGCAATTTAGGAAACTGCGTGCGGGGTTTCCTTGGGGCTGTGTAACCCGTGAGAAAAATGAGTTTATTGAATTTCAAAAGAACAATAATAATATTTTTTTAGAAGTTACCTGATTATCAGCAAATGTGCTCGAGAATACTTCAGCAGTAGACATGGTAGGCACGCGAATGAAAAGCTTCTTTTCAGCCTTATTTTAACAGGCATTTCAGCCATAGGCAAGTGGTTTATAAATATATTGTCGTGTTATTGACTATTAAAACACAAAGGGAGAGTTCGTGTGTGTTTTCAGCCGTCTCGGAGGATGATCAGAAATATATGTGAAAATGAGAGGTTGCAGGCAAGTGGGTTTAGGAGGACTGGTAATTGGAGTGAAAGGAAGTACATCTAATTTGGGCTAAGCCTGCAACTAATGGAATATTCAGGTGTTTACGGATTATTTTATTGGTGAAAAAGTAAGGGGGACTTTTAAAATGTTTCGAAGGATTTTGGATTGGATGCGATAGGGATTTGATGGCTTGGTGGATGATTATAGATCAATTCCATATGTTCAAATAGGCCTAAGCGTGGTAATATAAATTAGTTTTTTGTAGTAGGTACGAAGTTTTAAACACTTGTCAAGTAAATTTGATAAACGATATCTGCGAGCTGTTTCTTATAGTTTCAGTCTAGTGTGAGGATTCCATGTAAGTCGTCTATCAAGATGCAGTCCAAGGTACCCGATCTGTCCAACTGTGGTGAGTGGAATATTGTCAAAGGTGGGATATAGTGGGACTAGCGACAGGTTTGCGGCGAAGGGTAAAGGTGGGATTTAGTAGGATTGATTTTGATTTTCCACTTATGATACCATTCTATGGAAGCAATTTGAGACTAAAGGAATTTTGTTTTTATAAGAATTGTCTTTGGTACCTTGAGGCAGATTTTGAGCTCAGAAGTCATGATTTTAATGGAATTGAGCACTTTGATTAATTTATTTATTTCTATATAAGTTAATTGCCAAGTAAAGTTTTACACCGTAATGTAATTATTAAGTACGAATTTGCTTTGTTTTTCTTTTTCCGTTCATTTAAATACAAAAAAAAAAAAAAAAAATGTTTCTAGTTACGAATGTGCTTTACGTCTAATAATCTTTCTTATTATTAAAACATTTCCCCCACTATTTCATTAAAAGAGTTAAGCCGGATGCTGACTGAGCGATATAGAGCAGGCGATAGAAAGTACATAAAGGAGAGAGGTACCGTTAGCTGAGGATGAAGGATCATCTGTCGTGGAAATGACTTCTGGATGAGGGCGGCTCCTGCAAGGACGTGTTCCATCTCGTCCGGAGGAGAGCCACTGAAGGAGTTGAGTATCTCACGATCTGGGGGAGTAGAGGTGGATTGGTGAACGTGTGAGGTGCTGGGCTGGTTGCGGAGTCATTGTCGGATTGATACATGTATCGAGAAACTATGGTATAAGCCTAAATTTTACAGTATTATCTCTCTCTCTCTCTAACTAATTAAATAAATATAAAAGATTTATGAGCATTAAGTACTATAAAATCAGCTAACCAGCGATGCAGGCAGAAAACATTCTAATAGGTAACATTTTTAATTGATTAATTTAAATCCAGTGGATGTTCTTAATATCAATATAAATCAAATTTAATTTTCTTTTCTGTTTGGTGACGTGAATGACCGTTTATTCGCTCGTTATAGCCTCCTCAGGAACCACATCTCGAATCTTGATGATACAATAGTTAAAGGGCAGGGTCAAAACTCATTACGCCTAAATTAGTGTGTAGCCACCGGTTGGCTTAAGGGTCTCACCTACCTAAGGAAAGATGTGAATGGACCTCCTTTTAATTGTATGCTGGAAAAATCCAGGGGTTGAACAGTGATTCGAACTCGCCTTTGATTTCGTAAACTATATAATTGTGCAATCCTTAGCGATTAGATTAAAGATGCACAGGCGTTGATGGGCTTGAGGTTTTACGCCTTAAAGCCCTAACAAACAATTGTAAATCACATCCCAGTTTAAACATTAACATTGCATTCCCATTAAAATTCTCAAATTATTTCCATGTAAACATCTTAAGCTTAAGCTTAAGCTTTTACGACTTGATAAGTTCGATAATATTAGTCTAATATATATTAGTATAATTATGTTTAATTAATTATAGAAATGTGAAATGTACCGTTGGATAGTTATTATATCAACTTATACTCCAATTTACTTTATTTCCATTCGGTTAAAAAGCCTTTTTACTTTTACTTATCTATATATGAAATATATTGTAAGGGAAAGTATTGCGATCGTGAAAATTTTCGAATTATAGTTTTCAACGGAAATACACGTTTTAGGGTCCCCTGAGTCCAAATGACCGAGTCCCGAAAAAAGTCGTAAATGTCGTAAAGACTAAAAAACAAAAAGTCGTACGGAAGTGAAATTTCATATTTGAGACAACTATACGCCCGAGATATTACAGCAACTTTTTCATCAAAATCGGCTTGCTAGAAGGGCCACTTTATACTATGCATTTTGCATCTTTTTACGATTTTCTCAAAAACGGCTCAACGATTTTGATTAAACTCGCTATATTGATTTAAAATTTAACGGGCTCTAATATCATAAATGTTTCATTCTGAATGAAATAGTCTGATGGGGCTTAAATGCCGATATTTCCAATTTTCTTCCTCTAAAGTACCTTTAATTTTGTACACTCCAAAAAGATTAACCATATCATTTTAATGATATTGATGTAGGACGGCTAAATATACAAGTTGGAGGAATTTGATGACCACCTAAAGGATAAAATAGCAAAACTATTTTTATATGAAATTTTTGTTTTTTTGATAATAAGAACAGTAATATAGATGTATAATATACCGTTGGAAAGAGAAAGATTTTAGAAAAAATAATAACTTACATACAAAGTTGTAAAATGTAATATAAAGTGAGGAATATGGAATAAACTTATTACTGATTCACAATTTTATACATTTATATTATTTAATCTAAATCATATGTTTCCAACAAAAATGATTAAATTGAATTTTATAAATTATTTTAACAGTCGAACTAAGTGAATGTCGGGTGTTGCACGCACTACATTTTTTTAAAATTAAAATAATATGATTTTGTAAATAACCGCTCTCAAATCATTTTAAAACAAAGTCAAATTAAAGAGCATTTTCTAGTGGTTCGTCTTTAGTTTAATCAGGTCAATTAGGACGAGCTTTTAACTCTACCATTGATCCCTCATCTTCACCCTATGATCCGAAAAAAAAATCCTTGTACTGCCTTCAATAGCGAGATGGGGAAGAAAGAAAAATATAACTACGGTCTGCAAGACCCTTCTTGGAATGTTGAGGTACAACTTAATAATATAAACAAGTTTTAACATAACAAAAGCCTGTATTTCCAATCCTCGAATACTCCGCAGTTTCCCCATCTTCGATAAGGAGACGTAACCTCCAGGAAGAGAGATAGACCCAGGCCCGCCTCCAGAACAACGTGAAAGCAAGAGTCACGATTTTTATTTACACATCATTAGAAGATTATCGTACACCGTGGTTGAAGGGAGGATGCGGTCTTGTGTAACCAACGTCATGGAAATCAGAATCACAACATTGTGGCTAGTTAGTGCACGCCTTGTCCAAACATATTGAGGATGGTCAGAGCTCTTCTCAGTCATCTACCATGTTCTCTTGATGACTCTGCGCTTCGGAAGTCTGTCTTGAGGGCTCCAGAGTGAAGGGTGTTCTTACAATAGTAATCCTTTCATACAGGATTTATTAAATCAATTTATATTAAGATTATTTTTATATAAGTGTTTCCGGTTAACTAAACGAGATCAATGAATCGATTTATATTAATCATAATTTTATATTTGCACTTGTCAGAATAAATTAAATCATCAAATAATTTCCTTACAGTTTTTACTTATATTAGGCTAACTAAAAAGGAAAAAAATTAATTTATTAAATTTTGTTGTAGGTTTTGTGCATTTTGCATGTTAGCATGATAGTCCTATTTATACTTTCACTAACTATGTATAGTTAGAGGAAGTATTGCGATCGTGAAAATTTTCGAATTCCAGTTTTCAACGGAAATACACGTTTTAGGGTCCCCTGAGTCTAAATAACCAAGTCCCGCAAAAAGGTCTGTGTGGTAACTCCCGGGCAGAAACGGTAAGTCCTATGAAACTGAAATTTCATATTTAAGACAACTATACGCCCGAGACGTGACAAAACTTTTTTCATTAAAATAAGCTTACCAGAAGAGCCACTTTATACCATGTATTTTGCACCTTTTTTCGATTTTCTAAAAAAAGATTCCGACGATTTTGATTAAACTCGCTTTATCGATGTAAAATTTAATGGGCTTTAATATCATGTAGGTTTTATTCTGATTAAAATGGTCTGACAGGGCTTAAATGGTGATATTTTAAATTTTCTTCTTCTAAAGTACCTTTAATTTTGTAGATTCTATAAAAATAACTATATTATCTTGTTAACGCTTATAAAAAACAGGTAAATATACAAATTGAATAAATTTGATACCCAACTAAAGGAGAAAACAGAAAAAATATTTTTTTAATGCAATTTTTCGTTTTTGAACATAAGATCAGTAGTGTACATGTATAATATACCGTTGGAAAGCTAAAGATTTTAGAAAAAATATTATCTCACACACAAGCTTTTAAAAGTTAATAGAGAGTGATGAAATGAACATAAAACTAACTGATTATTTTAGATAATAATATAATAGATTTTTTTAATAAAACAGATTTTTTCTATATGAATTCAATTCAATTAATTCCTTAATAGTTTCACGTATTTTTATCTCTAACTTTTTTGAAAATTCTTTCATTGATTTTAAAAATGGAGGTAAGTGAAAGTCTTGTGTTGCCCGCACCAGATTTTTCTAATTTATTTAACGTCACATTATGCTACTATGGCTAATCGGACGATGCTACAGCTGGAGTCTTAAATTTTGTCCATCCAGTATTAGTTAGGACAGGGATCTTTAACGAGTACGTGACATCGCACAGGCTCGGGACTATCTTTTTATGTCCCCTCCGAAGGACGGCACAACTAAGGATATTTGACTCCTTTTAAAAAATCCTAGGACCACCTGCGGGTTTGAACCCGTCACCTTTGACATAGGAGGCTGTTATGCTAACCACCCAGCTACAAGTGATCCTACAAAATTGGTTGAAAACTTCTTAAATTGATATGAACAACGGAGCTAAATGTAAGTCGTGTGATTTTTTTTATCTATGTTTAATTAGCTTCTTTCTCTAAAGTACCTTCAATTTTGTAGATTTAAAAAAGATTAGGTACATTATCTTATTAGCATTGATACATAACATGTAAATATGCCAGTTGAGCGAATTTGATAAACAATTAAAGGAGATAAGTGCAAACAAATTGTTTTATGCAATTTTTGTCTTTTTGAACACATATTACGATCAATAGTATACCGTTGGATAGCTAAAGATTTTAGGAAAAATAATATCCAATACACGGAATTTTAAAGGATATGGAGAGTGATGAAAAGCCGATAAAACTTACCGATTTTGTAAATAAAAATATTACAGATTATTTAAAAAATACATGTTTCCATTGAAATTCAAAATAATTGAATCTTTAACAATTTATTTGTATCTTTAAATGTATTTAAAAATTCTTAAATTGATTTTAACGACGGAGGTAAGTGAAAGTCGTGTAATGCGCGAACCAGATTTTTATTTTATTAATAAAACTCATTATTATTTACCGAATAACTAATTACTTGCTTAATTGAAGTCAGAAAGTATTTAAGTAGTAATTATTTCGTTAATTGTGCATTATTATTATTATAGTAATAAATATCCTGTATTAAAAATAACAGGATTGTTTGTTTTTTATATAAATCTTATACTACTTCCTAATTTACTTTAAGTCGAGAGAGATTTGATTAAAATAAATAAAAAACACAATTGCCTGCCATTCCCTAACCCAATGAATTATCAAGTCATCCATAATATTTGTATAATAACAACGTCATGGCATATAACGGTTCATGCTGAAAGGTTTTGGGTCATTCGTGACTCCCGGTTACAATTCGGCATGTATCTGCAAGCGAAGCAGGTGAAAGTAAAGCTCCAACATTTATTGTTTCAAGTATTTTACATATTTATGTACTTATTATTATGTTTAGAATGACCGTCTTCAGGTAATTAAGTACATATGTAATTGGGTTGTGTCACATGAAATGTCCGTTTTCAAGGTAAAGGATTTTTATTAAAAGTACGATATGAAAACAAGATAATTTTATTCGAAGTATTTACCTTCCTTTTCTACACATTTCTCCGAACTGAAAAACTCTGAAAAAACGCACTTTTCACTTGATCATCATTTTCAAAAAGTTTTCCTTTGACGAAGTTGTCTAAATTCCTGAAAAGATTGTAATCTGTTGGAGTCAGGTCGGGAGAATATGGTGGGTGCGGAAGAACTTCGTAGCCCAGTTCTTTTAATTTTTGCACGGTATGTTTTGAAACATGGGGTCTTGCTGCCGCTCAGTGAGATCATGAGGTACCTATGTATCGAGCTTTTTTACTTTCCCAATACACTTTAAATGTCTGAAAACGGTAGATGCACTTGCAGTTTTCCAAGTCGGTATCCCCAGCTGAAAACTTAGCAAACCAACGGCGAATGGTCCGTTCATTGACACTCCCTTTTCCAAACGCCTTGCAAATATTTCTAGAGGACTCAGCTGCTGAATGGCCGAGTTTAAACTCGTACAAAAATATTACTCGAAAATCGTGTGTTTCCATGTCCATATTTCGAGGTATACTAAAAAGTGGGTAATTGAGTGGGAAGCTAATGTTTATAATACAAAGGTAGACGATTAGTAACTGTTTACTTTAAATATGTAAACATTCAGAAGAAAACAACAGAGACCTGCAAAATCCTTTATGTATTTCAAAAACTAACCCAATACAATCTCCTGCAGTTCAAAACCCCAATTCATTCACTAGAGACAATGTAAATAATTCTTTAACAATTTATTTTCGTTTTTAAATTTGTTAAAAAGTTCTTAAATTTATGAACAACGGAGGTAAGAGAAAGCCGTGAGTGGCGCCCCCCGTTTTTTATTTTTTATTTTTTTTATTTTTTTTTATTTATGTTTAATTAGCTCATCTTTTATTAATTCTTGGCCAAATATATGTCTCTTAATATGGTATTGATAACAACCCTACCTATGATGTAGGTACTGAATCTTATCATCCAGTGGAAAATCAGCTGTTCTTATTTTTAAGTATTTCCAAATTTTAATTAAGGCAAGCATGCTTATTATAATAAAGTCATAGGAATATTGATAGTTTATAGGTAATAAGTACCTTTACTTCTCAACAACCTGTGAATCCACCGCTGTACACGAGTGTTCCAACATCGAAAGTATAACATTAATTCTTCAATTCCTCCTCCGCACGAAGAGAAGATATTCCTTCTCCGAAAACTTTTCCCCGCTGAAGTGTTATCCAACGAGAGTTGGAAGAGTGTGAGAATCGCTGGCCCGAGGACAGCTGGAAGAGGAGTACCCTTGAGACCTCTCACTTTCGCTGGAAATGCCAGTCGTGATGACCCTACCTCGCCGTGGAAGAAGTATGGAGTATACTGTAAACTGCGAGTACGGTCTAACGGGTCCTTCTGTAACGGCAATGTCTGCCTTTAGTCGAGATTAACGATCTACAGTCTCTCTGATCCTGATTGATGATCGATTAATTGTCACTATATCAGTCCCAATGCTATCTTAATAGGTGTATTAGCCATGACCGATTGTCGTTATCGATATATTTATTACCCGGTATTATCTATCGTGTGTCAAAGTCGTTTCCTAACCTTTTCGAAGTTTGTTTATTGTTTATTCATGTAAGGCCACTTTATGCTTTTGTGGTTAATCGTACGATGCTACAGTTGGAGTCCTTAATGTTTCTTATTACGATTAATACCCTCCAAAATACGGTATATCTAAGGTTTTTAGCTTCAATTTTAAATCCTAGTCATCCGCCAGGTTTGAACCCGCGACCTTGGGCATAGGAAGCTGTTATGCTAGCCACTACATTACGGGTCACCCCCTCCTTTTCAAAGCTAGACTTCTATTGGCGCACTTAGTTGAAATCTATGTTTGTTTATACGTGTATAGTAACTTTATGCTACTGTGGACGATGCGACGGTAGGCGTCCTAAATTTTTCATATCTAACTTTAATTAGGATAATGATCTTTAAAGACTACCTGATGGTACACTCGACTGACGTACAGACATCTTAAGGCACAAGAACCTCCTACGGACTGCCCAACATGCGGTTGCCCGATTACTGTGAAACACGTTTTGACTCATTGAGCTCATTTTGCAATTGACACTGACTTACCAACCGTTTTACAAGACAACATACAGACAACTGCAAAACTTTTAGACTTTTTACGACAGACATAATTGTACAATAGACTATAATTTATCATAGTGATTTAAGGTGAAAATGACCAAAGTACCTACGAAATGTACCTGACATCCATCGTACAGTATCGGGACCACCTTAACAATCTTAAAACATCTATATTTTAGTTTCAAAAATTGTTTAGTGCAATTTTATTAATTTAAATTTTATTAATGTTTTATATTGAAATAATTTACATTTCTAAAGTAATTTGTTTTAAAAAGGGTATATTATAAGCCTACCATATGTTAATACTCATATTTTAAGGAATATTTGTTGTTGCCTAGGTTACAGAAAGTTTAATTTTACCATCTAAAAAATAAATTATATACAATGTATGATACTTATAAACCTTCAGGGAATAATGCCATCAATTATAGTAAAACATTTTCAAAATTCGTCGCATGGTTCAGAAATAGTTCACGAAAATCAAGAATCTTGAAATCATTTTATAAATATAGAGAATATAGGTTGACATACTGACTGAGCAAAAAATAATACCTGACCATCAATTCGGTTTTCGCACGTCACACTCAACGACACACCAATTACACAGAGTTACTGACTTCATTGCAGGAGCACTAGAAAAAAAGCAATACGCGACTGGAGTATTTTTGGATGTTGCCCAAGCGTTTGATAAAGTCTGGCACGAGGGGCTTCTCTTTAAACTCAAGAACGTACTACCTTACACATACTATCTTATTATACACTCTTTTCTCTCTGATAGGTTTTTCTCTGTTCGGCAGGGCTCAGAAACTTCTTCAATCCGACCAGCCTTGGCAGGAGTACCGCAAGGATCGATACTTGCTCCGCTCCTATACATTGTATACACAAATGACATACCAACTCACCCCACCACATTGACTGCAACTTACGCGGACGATACTGCAATTCTAACATCAAACGACGATCCTATACTTGCCTCACTGACTCAACAAAATCACCTGATGACACTACAAAATTGGTACAAGCTATGGAAAATTCGTTTAAATCTCGACAAAATCAAAACACGTAACGTTTACACTACGACAAAACACTTGCCCACCAATTTTTATCGACAACAACCAAATTACTCAGACCAACTCTGTACATTACCTAGGACTGACACTCGATCGAAGGATGACTTGGGGCCCACATGTCAAGATGAAAAGACAGACTCTTAACCACCGACTGAAAGTACTATACTCACTTTTATCTAAATCTTCAAAATTAAAAATTAGACAGAAACTTAATACATACACATACCTTCTTAAGCCAATATGGACTTACGCTTCACAGATTTTTGGTTCAGCAAAAAAGACTCACATACAAAAACTGCAATCATTTCAATCCAAAATTTTAAGACTGATAACGACAGCTCCTTGGTACGTAAACAACAGAACCCTACATACGGACTTACAACAACCAACAGTTGACCAACATATACGAACACTCTATACTCGTTTTCACAGTAAACTTAACGGACACGACAATAGACTGATTAACGACATGTCAATAGCTGAAATGCCAGTCAGAAGAAGGCTAAAGAGAGGCTGGATGAGGGACCTCCTCGGATAAAATAAAGCCATGGAAGGGGTGCTGCTGGGCATTTTCCTTCTTCATGCCTACCATGCCTGGTCTCAATTTGCACAGCACATTTGCTGATTGTCAGATACATTCTCACAGGCGTGAATATTGATATAAAGAGAAAAAAAAATATAGAGAAGATGAACTATTTAAAATGCGTCTTGAAAGTTTAATTTAGTTTTCATAGGAGCCCTGCTTAGATCACTGTGAAACATCCGTTTTTTTCTCATAATCTAAAATAATAAATAGGAATGTTAGTTTAAAGATTTATAACAACTTTTATAATTATTTTATCAACTTAGGTACGATTTAGTATGTAATATTGTTTCTAAAATCTATAGCGCTGTAAGCAGGAATACAACTTGTACGATACTGTACGGTAGCAACACTGAATAACCATAAACTTTCTCATTATAATTTTACAGATTGCATATGTTTATAAGTTGATGGGTTTATAACAAAGTTATACTAATTTTATTGCATAGGAACTTTTCTAAAATCTTGCGCTTACAACGGAATATCATACGTCTATATACAGGAATAATTTTTCGATGACTCGATTAAAAAAAAAAATTGATTTTGCTATCCAACCAACTAAAAGATAGATCGAGACTTCATTTTGTAAATATATAGATTAGCCAACCGACAATCTGATACGCGAGAAAACTGCTTTACATAACGTATACAAGAAGACAAAATAAACATACAGTTAATGGAGGCCAAAGCACACCTCCCACACTTCAAGTGATTTACCGCATCTCAAGAATTGTAAAGCATCCCATTACCTGCCTCGTGGAAACTGCTAAGGGGGCGCACTTCCCGATCATCGGGGAAATGTCAAGGATAGTCCTGGAAATGGCGAACGTGATCTCTTGCGGGGGTTGGAGGAGGCAAGGATATCGCAGAAAATAATGAGGATAACACACTTTTCATTATTACCACTCGGGGGTACAATGTTCCCGAATCAGGGCAGGTTGTAAGTAGGATCTGGTCAGAGGACACGACCTGCAAGGACCTTGTGTAATCTAGCCACTTTTACGAACGTAAATTGTTAATATAAAAGCAGAATACGGAGTATTTTCTGTCATAATAATACTATATCGAGGAAGCCTTGGACGGTAAGTGCTCATAAATAAGTAAGCAATGACGCAATATAGCCATTTTTGGGTAGTAAATGAACTATTATGCTATTATATTGGAGAATATTATGATTCAGAAGATCTAAACTACGTTAATAAGGTTGAAATCATACTTACATCACAAGAAGAGACATTAAAATAATCATCTATATTAGTATACGAACATTTATAGCTTCAAAACATAGGTATTTTTGAATATTTAGGTAATTTTCTTGTAAGGAATATATAGCTAAATTCTTTTTTAAAGATTCATAAAATTTCTTATACTTTATAAAATATAAACACAATTTCGGAACTAGGTTAATGTCTTAAAACTACTCAGTTAGTATAATTTTTTTGTACTTGTGGTTTTTAATACTCAGAATTATACTCCTAAATATTTAAAATTTCGTCTAAATTTTCGATAATATTAAAACAATTCAAACAAAATTTCGAAGATAGACAAAGGTTTCAAAATTATGGAATGAATTTTGGCTTTCCTTTGTTTTTTAATACCAATGATATAACTGTGTAAGTCCTTAATTTTTATTTTGTTTTCAAATTAAAAAAAAAAATGTACTCCTCAAACTATGCAATATAGGTTTAAATATATATAAAGTAGGGAGTTTATTATATCTAAAGATTCCAAAAATGTTGAAATCATTTAAAATAGCTATGGTAGGTTCAGCTTCATGTGAATTGATGTTTAGATTAAAATCATGGAAAGAGAGTGATTTTTTTTTTCTTTTCTTACCCTCTGGTTTTATTTTCGAACAAAATACAAATACAAATGTAATATGTATAGATGTCACATTTGTCCTTCTGTTACCCGGAGGTATTCTAAAGAGGATTGCTATATGCGCTGGATGCACTAGTAATCTTTCAAGGGCTTCTTCTATGCCTTTATTTATCCATTGCAAAATGGGAGGGACCATTCTTCAGTGTTTTGGCAATAAATTGAGTTCAGACATAGTCCAAACTCCTTCCCTCGGCGACAACGTCAACGAGAGGTAGTGATCCTTGCCACCTCCCAGGCTTGGGTGGTGGGGTGATATCAGAAAATAATGGATTAGCACAGGCCTTCAGCCCATCAAAAAATTTAATGTGCCTCCGGCTGATATATTCAGGCACTGTTGGCAATACTAACTCCTGATGAAGGATATGGTTTTTGGCCCTCTGTAAGTTGGTACCTCTGATAATCCGCCGAAGGATGGAGTTCTGGAACGTCTGTAATTGTTTGAGAGTGGACTTAAACAGATGCCGGATCAAGGGCGCACCATAGAGCATAGTCGGACGTATTATAGCCTTGTAGATCTGTAGTTTCAGCCTCAGTGACAGCTGAGGTGACGTGAGTAGATGATTAAGTCTATAGCCGTTCTCCTGGCCAGTTTGAGTCGTTCCCGGACGTGACTAGATAAGGTGAGGTGCCTATCTAGAGTGACGTCCAGGTAGAGGATTGAATTAGAGACTGGCAGTGTTTCTCCGTTCACTTTAAAATCAGTGGGCAAAGCGCTCTTCCCCTTCTGGAACGACATGACAATGGCATCTGTCTTTTTCGGGTTCACCCTAATGCCAATCTCCTTCAGCTCATCTACAATAGTGGTCGATGCTCCTTGTGCCAGGGTGAGAGCCCTTTTCGGTCTCATACTAGAAGCATAGATGCCAATGTCATCGGCGTAGGCTGCTACCAGTGCCATTGGGTGCTTCATTGAGATCACTTTTGCTGTAAAGATCACAAACAATAGTGGTCCCAATACAGAACCTTGAGGTACCCACAAATGGTGTCCTTTGAAGTTGACAATTTATCGCCTACCCTTACGACGAAGGATCTCCCGCTTAAGTAGCTTCTGATCAATCGGCATAATGAAGCTGGAAAACGATAGTCTTCCAACTGGCGAAGCAGCAACTTGTGAGATACACAATCAAACGCCTGTGTGCAGTCCAGCGAGATGAACGCCATGGCTTCATTGTTCTTCGTCATACGCTCTATGGTGTGCCTTTGAAGTTTCACTAAATGATGATCACAGGCCTCGTGAGAACCCGGTCTGTTCTGGTGGAATGATGGACTCCTCACTGCAGTGCTCTAGCAGATGGTGATGGATTAGCCTCTCGAACACCTTGCTCATATGCGAAAGGAGACTGATAGGCCGATAATGCTCTGGTGAGTCTCCATTCTTCTCAGGCTTAAGTAGCGGCACTATGATCGCTTGCTTCCAGTCATCGGGGAAGTATGAGATCCGCATACAGGAGTTAAAAATGTTTAATAGGAAGGCTTTACCCCTCCGAGGTAGCATCTTCAATAGTACATACGGAATATCATCCAGTCCCGAAGCCTTGTTACCCTTGGTGCGTCGTAGTACCGACTCAAGCTGTCCGAAGGTGAAAATATCCTCTTTTCATTAGGGGACGTTGGTCTTACCGCAGGAAGTGTGGGAGCATTTAACAGCCGATCATCTTCCCTCGCCTTATAAGAATCGGCCAAGAGTTCAGCCTGTTCCTCAGGGGATAATAGGGTGCCACCTGATGAAAGGTGTACACTCTTCCTCTACAAATTGCAGAAAAGAAATAGGGAAGAAGTTACATATAAATGATTTACAAAAGTATCACCTAGCGGCTAGCATAACAGCCTTCTATGCAAAAGGTCACGGGTTCAAACCAGGAGGTGTGCCTAGGATTTTTTTCAGAGTAAATCCTTAGTTATGCCGTCATTCTGAAGAGACGTAAAAAGGTGATCCCGAGCCTGAGCGATGTCTGGTACTCGTTAAAGATCCCTATCCTAATTAAATCAGGATATGCGTCTGATTAGCCACAGTAGCATTAAAGTGACGTTAAATAAATTACAAAAAAAAAAAAACAGTGCTAAATACAAAAATTAGATTTAAGAGTTGAGCTATCGCATCTATTACTATTTCTAGATATATGACTAAGTTATATTATTTCCAACATGACTAAGAAGATCTACGAAATATGAGAAAAGTCTTACGGGAAAATCGTTGGGAAAATAATAAACGTTCCTAGAACTCATTGATCTGCGAAAGATGAATTTTCTCTTCCGTAGAGCCAGTTTCCAAGAGAGTGGATTGGTCATGAGAACAGTTTTCCACGTCGAACAAACCAAGATGGAAAGATCAGATTCTAGGCTTAATTTTGAATAGGCCGCGTTACGGGCGAGTAATAATTCCATTTTTTGGTATTTCGATAAGTTACGTAGCGGGGATTCGTAACAGTGATGCCTAGATGGGATAGCGTTAGCGGTGTATTGTGAGGTAATTTCAGATGTTTGTATGGGGAAACAATATTTATGGAATGTAACTGTGGATAAAATAAAATGAAAAAAAAAAATATGTTTACCTTATTTCTCCAGGGTGTTTCCAATACCACCTGAAAATCACAAAAGAAGTTTAAATTAGTATGAAGTTAAAATATCAACAATAATAAGCTAAGGAACCTAAAGGTTCGTGGTGATATCACCAATCCTTGCCTAAATAGTTTATCTTAATGAAAACCGTTCAAGCCCAAGCCATATATAATTTATATATATATTATTTTTTTTTTTTTAGAATTTTAAACGGACATAGGATATCCATGGACAATTATGGCTGTTTTTATTGTTTTGTTGTATATAAATAAATGATTTATTTTACATAATAATTACAGTTATAAACATTGGATATTATTATCTATGTATTTTAAACATTAACAAACAAATTAAATATTCATTGGGTATCTTAAAACTTTTAAAATGAAATTACATAAAATCAGAACTTACTAAAAATCTATTAGCCTTAGCAAGAGTACTTCGAGGGACAATCCATAATCCTATAATTTAAGTAAAACACAGGATATTGCATCACCGTTACAAAGATGTATTTAGATGCAGAAATCCATAACAAGTGTAAATAAAACATTAAATCCAAAAGAAAAAAAAAACGGAGGATTAAAACAAAGCAATCATTTGCTGAAGTGTGGACAAACTTAGAACAAATTTTCAGAAAATAGATTAAGCAATTTTAAATGTTAAGTAAAGGGTGTTAATAAATATATATATATATATATATATATATATATATATATATATATATATATATATATAACCTGTACCAATACAACCCATAAAGGGTCTTGGGCTCATATAAAGATTCTTACTGTAGGCCAACGACAGTCCACATTTTTGTGTTTACCCACTGTATACAGGCTGGGTCTGCCCCAGGAGAGTCTCCACACCATAGGGTCGCCCCCCGACTGAATTAACAGAATAAATAATATTCTGCCACAGCCGGGATTCTAACCCAGGACCCAGAGAACTGTAGACTAGTGCTCTACTCACTAGACCACGCCGCTCCCCAATATATATATATTTGACCTCTACTCAGCTATAAATCATTTTTTATTTTCACTTACTTATATATGAAATATATAGTAAAAGAAAGTATTGCAAAAATTTTCGAATTTCAGTTTTCAACGGAAATACAAATTTTAGGGAACCCTCATTCTAAATAGCAAAGCCAAGCGAAAAGGTGTGTGTCCGTCCGTCCGTCCAGTATGTATGTGGTCTGCCTCGAAAACAGCTAGTTGTATAAAACTCAAATTATATATTTTAGAAGGTTATATGCCTTAGATGCTATAACAAATTTTTCACGAGAATTGGTGAACCAGAAGAGGAATTTTTTACCACGCATTTTGTGCCTTTTAACGATTTAAGAAGAGGAAAGAATCTTGAATTTTATGGATTCCAAAAAAATAACTATATCATATTATTAGTTTAAAAAAAAACCGCCAAATGTGCAAGTTGAACGAATTAGATGACTTCATATCTATTTATTTCAAGGAGGAAATAGAAACGGAAATACACGTTTTAGGGCCTCATGAGTCATAAATCAAGTCCCACAAAAAGATGGGTGTGTATATGGTAAGTTCACACTTGATAGTCGTCCATATAAAATAACTGTTTTTTTTTCAAGTAGTTAAAGAATTTCTGTCGATGGTTTATTACTAATATATATTCATAAAAAAAAACGACAAATGAATATTAATTTACTTAATAATTATTCCAAAAGAAAGCCAAGAATACAAGTTTTGGAATGGAGACTAATTAATTATTCGTCCGCATTAGAGAGGTCTGTGACCGCTACTTAAATGGAACTGAGGGCTATAACAGGCTATTGTTACTGAGACGTCTTTTCTTACGTGCTCTGACATAATATGTATCACACGTTTCGTGCTGCATTAACATCTGCGTCACAGCATTTATTAATAATTCAAATCTTAACAGTGATGTAATCAGGTTATTTATATTTTTTTTCCTTTTGTTTTTGGGGAAATAATAATATAAAAACGCTGCATAATTATACGCAATGTTTTATTATTTCAAATAACAATATTAGGGTATAACTGTTTATATAGATGTTGATAGGCAATTAAGTAATATGAAAAGCAATAATTAAAGGATTATATCATGTCACTACCGTCTGATTTCAAAACGCAATATCTCAGCTAGTTGTTAACCAATTTCAATGATTCTTTTTTCATTTTGTCGAAAATTAAATTCTCTATCAAATAACAATATATGAACATAATCAAATGTTTGGTATTTATTTATTTATTAATTAGGAGAAATACATTTAATCTTCTTTTTTTTCTCTTTTAATTATTAGCGGTTTTTTGGTTAAAAAACCCTGAAAAATGTTATATATCTTCAAAAGTAACATAGTTATTGAATTAAATCACTTTTAATCGGCCGCCATTTTAAAACTATCCAGCTGATATCAACGTCTAGGTGTTAAAATCATCCTTGATCATCATGTACAAGTATTTTTGTGGCGGATTTCAAGAAAATTGGTCCAATAGTTTCGGAGCAATGCCGCGGAAAAAACGGATTTTTTTTTATTCGTTATTCAGACTCCACGCATGTTGAAATGTAAGCTCTCAGATCTTGAGGGGGAGGGACATTTTTTTTTTTTTTTTTTTTTTGTCCCGATTACAAAGGTACATTATTGAAAATAATAAACCAAAATGAAAGTAGTATTATTATTAAAAAAAAAAATTAAAAATGGAAAAAAAAGTAGTGTCCGGCTTCGATTTCGACTGTGGCAAGATACTTATTAATTATTTATTTCAAAAATGGAGAAATCCCTGGTGGGGAGACCCTCGTGGGGCTCACCCGATCTCTTATAAAGTGGGTACCCGAAAACTGATAATTCTAACTAATAACCTTCTTTCAAGGCCGTTTATGTATCTGAATATAATAAAAGGAAAGAATCAAGATTTTATTGCAGTTAATCATGTTACTGGGGTCACCTATAGTGGCTAGCATAACTAACATAACCTGCAGGGGGCCTAGGATTTATTAACGAGAATGAAAATTCCTTAGTTATGCTGTCCTTCGGATGTGATGTAAAAAGTGGTTCCGAGCCGATTTGATTTCAGGTACTCCTTAAAGATAATAAAACCTAGATAGAAAAATTTAGGATTCCCACTGTAACATCGTCCGATTGGCCATATTATTAGAAAGTGACGTTAAATGAATAAACAAACAATTCATATTATCAAATAATTGAATGGAGAGAAACGCTAAACAATAATACCGAACGATACTATAATAAGAAAAAAAATTGTTTAAAGGTTTTTTTTTTCATGAAGGGTGTGAGAAAAAAAAAATCATTTGTGAGGTTACTCAATACTTTAACAACGTTTGGTGGGGTCTTCTATAGTACAGTGGCTGACATAACAGCCGTAAATGCTGAAGATTGCAGTTTCAAATCCGGATTTTTTAAAGGGAGTAAAAAAAAAAATCCTATCGTTCTTCGGAGGGGACGTAAAATGTTGGTCCCGAGGATTTGAGATGTCAAGTTCCTAATCATTGCAGAAGAGAAAGAGGGAAGAAGTTACTTATCAATAATTACAAAAGAAAAGTATCACCTGTAGCATAGTGGCTAGCATAACCGCCTTCCCGGTGGTCCGGAGCCTGTGCAATGTCAGGTACTCGTTAAAGATAGGCAAAATTACTCGTTAAATCAGGTACCGTTAACCTGGATAGGCAAAATTTAGGACTCCCACTGTAGCAACGTCCAACGTAGTAATATAAAATGACATTAAAAAAAATAAACAAATGACGTCTTTTCAATCATTTTTTTATAATGTAATTATATGATAAATAAAATGTTGGAAACGTAAACAATCATTTCTTCATCAAATGAGCATTTGACATTGACAAAACAAGTTATATGATTCATACATTAACCTGTTATACATAATTAAGCGGATCTGTTTTTATGTATTCTTTGCGTAATATAGGCGATGATTAATATATTTATTAATAGTCAAAGCAGCCAGGAAATAGAAATAAAACTTGAATTGCATTGATATATAGTTTCTGAAATACATAAAGGATTTTGCAGGTCTCTGTTGTTTTCTTCCGAATGTTTACATATTTAACGTAAACAGTTACTAACCTCTAACTTTGTATTATAAACATTGGCTTCCAAATCAATTACCCACTTTTTAGTATACCTCCAAATGTGAAGTTTGGGGAAGATGATCATGATCTCACTGAGCGGCAGCAAGACCTCATGATTCAAAACATACCTCAAAACATATTCTCCCAACTTGTCTCCAACTGATTACCACCTGTTCAGGAATTTAGACAACTTCGTCAATGGAAAACTTTTTGAAAATGATGATCAAGTGAAAAGTGCGTTTTAAGATTTTGTTTCACTTCAAAGCTCAGAGTTTTTCAGTTCGGGGATAAAAAAGTTGGTGTCACGTTGGGAAAAATGTGTAGAAAAAGAAGGTAAATACTTCGAATAAAATTATCTTGTTTTCATATCGTATTTTTAATAAAAATCCTTTACCTTGAAAACGGACATTTCATGTGACACAACCCAATATTTTGATGACTGCATCCCGATTTAACTTCTCCTCAATATGGACACACAGTCAACGAGTCTTACATCATTATGAACCAGTTTTAATATATTGTCCAATTAATTTTTCTTATTTCGCCAATGATTGAATATAATAATGAGTTGTAATAATGATGTTATAAAATAAAAATAATATTTTGTTGCTCAGTGCACTTATTATTACGATAAACTCATAGTCATTAATTCTTAATTGGTAAAACATTACTTTTTAAAACATAAATGACACAGTATTTAAGTTGCACCAGTGCGTATAAAGGGCGGGTCGCTAGTTTTTACAAAAGCAAAAGAGAATTTTTTTTTTTTTCAAGATTAACGAATGTACCGTTAGTTCGGAATTTGTTAAGCGATTAAGGGTGAAATGGTACAAGGGATTATAATCTGAGAGTTGACGTTGACTAAATCCAGAAGATGACTGTACAATAGCCAGCACGTCCTGGAGGATGACTAAGGGCGAAGATGACAAGGAACAGCCTTGACCAGAACACTATCGGATCGGGCTAGCGGTGTCTCGCTCTGTCCTTATCATTACTCCACTATTTCATTTCTCATTCTACTCCTATTTATTTATTTTTGTACATATATAGCGGAGGTAATTTATGTTAATAACGGTGTCTATAAATTTTCGAATTTGGTTCGTTTGTTTATTTATTTAACGTAAATTTATGCTACAGTGGCTAACCGTACGATACTACACCAGGAGTCCTAAAGTTTACCTATCTAGGTTTAATTAGGATAGGAAATTTTAAAGAGCACCTGACATCGCACAGGCTCGGGACCACCGTCTTACGTCTCCTCCGAAGGACGGCATAACTAAGGATTTTTAACTATTTTCGAATTAGTGTTCTACAACGGGAACTTTACGGGAAGGTAAGAACGTGGTGTGGAAGATAAAAATAGTGCTGAAAAAAATTAGAATAAGTCTAATTCAACTAAAAAAATCTGGTGCGTGCAACCACGACTTTCACTTATCTCCGTTGATAAAATTAATTTAAACATTTTTAAATACAGCTACTGATGAAAAAAAATTAATAACATTAAATTTTGAAAGATACATTTGTATCATAAAATAATCTAATATATTTTTATCTATAACAATAAAGTAGTTTTATCGGTTTTTCATCTTTCTCCATTAACATTTGTTTGTAAGATAATGTTTTTCCAAGATCTATAGCTTTTCAACGGTGCCACATACATCCATTACTTTTCGTGTCTTTAAAAATTCAAAAATTACATTAAAAAATATTATATTTTCGCTCATTTCGGTTATCGAATTCGTTCCCGTTATTTATCAATGCCAACAAGACGATATGGTTAATTGTTTTTAAATCTACAAAATTAAGGTAAGTTAGAGAAAGAAAATTTAAAAATAGGCATTTAACCCCTGTAAGACTATTTCATATAGGATGAATATAATATATATATTCATATAATATATTATTAATATAATATTAATAAATTCCATTAATTTTTACATCCAGAAAGCCCATTTGATCAAAATCATTAGAGCCGTTTTTGAGAAAATCGTAAAAACGTGCAAAATACATGGAATGAAGTTACTCTTCGCGTTCCCGACTTAGATGAATTTCATGTCTTAAATATGAACACTCAGTTTCGTATAACGTTTCATTTTCGTGCTAGACTTACCTTCACACACATTTCCGTTGAAAAATAGAATTAAAAAATTTCACTATCGCAATACTTTCCCTTAAATGTATTTCATATATAACGAGAGAAAGTAAATATTTTTGTAACATCCTATATTTATAATTTTCTAAAATATGAAATTTTATTAGCTTACTGACTATTCTGTATATTTAAGTAAAAGTTAAAATAATTGAATTGTCTTGAGAGGCACATCATATATAACAGGAGTATAATCTGACTATCGATGATAATCTTATGCCATGATACAGTTATTATAAGCTAAGTCAGTGTTCTGATATTCATAAAAAGATACGATTCATTATGAACGAAAAAGTATATGCGATGAATATAGTAGGCCAGTGTTACATTATGACAGTATAACAGTCACTATGCAGCACTGACAGCTGACACAGACTGTATAATGTCAGTATTACCCTAGTCACTGTAACGTGTACTATAAAAGCGATGTCTTGACAGCTCTGAGGGAATGTTTATGTCAACGCCTCATTGTTCTTCGGCGTGATCCTTATGCGTGATTCAATTCAATATTATATTAACGTCTGCCCGTCTGAAATTCAAAATGGGGCAATAATCCATCATTTACAGGTAAAATCTCTCTATTATATAAAAGATCTGGTGCGCAAAACACATGACTTTCCTTTAGCACGGTCGTTAAATTCAATTTAAGATCTTTTTTAATAAAGTTTTTTTTGTTTGTTTTTTTAAACATATTTATTGATATTTACAACTGTATTAAATAAAAATACATCTAGTAAATGTGATGGTAATATATAAAACTGCCATGAAAACATGTAGAGACACTACCCAGTGGCAGCACTCTAAAAATATTTTAAACTAAAAGGTCTCGGGACCATTTCCTTTTCAGGCGCCTCGGAGGATTGTTTACATATTTAAAGTAAACAGTTACTCATAATATGAACATGGAAACATGCGATTTTCAAGTAATATTTTTGTACGAATTTAAACTCTGCTATTCACCAGCTGAGGCCACTAGAAATATTTGCAAGGCGTTTGGGGAAGGGAGTGTTAATGAACGGACCATTCGCCGTTTGTTTGCTAAGTTTTCAGCTGTGGATACCGACTTGGAAAACTTGCCCCGAGCAAGACCTCCGTCCGTAATAGACAACGATGTCCTCAAACATACAGTAGAAGGAAATCCCTACGAAACAGTCAAAGGACTCTCAGCACAACTGAATGCAAGTTCCAGACATTTAAAGTGTATTGGGAAAGTAAAAAAGCTCGATACATGGGTACCTGATCTCACTGTACCACCTGTTCAGGAATTTAAACAACTTCGTCAAAGGAAAACTTTTTGAAAATGATGATCAAGTGAAAAGTGCGTTTTCATATTTTGTTCTACTTCAAAGCTCAGAGTTTTTCAGTTCGGGGATAAAAAAGATAGTGTCACGTGGGGAAAAATGTGTGGAAAAAGAAGGTAAATACTTCGAATAAAATTATCTTGTTTTCATATCGTATTTTTAATAAGAATCCTTTCCCTTGAAAACGGACATTTCATGTGACACAACCCAATACTTTAGAGGAAGGAAATTCAATATATCAGCATCTAAGTCCAGTCAGACTATTAAAATTGAATCCTAGATGATTTCAAAGCCCATTAAATTTTACACTGGTAAAGCGAGTTAAATGAAATTAGTTTGAGAAACAATCTGCAATATTCATGGTATATTGTTGCTCTTGTGGTTTGCATATTTGTTAAAACAGTTGCTGAAACATCGAAGGGATATACGCTTCTAAGATAATAAATTTCAGTTTCATACATGTTATCGTTTTCAGGGTAGATTTCCAACATTTACACAGATCATTTTGTGGGACGTTGTCATTTGGACTAACGACACCCTAAGACGTGTATTTGCGCTGAAAACTCGAATTCGAATAATGATTTTATCAATGCTGATTAGATGATATGATTAATTTTTCAATAATCAAAGTCAATCAATCCAAATGCAAACATGTCACCTTTACCCCTCGAAGACAATCCTGCCCTCCAGTTCTCTTTAACTCCGTTCCGCTTCCTTTCTTCGACATAGTCCGGTATCTTGGATTCCTTCTGGACAAAAGACTAACTTGGAACCCGCATACTAGACTTAAACGACAAGAACTTAATCGACGATTTGGACAATTATACAAACTACTGAACAGAAATTTTAAATTATCTATCGAGAACAAACTGCTAATATACAATACAGTACTAAAACCTATCTGGACCTACGGACTTGAACTGTGGGGGACAGCCAAATTTTCTAACATCAAACGCATTCAATCCTTCCAATCAAAAGCCCTCCGAACAATAGTTAATGCTCCTTATTATGTATCCAACCATACCTTACACCGCGACCTAAATATTCCATTTATTTTAGACCTTATACCATTAAAATTCTCTAAATTCCATCAGAACCTTATCCATCACCCTAATCCGCTAGCTTAATCCTTACCCAGCTCCACACATCCTTACCCCTAGAAGGTTGAAACGGCAGTGGCCTCGAGACCTCTTGTAAAATGTATTGTATATTGGAGTTCTAGCATTGGCTAGATTCTCCACTCACGTGCTGTATGCTTGTGAATTGTATATAGGTATGAGTGACTTTTGTATATATTTTTATTGATTTTGTTTTGTATATATTTATATTGTATTATTATTATATAATTTATTGTTTTGTATATATCGTGTGAATGCAGTATGAATGTTGTACTTTATCCCTATTAAAAATGTCCTAAATTGGACAGATTGTAATATTGTTCAATAAAGAATTGTTTCTAAAAAAAAAAAAAAAATTGTTTTGAAATATTCCAAATTAATGGTACTTTAGAGGGAGAAGAACATTTAAAATATCAGGACTGTTCCAATAAGAATGAAACATATATGATATTGAAACCCATTCAATTTTACATCAATATAGCGAGTTTAAACGAAATCGTTAGAGCCGTTTTCGAGAAAATCGTAAAAGGTGCGAAATGCGTGGGATAAAGTGGCTTTGTGGTTTGCTGATTTTGTTGAAAAAGTTGTAACATTTAAACACTACTAAGATATGAAATTCGAGTTCTTTACAACTTGACCTTCTTGCGGGGCTTGGTCATTTGGACTCGAATTCCAAAATTTTCAAGATCGCAATACATTCTTATATATATATATATATATATATATATATATATATATATATATATATATATATATATATATATATATATATATATCATATATATGTAAGTGAAAGTAAGCAGTTTGTAAGTATGTATTTATGTTTCTAATTAAAAAATCTAAGAACAAATTTCTTTCATGAAAAATCTAGAAAGTAGTATCTCAGATGTTAGCCATGGCGATGAATAATAGATGGTTTTCTTAAAGCTTGTCATAAATTTCTTTTCAACCTCTACATGGCAGACCTATTAAGCACACCAACTCCTTCATAAAGCTCACGAATCCTTCATATTATCCTTCGACGACACGAAAACCAAGAGTCTGAGGAGAGAGTTATCGCTGGAGGCGATGGGCCACCTCACTTCATCAAACGAGACCCGCCATCAGAGGCAATGGTACCAATCACAGAGCTCGATGACCCCGTTACCCTAACTGGAAGATTGGTACCACTGCTATAACATTACCATCTGGGTTGGCAAATACCTGCTCTGGAGACCAACAATAGTCGGTCTGATGAGGGCGGGATATCAGATTGTACACAGTTTGCCGCCGGCAGCTGATCTGGTCCTGATATCTTAAGCTTTAACCTCTAAGATATGAAAAGTCGCTTTCACTCGTAGGGTTTAGCATGTTGGCAAATTGGAATTTTGTTAGCCTATATAAAATATGCGAGTCTGTAAAGGGAAAAAATAAGCTTCCATCTGTTTAAAAATAATAATAATAATATATATACACATATATTAGAAGCGTTAGAAGCGACCTGAGATGTTACCGCAACTTTTTCATAAAAATCAGTCGACCTGAAGATCCACTTTATACTAAGTATTATGCACTTATTTACAATTTTCTCGTAATCAGATCGAACGATTTTTATTAAGCTACCAGAATCGATGTAACATTTAATGTGCTTTAATATCGCATAGGTTTCATTCGGATTGAAACAGTCTTACAGGGTTAATTCCGTTTTTTATATTTTCTATATATCACTATTATAGTATATATATATATCACTATTATAGTATATACCACTACAACCCATGGTGGGTCTTGGGATGAGTACATATAGAGATTCGTACTGTTTCAAGGCCAACGGCAGTGCAATGAGGTGATTAGGCCTTAATCGCGCTCAGCCGCCAGGTTTTCCCCAATTAATTTGGGTACCCATTTTATAGAGGTTGGGTCTGCCCCAGGAGGGTCTCCATACCCTAGGGTCGCCCCCCGACTGAATTAACAGAATAAATAATATTCTGCCACAGCCGGGATTCGAACCCAGAACCCGGAGCACAGCAGACTAGCGCTCTATCCACTAGACCACGCTAAAATGGGGTATTGAACGAATTCGAATCAATCAATCAAAGGAGAAAAAAGAAAAGAAAAAAATGAACATTAGCACAGTAATATAGATATAAAATATACCGTTGAAAAACTAAGGATTTTAGAGAAAAAATATTATCTTAACCATCACAAAATTGTAAAAGTTAATGGAGAGTGATGAAAATCCTTTAAAATTAACTGATTTTATTAGCTAATAATATAATAAATTGCTTGGTAAAACATTTTTCTATCGAAACTTGATACAATAAATTATTAAAAGTTTATTCGAAAATTCTTAAATCGATTTCAGCAACGGATATATGTGATAGTCATGTGTTTGGCGCACCAGATTATAACCTTAAAAAACACCTGTTTCACTATGACAACTGAAGCAATAAATTTAAAACTGATGGTGTCTGATTCAAAGTAATATTTTTGAGTTAGTTGCTATGACGATTATTTTTGTGAATTCTTGATCGCCTTTTGATCTGTTCCGGAAGCGAATTCGAGGACACTAACATATATTTCTAAATTAAAAACATCGTTTTAGCAAGATTTGCTAATATCGATTGTTATCCAAGGTTTTGAGCCATCTTATTCTAACATTTCGCATACATAATTCTTTTCTTTAGTTATTAAAAAAGAATCACAAGAAGTCATTAACTTCACGCTGGTAAGTTATTATTTAATGTCAGTTCATTAAAGAATTTCAATTGTAATATTCTATGCCATTAACTCTTCCAATACTAATGACCGCTATATCATTGTCACAGTAAAACGAATGTGTGATAATCGATTAGCAAAACACATTTATCGATACAAAAGCTTTTGTCGATGGTATCTAAGAGGCAGCGGTGACTGGAGAAATTGGTCGCCTTATGTAGGACAATAATCTGCCATCATTAGTTGAAGACCTTTTTGAGACGGATCTAGTCAGCATTGGCTTAGCACATGATATACTTTAGTATTTAAGGCCTTGAGTCTTTAATGTCAATATATATATATATAGGTTCTTTTTAACAATGTGTATAATTGTTTATTCATTTAACAATATCCCCTCTAATATACAACTTTCAAAACAAGTTAAATATTTAGGAATCACCCTGGACCGTAAAATAATTTTCAAACACCATATTAACAATAGAATAAATGGAGCCTGTAACTTATTATACAATTTGTACCTATACTTCAATAAATATACATAATTATTAGCGAAAAAACAATTTAATATTATATAAAACTATTATCAGGCCTATAATTACATATGCTGCCCAAACTGTAGTCTTGCTAGGAAAACACATATAAAAAAAATTACAAGTTTTACAAAATAGATGTTTAAGAATCATCAATAATTGCCCACCATACACCAAAATAACTACCATGCACAAAAAAACAACAACAGGATATTCAAATACAAGAACTTTAACACCAACAAACGCTGTAATTTTTCACAAAATGACGCACAATCATAAAACAAATAGGTATTTATGCTAACCTGTCAACTCCAAAATACAGACATAAAGGATCAAAACATGTATTGTTTAACAAATTCTAGAGTACATAGCCTTATCTTAAAATTGTATTAATATCTTTTTTTTTTTTGTTTTTGTTAATTTATAATTATTGTTTTCTTAGTTGATTTTTTTTTAGCAGAAATATAAATATTGATGTACAAATTAGTTTTAAATAATATGTGGCCATTATAAAGGAATATCACAGAATGTATTCTAATTTTGCATAAGTATTCTTTATAAATAAAGCTTTAATTTATAAACAAAAATCACTAATCGTCACTTTATGGTTCTTTGTCTGGTCGAACGATGCTAAAATGGAGAACCTCTTTTTTGGTAATTATTTATTGATATTTACAACTGTATTGTTCAACACATCTAGTAAATAGGCTATGAAATGGACATGAACAAAATAAGTAGAGAAGCTACCCAGCGACAGCACTCTAAATATTCTAAACAAGAAGGTCTCGAGGCCAATTTTTTTTTGTTTCAGGCACCTCGGAGGATTATTAGGAATATAAGTGGAAGAAAGTGCTAAAACTAGAAGGTTAGAGTGGGAATGGAGTTTGCTATGAAAGGAATGATATCTGGTTCGGGCCAAATCAGCAATAAACGGAACAATAAAGTCTTTATGGATCACTTCATTAGTTACAAAATAAGGAGCATTGATGATTTTAAGAAGGATTTTGGATTGTAGGGATTGGATACGGGAAGAATTTGATGGTTTAGTAGAGCTCCAAAACTCTGCACCGTAGGATATCCTAAATAAAGATAGGGACTAACGAGTAACAGACTAGCGGTGGGCATAATCGAATGACGATTACCGGATCATTTATCATTCGAATTAATCGATTGTCGGATTAATCGGCTTGGAGAAACGAATGATCATTCGAACTGAATCGTTTGACGTTATCGAGGGATTAGAAGGAGCTTTGATAATCAAACGACTTTTTTTATTTTATTAATTTTTTTTTTTTTTTTTTTTGCTCATCTGATAAATTATATGCACATTTGCACCTAGGCTCAGCCAGATCAGCCATCATAGAGACGGGAATTTTGGCATATTTCCTCTCAGAAAGAATATTAATCATTCGACTATTTAAATCACCGAAGTCCAATCATCGGATCATGACGATCATTCGATTATGCCCACCCCTATACCAGACATCACACAAGCTCGGGACCACCATATTACGTTTCTCCCGGACGGCAATACCAAGCATATTTTATTCCCTTGCAAAAATCTAAATGCAATATGCTGGGTTTGAAAGCTCGACCTTGGGCATCGAAGGCTATTAAGCTGACTACTGTACCCAGGTGGTCTCTTCAATTATATTTTAAGTTCGGTTATACATGAATAATTATTGTTGAAAACAGAACATACTTTACAATCTAGCAGCAACTTAGAGGACAATAAATATACAAGTGGAACAAAGGTAGCACTATCAAACTATCTTATCTCGACAAAGCTATCTCCACGCTCCCTTGTACAATGCGTGGATAAAATATTTCGGGCAAAATGTCGGCCATGTATTAGTGCCTTTGAGGACATTAAATACAAGGAGATGATAATCTCGGAGGCTGTGGCAACTCGGCCGAGGGGGCTGGTTCCTTATTCACGATCCAGATAGCGCTGCCAACAAAGGGCCTAAATCTTCCAAGGATACGGTTCCTGATGTGTTGTTGCGCCAAGTGCCAGGTGTATACGGATCTCGCAACTTACCCGAATCCGTCTAATAGGGTTCAAGTTTTTATTTATTTAGGTTCTTGTAGAGTCTGGCATAAAATATCACCGAGGAAACTATAAGGGACGGCCAAAGGTCTCCAAGACCTTTTGCGCCAACCGAAACATCAATTATTTTTATATTCCGTTTGTTTTCCTCTACCCTGACGTGTCATAAGCAACTGAGGCTTATTAGGGGAGCGGGGTGGCCGAGTAGGTTAGCGCGCGTTGCCTAGCACAGAGGACCAAATTTGTGTCTCGAACCTGGGGGGCTTTTATCTCAGCATGTGTCCCCTGCCCTCACCCCTTGGCTCGAGAAATCCTCGGTAGCCTTCAAAGGTAAAAAAAAAAAAAATAAATAAATAAAAAGAAACTGATGCTTATTTGAATATATTATATAGAAATCAATTTATTTTAAATAGTTTAATAGACGACTTCTTTTAGGGTTCCTGCCAATTTCATTTTTTGCTTTACTGGTTCATATAAGGGGCACTCTAACAATATATGTTTGACTGTCTGTTTTTTTTATTTATTTATTGAGATATATTCCTCGCGCGGATCTCATTACCGCGTATGGGGGCGTCCCACGGGTGGCGGATGTGGGGATGGTCGGTGGAATTTCCTCGGAAGCTCCTCCCGGCTAAGTCCGATGGACTCGCTGACCAACAATGAGAGCGGCCCCCCAGGCTTGCTGGAGGGTGTGACGTAGGTTCGAACGCCCTACTCACATATTTTAGTTCACAAAATATCACCAAAAGTCATGGATTCCTCTGAGGTAAAACGCTCATTATCCGGAGGTAAACTAGTCCCCCGTTCGGGTCTCCGGGTGGGGACTGCTTCAGGGGAATCATGGCGCAAGATGAAAATTAGAGATCTAACAATAGGGACGTGGAACGTTAGAAGTTTAAATACGGCAGGTGGGTTAAAGTCGGTCGCGAATGAAGTTAAGGGGTACCATTTAGATATCGTTGCATTACAAGAGGTTCGCTGGCCAGGGGAGGGTTCGTTAACAGAAGGAAAGTATACTATTTGGTACGGGGGGGAGCGTTAATTATTGTCTAGGTACCGGGTTTCTGATTAGGAATAGATTTCTTTCCGCATTACGGGACGTACAGTTCTTTAGTGAAAGAATATCGGTTGCTATATTTCAAGGGCGTTGGTTTAAAATCGCGTTTATAAACATTCATTCTCCCACCGAAGACAGTGATGATGAAGTAAAATGCGAATTTTATGATAAACTAGAGTCGGTTTACGATAAGTTACCGCGAAATTACATTAAGATAATACTAGGCGACGCGAACGCAAAGGTTGGAAGGGAAGAAGTATATCGTCCTACAATCGGTAAAGAAAGTTTGCACGAATATAGTAATGATAATGGGAACCGACTAATAAACTTTGCCATTTCGAAAAACCTAGTAATCAAAAGTACTACATTTAAACATAAGGATATTCATAAGTATACGTGGACATCGCCGGATGGACAAACACGGAATCAAATCGATCATGTTTTAATACAAAACAGATGGCAAAGTAGCATAATTAACGTGAGATCGTATCGGGGTGCAGAATGCGGTTCTGATCATGAATTAGTAATCGCGAAACTTCGACAAAAACTAAATACAAAAAAGAGAACACCGAACTATATTCGTCCCGAGAATTTTGATTTAGTTAAATTGAACAACCTCGAAATTAGAAAACAATTCGCGATAGAAGTAAAAAATCGGTTCGAAGCTTTGGAATCTTCAGACGAGGAACACGAAGATGTAAACAAATTATGGGAAGGAATCAGGGATAATATTAAAGAGGTCGGTAATTTATGTCTTGGAAAAATCGAAAATAAAAAGAACAAACCTTGGTTCGACAGGGATTGTCAAAATATGTGCGAAAAAAGAAAAACCGCTAAACTGAATTCCTTAAATAATCCAAGCGATAATAATGTGGCTTATTTTCGGTTAGTAAAGAATGAAACTTCAAAACTATTAAAAAATAAGAAAAGAGAGTATCTTAAAGACAAAATAATAGAAATAGAAAAACACAGAAACGAAAATAACGTAAGAGAGATGTACAAAGGTATAAACAAATCGCGTAAAAGATTTGAACCTCTATTGAATGCGGTTAAAGATGCAAATAACAATATAATTGCGGATCCTTCTGAGATATTAAATAAATTTAAACAACACTTTGACGGCATCTTAAATACGGAAAATAATAATCAATCTCCTCTCTCTGAATATCAGAGCGCTGAACCATGGATAGACGCTCCGAGTAAAGAGGAAGTCGAAATGGCGATAGGAAAATTAAAACGTTATAAGGCCGCAGGAAATGATAATATCACGAGTGAATTAATCAAGGCGTGTGGAGAAGCGGGCGTTTCCAAAATACATTTTTTAGTTAAAAAGATCTGGGAAACTGAAAAAATGCCAGAAGAATGGAAAGAATCAATACTTATTCCGATTCACAAAAAAGGACCGAGGTCGGATTGTAACAACTATCGTGGGATCTCTCTTCTCCCAGTATGCTATAAAATATTCTCGTCAATTCTAACTAGTCGAATCACGGAATACGCTGAGGAAATTATCGGAGATTACCAATGTGGTTTTAGGCGGAATCGCTCGACTATAGACCAAATATTTTCCTTACGTCAAATATTAGAGAAAAAATTGGAATACAACGGTGTAGTCCATCAACTTTATATCGATTTTAAAAAGGCTTATGATTCAATAGACCGTCAGAAGCTATATAACATCATGATTGAACAGGGAATACCTAGAAAGTTAGTAAACCTAGTAGAGATGTGTTTGTCGGAAACATTCCATAAAGTTAGAATCGGTCATAATTACTCCGAGAGATTTGAGGTGCGATCGGGTTTGAAACAGGGTGACTCCCTTTCACCTGTGTTATTTAATATAGCTTTAGAATATGTCATAGAAAAGGTGATGTGTACCGAGAAAGGCTTAAATATGGGTGACAAGATTCCGGTTTTGGGGTATGCCGATGATCTGGTACTGCTAGGTGAAGACACGGAAACCATACAAACTAAATACAAGTGTGTTAATAAAAACCGGTAAAGAAATAGGACTCGAATTAAATACCGATAAAACGAAGTATATGATTAGTAGCAGAAACGGTGTCGATCTTGGTGATATTGATATATCAGGTCATACTTTTGAACACGTAGAGAAATTCAAGTATTTAGGTTCAATTATAACTAGAAAAAATGAAATCCAGGAAGAAATAAAGTCCCGATTAAAGGTGGGAAATGCGTGTTATTATTCAGTTGCTAAGTTACTCAGATCGCGGCTTCTATCTAAAAACTTAAAGATTAGAATTTATAAAACTATTATTCTTCCAACGGTTCTTTACGGATGTGAAACGTGGCCGCTTACTTTAAAGGATGAACAACGGCTTAAGGTTTTCGAGAATAAGGTACTGCGTAAAATATTTGGTCCGAAGAGAGATGAGGCCACTGGGGAGTTTAGAAGGTTGCACAACGCGGAATTGCGGAGTTTGTACCCTGTGAATATAATTGAGTTGATAGCATCGCGGAGACTCAAATGGGCGCGTAAAGTTGTTGGGCTTAGTGAGGAACGGATTCCGAGAAAGTTGGTATTCGCTGAACCGACTGGTAGGCGTCCGAAAGGTAGGCCGAAGCGGAGATGGGAGGATTGCGTTAAGGCTGATCTCGGGAGCTTGGGCTTGAATGGTGAGCATTGGACGATTCTGTGTAGGCGGAATTTGGTGGTATCGGCATCGAACCTTCGGGTTCGCTAAGCCTATTATTATTATTATTATTATTATTATTATTATTATTGAGATATATTACAATTTGTTTCTATGTGAACATTAGTAATAGTGATATGAGATCTCATTCACACAATATACAAAGTATACAATGATAAAGTCAATAATATACATACAAAAAAAACAAAAACCTATATTTGTTATAATACAATGTGATAAATACAAATAAATGAAATAAAGAAGCAATAAATACATAAACATCATTCACTCAATCATAACTTTATACAATATTAACAATTTGCCAAAGGAACCCAAGACTGGGCCTTTACCTGCATTTGTAGAGGGAAAAGCGGAGTCCAAGAGATCCTCGCTCTTAGCCGCGTCACCATGACTGTCTGTTAAACGGTGTCTCAATATCCAGGCAGGTATCAAGATTTTTGATTTTTGAAGGTAACAATGGGTAAACTGGCAGTATCCAATTAGAATACGCATAATTAGTACCGTTCTTTCAGATGTATAATAAATAAACATGTATTTATACTAAAATAAATCCAATAGTTTAGTAGTTTCTTAAATGTTATATATAATACTGGCTCGATTTAGATGACTGCCTTAAGTACTGATCCAAAGAGGGACTAGTACAGGTTTTTTTTTTTGGTTTTTTTTCATATCATATTCATAGTAGTCCAAAATTTCACCTATCCAGGTTTAGTAAGGATCTTTTATTATCTTAAACGAGTACCAGACATCCCAAAGGCTCGGGACAACATTTTTACGTCCCATCCGAAGAACGGCAAAACTAAGGATTTTTTACTCCCATTAAAAAATCTGTGAGTTTGAACTCGTGACCTGTTATGCTACAGGTGACCACTCAATATATTTTAATTAAAATATGTTTTCAAAAAATGAAAGACAAGTAAAGGCTAGGTAAATATTTATTATTGTATATTAGCTCTTTCGCTACACTAAGTAATGCAATACCTCTATAATTCCCGCAATCCAGTTTGTCTCCTTTTTTATGAATAGGCAACATAACAGCCACCTTCCACTCACTCGGCATTTCCTTCTTCGTCCATATCATTAAAATCAATTCGTATATTTCTCTATAGAGTACAGAAAAATCTTTGGTCCTACAAAAGAAGGAGATCGTTGGCGAATGAAGACGAATGAGGAAATTAGAGCTCTGTATCAAACACCTGATATAGTTGCCAAGATCAAGAGTGCCAGAATAAGATGGCTGGGGCATGTACAGAGAATGGAAAGTAGGAGGCTGCCTAAAATGATGATGGAGGGACACCCTGGTGGAAGGAGGAGCAGGGGCAGACCTAGACTTCGTAGGCTGCAGGACGTAGAGGAGGACCTTCGGTCGTTAGGAGTCAGTGGATGGAGAAGAGCTGCCGAAGACAGGTCAGAATGGAGGAGGATCGTTGAGGAGGCCAAGGTCCTACAAGAACCATAGCGCCGATAGATAGATAGCTCTTTCGCTTTGGGTCAGACCTCCTCCCCCGACTCATCAAGTTTCTGTAATGAGTAAAAAAAAAAATATATAAATAAAAAAACATGGCGGCTGAGTGTAATCTTCTTGCACACCTGTTGACCTAGAAGCAGTACGGATCCTTAAAACGTTCTCGACTCCAGACGCTTCATGGGTTGTAAAAGAACACTTTTTTTTCTTTAAATAATTATTTTACAGAAAGAAAATGACCAAGTAATCCTCCGAATTCCAACACACGCTGGAATCCTCATCACACGGACCTTTTCCATTTAGGAGTCGCTACAAAAGGAAAGTACCGTACTCCTCTGGAACGAATCGGAGAAATTACAGGAGCGTTTATCCTTCATGTAGCGGGCCCTCAGGCAAAGGGAGTGAAAACACAGGACACGGGACACTCTCGGTTAAATGGTCAAAAAGCTTTAGTCTAAGGATTCACTTGGCAAGACGAAGTCTGAGAGTTTCAGGTGTGGTTAAAAAAAAAAAAATGATGAGAGAAATTAGGAACATGCTTTCAAATGGAGTGAAAGTGAAATATAGCTATATTTTTTTCTGTAGTTTGCCTGACGTCCAACATCCATTATATGAAGAACCGTTGCAGGCGAGAACATAAATAGCGATTTATGCTCCGAAAGTCTATAAACTTTGGTTAAGAAGCCATAAATAAAAAAAAAAACATTTTATTTATTTATGCACATGGTCTGTCATCTACACAGGGACCATCCTAAGAAAATTTTGAATGATAATATTATAAATAGAGCTTTCTTCTTATATGAATTTCGTTCTCAGGTGTTAGATGAATATATAATCATTAAAATACAAATAATTTTAATTATTTGTTTTCATGTTTATCGCGCGTAGAAATATAATGATGCATAATAAATAGGGTTTCAGAGTTCAATAATAATAATAAATAATAATAATAGGCATACCGAACCCGAAGGTTCGATGCCGATACCACCCAACTTCGCCTGCATAGACTCGTCCAATGTTCACCGGTCAAGCCCAAGCCCCCGAGATCAGCCTTAAAGCAATCCTCCCATCGACGCTTCGGCCTACCTTTCGGACGCCTACCAGTCGGTTCAGCGAATACCAACTTTCTCGGAATCCGTTCCTCACTAAGCCCAACAACTTATTGTTGTTGCGCCCATTTGAGTCTCCGCGATGCTATCAACTAAATTATATTCACAGGGTACAAACTCCGCAATTCCGCGTTGTGCAACCTTCTAAACTCCCCAGTGGCCTCATTTCTCTTCGGACCAAATATTTTACGCAGTACCTTATTCTCGAAAACCTTAAGCCGTTGTTCATCCTTCAAAGTAAGCGGCCACGTTTCGTATCCGTAAAGAACCGTTGGAAGAATAATAGTTTTATAAATTCTAACCCTTAAGTTTTTAGACAGAAGCCGCGAGCTAAGTAATTTAGCAACTGAATAATAACACGCATTTCCCACCTTTAACCGGGACTTTATTTCTTCCTGGATTTCATTTTTTCTTGTTATCATTGAACCTTAATACTTGAATTTCTCTACGTGTTCAAAAGTATGACCTGAAATATTAATATCATCAAGATCGCCACCATTTCTGCAACTAATCAAAGAGTTCAATTAGAGTTGAAATTAAGTTAATTCAAATCAAAATCTCCCTGACGATAATATGGAATGGAAATGGAAATTAATTGATAAGGAAGTGAATAGTATCTCTTAAACCTTCAAGTATAGGATGTATATAAAATGACATGATTTTAGACTTTCTTGATATGAACTTGAGGCAAATTAGAAAAAAATAAAATAAATAAAACCAGATTGAATTACTTGCTATGTGAGTAAAAAAACTTAACAACTCCTATTGAACTATTCACAAATAGATAATGGGTTAGAAGCAGAGCTACGATCAGAGTCACCACTTCACGCGCATCTGCTGAACGTAGGATTTTCTAAACTTTTTTTTTCTTCTTTCAAATAAGAGTGAAATTGCTCTACAGGTCATTTTAGTCATGTTCAAACATATTTGTCAGATAGGACGTAAAATATTGTCAAATCACTTCAGAATCACCCATATTCATTAGACCTGAATAAAATTTGACTAATCCCAAATATATCAACAGTACAAGGTAATATAGAGGAAACAATTAAATTAATTTTTCATTTTCTTAAGGATCAATCATTGTTATCTAAATTATAAAGACTTTTGGGTACCCGCTTTAAGAAGGCTGGATCTGTCCCAGGAGGGTCTCCATATCCTAGGGTCGCCCTATGACCTGTGTGAATTAACAGAACAAATAATATTCTGCAACTGCCGGGATTCGAACCCAGGACCCGAAGAACAGTAGACTAGTGCTATATCCACTAGACCACGCCGCTCCCCAAGTTTTACAAAATTTATTTCCACAATCAATCAAGCCTCATAATGACGTAAATAACAAACTCTATATACTGACTTACAGCAACATACATTTGACCAAAACATACGAACCGTTGCTTATGTTTATATATCGCATTTTCCTAGTGGCATAGATGCTAATAAAAACATCAAGACAAAACGAAAAATAATAAAAAACTAAATTATTTTTATTTTCACTTTGTATTTATTTCATATCTTATTGTATTATAAAATTTTATACTTGATTTTAACAACAGAGGTAAGTGAAAGTCGTTTGTTGTGCGCACCAGATTTTTTTCCCGAATAACTGTCCTATCTGCTGGGTTTAAACACTCGAACTTGAGCATAGATGGCAGTTATGCTAGCCACTTCACCAGAGGTGACCCTTGGGATCATTTGTATACCCACTGACCAATTAAATGTAATTAAAATAAACAATTATTTCTCAACACTTTAAAATAAAACGAAAACGGGACCCCTGAAGAGGAGACAGGTATAGAAGGGACAGGTGTGACTGACCCCTACAATGAGAGGTAATGATCCGGCACCTGTAATTAGGAGCCAGTTCTGCTTCCTCTAGCTCTGCCTAGTGCTCTACTACTGGTATAGTATAGCGATCCACGGTGGGTATGTTGGCTACAATAATAACAATAGGCTTACCGAACCCGATGGTTCGATGCCGATACTACTAAATACTGTCTACACAGAGACGTCCAATGACGTTCAAGCCCATGCCCCCTTGGTCAGACTTAACACAAACTACCTCCAATCGACCCACAGTGGCTCCAAACGCACTTTTTCGATACAAAACTCTCCACTGCTTGTTCTAATTAAGATATATCAGCCATTTTATCGTAACTTTCTTCCTTAGTGAATTCACTTTCAATGGTATGATTGGCTCATATTTACGTCATAAAAATATATAGATTCTGGAACTTTATGTTTATTAATTAAAGTTTGTTTTTCTTCAACTTAATTTATGTCATATAACACTATTACTTTAATAATAATAATAGTAATAGGCTTACCGAACCCGAAGGTTCGATGCCGATACCACCATATTCCGCCTACACAGACTCGTCCAACGTTCAAGCCCAAGCCCCCGAAATCAGCCTTAAAGCAATTCTCCCATCGACGCTTCGGCCTACCTTTCTGACATCTACCAGCAAGATCAGCGAATTCCAACATTCTCGGAATCCGTTCCTCACCGAGCCCAACAACTTTACTCCCCATTTGGGTCTTCGCGATGCTATTAACTCAATTATATTCACAAGTTCCGCAATTCCGCGTTGTGCAACCTTCCGAACTCCTCGGTAGCCTCATCTCTCTTCGGACCAAATATTTTAACAGTACCTTATTTTCGAAAACCTTAAGCTGTTGTTCATCCTTCAAGGTAAGCGGTCACATTTCACATCCGTGAAGAACCGTCTTAAGAATAACAGTTTTATAAATTCTAGCCTTTAAGTTTTTAGATAGAAGCCGCGAGCTAAGTAACTTAGCAACTGAATAATAACAAGCATTTCCAACCTTTAACCGGGACTTTATTTCTTCCTGGATTTCATTTTTTCTTGTGTGTTCCTATTACTTTAATTCATTAATTTAAGTTTTATTTGATTTTGTCTAAAATATTGGGATTTTCCAAACGGTATATCATACATGGATGTTACTGTTCTTATATTTTTTCAGTTTTCTCCTTTAGTTAGATATCGAATTCGTTCAACTTATATATTTATGTGTTTTTCATCGGTGGTAAAAAGATAATATATATTACAGGAAAAACATGTAAAATATCAGCATTTAAGTTCTGGCAGACCATTTTAATCAGAATGAAAACTACATGATTTTAAAGCCCATTCAATTTTACATCGACATAGCGAGTTTAATCAAAATCTTCGGAACAGTTTTTGAGAAAATCGAAAAAAAGTGCAAAATGCATGGTATAAAGTGGCTCTTCTGGTAAGCTCATTTTGATGAAAACGATTTTGTAACGTCTTGGGCGTATATTTGTCCTAAATATGAAATTTCAGTTTCATAGGACTTACAGTTTCTTGCCGGGAGTTACCACACACACAGGCCTTCTTACGGGACTTGGTTATTTGGACTCAGGGGACCCTAAAACGTATATTTCCGTTGAAAACTGGAATTCGAAAATTTTCACGATCGCAATACTTTCCCTTACTATATATAGTAAGTGAAAGTAATAAATGATGAGAATACAATGTCAAAAAATCAATATAGAAAGAAAAGTGTTGAAAGTACCTTTTGGAAATCATCGTCTCAGTTGAAACGTGTAGTTAACGTAATGCAATAAGGAATATTCTCCAATATTCGGAAGGATTTTTATTTGATCAAAATAATCCAGATTTGTAATTTCTTGAAGATAAAGAAACTTCTCGAGGTCACAGAAACGCAATAATAGAGGAAAATCACAATTAATATGTCCTAATATTCAGAGGTCAATATAAATGTACTTTTCTCACCTTCTTTCGTCAAACCTCAATTTTCAATTAACCGATTCATAGACAATTAGCCGACAATTGACATATTTCCCAGGACTCTAACCAGCTATTACCGTCTAATTAACCATTCTGGATGAGAGCTGTAGTCCAGGCCACGGGTGGGAATGGTTCGAAGCAACTAGGACACTGAAACAAGGCTAGCTCGGTCTGCTGTCTTTACGCGTGTGCATTATGACTCGAAATTGTTATAGGAGTATATAAACAAGTTACCGTGTAATATTTTATTTTACACGTAAGGTAATAACAATAAGTAAGGAGGTAACATTGCTGAACTCTCGGACACTTAATAAGTTGATGACGTAAATGGCCCTATTACTATCGCCAAAGAGAGATGAGAATATGTTTAAAAATCTGGTACGGGCATCACACGACTTTCACTAACCTCTGTTTTTAGAATCGATTAAAGAATTTTCAAAAACGGTAAGAGATAAAAATGAATGAAACCATTAAATAATTAGTTAAATGGAATTTATATAGAAACATGTGTTTTATTAAAAAATCGATGATATTATTATCTAAAACAATCACTCAGTTTTATCTGCTTTTTATCACACTTTATTAACTTTTAAAAGCTCTTGTGAATTAGACAAAACTTTTTTCTAAAATATTTATCTTTACAACGGTATATTACACATGTATATTACTGTTCTTATGCTCAAAAACAAAAAATTGAATTTAAAAAATATTTTTTTAGTTTTCTGCTTTAGTTGTTTTTCAAATTCGCTCAACTTGCAAATTTAGCTGTTATTTATCAATGCTAACTAGATAATATGGTTATTTTTATAAAATATATAAAATTAAAGATACTTTAGAAGAAGAAAATTTAAAATATCGGCATTTAAGCCCTGTCACACTATTTTTATTAGAATAAAACTTACATGATATTAAAGTCCATTAAATTTTACATCGATATAGCTAGTTAAATCTAAATCGTCGGAACTGTTTCCGAAAAAAGGTGCAAAATGCATGGTAAAAAGTGGCTCTTCTGGTAAGCTTATTTTGCTGAAAAAGGTTTTGTAACGTCTCGAGCGTATAATTGTCTTAAATATGAAATTTCAGTTTCATAGGACTTTTCGTTTCCACCCGGGAGTTAACACACACACAGACCTTTTTGCGGGACTTGGTTATTTGGACTCACTGTATCCTTAAACTTTAAAAACCAAACAACTTTTTCGGCTTCTTCAATACTAACTAGACAAGCGCTCAAACCTTTCTCTTAACGACAAAAGATTCATCTAAATGACTATTTCTTTGAAAATATTTATTTATTCGGATATATTACTATCTGTCACAATGGACAATAATAATATTGCTATAAGATTACATTCATACAATATTTACAATATATACATACAAAAGGAAATTCAAATTACATAAAATGAAACTAAAATAAATAATGTTATATAATAACAAAATTTATGATTTAAATAAATATTACGGTTAGAAAGAAATTAACAAAACATGAACACACTCATACTTATATACAAAATTTACAATTTGCTGGGGGACCCCGGAAGGAGTCCGCCTTGCCCCAACTTGTTGTGGAAGGACAAGCAGAATCCGAGGGATCCCAGCGCCTCTCTCTCAGCCGCATCACTGGTCAGAGCCAGCGAATGCTGAGTGAGGGCGCCATTGCCAAAATTACTATTATAAAACTAATTGGACCAATGGGAATTTGGGGCTCTACTAAACTATCGAATTTTTACCGTACAAAATCCTTACTATTCAAAATCCTTTGTTAAATCCCAAAAGCTCCTTACTTTGTTCCGAATAAAATCATCCATAAAGATCCTTTCCTTTATGATAGTGGTCCTTTATGTTGTTGATTTGGCCTCTACTGAATACTTTTCTTTTCATGACAATTCAATAGCAACTTTAACCAGCTAATTCCTATCCTTACTGCATCTTCAATTCCGGTTAATCCTCCGAGGTTTCTGACAAGAAGACAGCCTCGAGACCTTCAAAACATTGTTTACTATAATCTCAAATTTATTTGATGTAAATACAGTGGTAAATTTCATTAGGGGCGGGGGCGCGCTGTCTAGCATCCAGATGATCAGAAACTTGGGATAAAGTGATTAGAAGTTCGCGTCTCGGTGCCGAGATGCTTTCAACTCATAATTCCCCCGCAATCACCTCCTAAAAAGGCAAGGAAATATTTTTGTAAACTCCGAAAAATATTTTTTTTTTCAAATCTTGTTTGCGCGACACACAACTTTCACTTACCTTGGTTCTTAAAACCGATTTAAGAATTTTTAAATAGATTATGAGGTAAAAGAGATTCGGAGAATAAACTAAACAAATTTCGATAGAAACATGTGTTTTATGAAATACTCTATTATATTTTTATCGACAAAAATCAGTTATTTTTATCGGATTTTTTTCACTTTCCATTAACTTTTCCAATTTTGTGTATGAGATAATATATCTTCTAAAATCTTTAGTTTTCCGAAGATATATTATACATCTATATTACTGTTAAAATATTTCTGCTCTATCGAATTCGTTCAACTTATCTATTTACGAGTTTGTTTTCAATGCTTACAAGATCATACGGTTATTTTTACAGAATCTACAAAATTAAAGGTACTTAAGAGGAAAAAATTCAAAACATCGGCATTTAAGCCCTGATCAAAATACTTCCCCTCTCTATATATTTGATAAATAAGAATGTAAAGTAAAAACTTAATATAAATAAATTTGATAAAACCTATTTTAAATTACGGAGTTACTCTTTAAGCTCTACCAAACTTCTCTCTTGGATTGATTTCGTGATCAGTTTGAGTTGTGTAAAGTGCAAAATGATGATGCTCATTAATCATTCTCTTGTCTACTCAAGATGGATTCCACTTTCGGACATTGATCATAGGAAACAGGAGTCCAAAATCAAGCAGATTCGCTAATCGGAGGCCATAAATATCTTCTGATTGAGTGAGGAAAGTTGCCAGTACCCATTTACGATCGTTAGTATAATGCCTGGCGTACTTGTCCAACTAGTACTTTCTCGAAGATTTAGTTCACCCACTTCCATTTTTTTATAGTTAGTTAGCCACAACACCACAGGTGAGACCATTTTGCAATGTTGCATTCATTTATTGTTTGTTTTACAATAAAGGAGATTAGAAAAAGAACGTTTTACTCTTAGTTACTTATATATATGAAATATATGTAAGGGAAAGTATTGTGATCGTGGATATTTTCGAATTCGAGTTTTTACCAGAAATACACGTTTTAGGATCCCCTAGTCCAACGACCATGTCCCGCCTAAAGGTGTGTGTGTAGTTGGAAAGTTATATAAAACTGATTTTTTTTATTTTAGAGGGGTATAAAATAGAGATGTTATAGCAAATTGTTCAACAAAATCGGCAAAACAGAAGAGCCTAAATATTGCGTTGTGTCACATGAAATGTCTGTTTTCAACGTAAAGGATTTTTATTAAAAATAATCTGGTGCGGGCAACACACGACTTTCACTTACCTCCGTTTTTACAATCAATGAAAGAATTTTCAAATACAGTTAGAGATAAAAATACGTGAAATTGTTAAGGAATTAATCAAATTGAATTTATATAGAAACATGTGTTTTATTAAAAAATCTATTATATTATTATCTAAAATAATCAGTTAGTTTTATCTTCTGCTCATCACTCTCTATTAACTTCTGAAAGCTTGTGTAGGAGATGATATTTTTTCTAAAATCTTTAGCTTTCCAACGGTATATCATACATGTATATTACTGCTCTTATGTTCAAAAACGAAAAATTGCATTAAAAAAATATTTTTTCTGTTTTCTCCTTTCGTTGGGTATCGAATTTATTCAATTTATATATTTACCTGTTTTTCATCAGCGTTAATAAGATAATCTAGTTATTATTATTGAATCTACAAAATTAAAGGTACTTTAGGGGAAGAAAATTTAAAATATCGACATTTAAGCCCTGTCAGACCATTTTTATACAAATAAAACCATTTTTTTAATAGGTATCAGAGAATCATTATTATTGCCTTTTTTTCCATGTCATTCCGAAAACGTGGTATTTTTAATCATGTAAATATCATTTGTAGTTTGGTTTTTAAAAGAGTTTTTCTTAATAGTTCCTTATTTGTCAGATTCATCCGGTTATATTCGCATAGGCACTTATTTTTCGTCCGGCACGGAAAGAGTTAAATTATTTAATCTGAGTGAAGTGAGAATCGTTGACTGTGTGAGTAAGTGAGAGAAGTTAGTTCAGGGTGCAGTCAAAAGAACACACAATTAGATATAAACTTAATAAACTGGCGCCGACGTTTCGGCCTAAATTATAGAGAGAGCATTGTTCATGAGCATCACAACAATGATTCATTGTTCTGACGCTCTTTTCAAACGCCCTGAAGAAGGCCTATAAACAGGCCGAAACAACGACACCAGTTTATGAAGTTTATATCTTAATTATGTATTTAATTTGACGTTATTAAATTATTTAATAACACGTTTCCATTTAAACTTTATGTAATTATTCAACTTTATTTAACTCTAACTTTAGTCTAAAGTTCTTTATTTGATTTTAACAACCGAGGTAAGTGAAGGCAGTATGTTGTTCTGTTATAGATGATGCCCTCCGACCAAAGATTTTTCGTTGCTGGGAAAAAAATACCGTAATGACGCCCCTTTTGGGAAGATGGATGTGGAGCACTAACAGGACCGACATTGGAAGAGAAGAGGATGCCGATCTGAAGAGTATCCGGAAGAGAAGAAAGGGTTTCGACGACAAGCAATGCCAGATCGAAGAGACGACGTGGGTTTGGAGCGGCTAGCGGGACCGCCCACTGCTGCTTTGCCCCAGTTCTCTCGGACGTTCGGCTCTATCTTCATTTTTGGTACTACTCAGTTTTATCATGTTTCGGTTCTGATAATAATTGTAGGTGTACAGTTTAATGGATGGTAAACTATTATACATATCTAGGGTTCGAAACCATCTGTAGCAATATGATTATTAATTCTGTAGTTTCAGTCTTAGGGCGATCCTAGGTTATGGACATTCTCCTACGGCTCTCTGAGCTTCTATAAAGTGGGTACCTAAATACTAGCGAAAAAAATAGCTGCTGTGCATGATCCCGGCCTAATACCTTTCTTGTATGTACGTTGATTAGCCTAGAAACAATACCACTTCATGCTTAACCCAAGACCCAAGGGTTATAGTGGATATAAATACTATATCTGAAAGAATTGCATGGATTAAATTTTAACTTAAATCTATTTAACTGTGATGATATTAAGTTATGGAAAAATAGTCTAGCAGCATTAAGGGTTCAAATGCAAAAAGATATTTATACTCAAAATATTAATAAAGTTAGAAATTCTAAAACTTATCCCTTTTATCCACATTTAACAACAGTAAATTACATTACTGACAAATGTACACTGGAGGTGATTAGATGGGTAATAAAAATCAGGGGTGATGTTTTAAACCTGAATCATAAAAATTTCATGAAAACAAATAATAAATGTAGTATGTGCAATACAAATGAAACAGAAGATCTCTATAACTTTTTGGCTGCCTGTCCGATACTTACTGAGTTTAGAAAACAAATATTTTAATTCAAAAAATTTAACTTGGGATCAAATTTTAGAGTTGATAAATGGAAAAGATTGGCTGGCGTTAGTTAATTTCTCTAGATCGGCTTTCTCTTATAGAATGTTACTAACGAAGTGAATTTGTTAAATTAAATTTAACAAATTGTTAATTAATTTTAGTACATAAATAACATGGGAAGTGTTTGTTTCTTATTTTGTTATTGATTATTTATATTGATAGATTAAAGATTAATTTTGTTAATAAACACAGACTCCACGGACGGTCAATGGACCATGCAGTGTGTCTGATTTTTATTATTGTATTTTGTAATTTGTAAATTGTTTATTTTTTATTTGTTTATTTGCTATTTGATGTAATTTTGAAAAATGAAAACAGACTTTTCTATCTATCTATCTATCTATCTATCTAGTGGATATATATTTTTTTTTCTTTTCATACCTATATTTACAGCTGTCAGAAACTATCTGACAATCAGCAAATGTGCTGGACAAAATGTGAGATCAGACATGGTAGGCATGAAGAAGGAAAGTGCCCAGCAGTACTCCTTCCTAGGCTTTAATTTAGCAGAGGAGGTCTCTCATCCAGCTTCTCTTTAGCCTTCTTCTGACTGGCATTTCAGCTGTTAACGTGTCGTTAATCAGTCTATAGGTGGGTCCAATTTAAGTTAACATTTCAAACGAGAGTAGAGTGTTCGTATATGTTGGTCAACTGTTGGTTGTTATAAGTCCGTATGTAGGATTATGTTATTTATGTACCAAGAAACTGTCGTTATGAGTCTTAAAATTTTGGATTGAAATTATTGTAGTTTTTATATTTGAATCTTTTTTGCTGAACCCAAAATCTGTGAAGCGTAAATCCATATCGGCTTAAGTAGGTATGTGTATGTTCGTTATTATCAATGCTAACAACATGGAGTGGTTATTTTTTCGAATCTACAGAAATTAAAAATACTACAGTGTTGGACAATTTAAAATTTTGGCGTTTGAGCACTGCCAGACTCCTTCAATCATGATATTAAAAAAATATTCGATACCAATAAAGCGAATTTAATCAAACTCATTACAGTTGGAAATCGTAAACAGGTGAAAAGTTCATGGTATAAAGTGACTCTTCTGGTTCGTAGATTTTGTTGAATAAGTTCTATAAATATTCTAAAAAGGGGAAATGTTTTATTTTTTTATATAGTTTGACAATGGAAACTATATCATTCGATATTCTTATTAAATGAAAAGTTTATAAAAAAGGAATTAATTAAGAGAAAGGACGGAAGGATAAGAGACCGGTAATTGAAGGAAGTGGAAGAACAATGGAATTCCGAGGCGTGATTTAGTGACATACATTTTTGGTCCTTTTTTCCTCTCAGCTTTCCAAGTCTAATGTCTCTGGTTGGATTCGAGTGGACAAATTGTTTCCTATAAGGTAAGAAGCTTCAACAACTTTATATCGGAAGTAATATTCACAACACTTCCGGCGATCGAAATATCTTCAGGAACCAATGATCCTTGGATTGAAAAGAAATAAGGGGAAATGTAACGAACTAATTGGTTATTTCTATTTTCACGTTCCTATTGCAAATTTACTTTTTTTTCAAATAGTAAGAAGTTTTATCAGACAACTAAGGGAAGGATGTTGTAGGACAAAAAAATATTTTAACCATCGGGAAAACTAAAAACACAATATTTATTATATCACCTCTGGTCTAGTTTTTTTTATACAAAATTTCTTGGATTGAGACCAGGAAAATGATATTCAGATTTTTTAAGCGGAGTAAAAAATCCTTATTTATGTCGTCCTTTAGAGGGGACGTAAAAAGGTGGTCTCGGGCCTGTGCGATATCAGGTACTCGTTAAAGATCCCTATCCTAATTAAACTTAGATAGACCCCAGCTGACCCTCTGACCCAAAATAATAAATAGTAACCCTGCCTTTACTTTTATTTCATTTATTTAAAAATATATTTTAATTACAATATATTTAAGGGTTGCCTGTAGCATAGTGGCTAGCATAACAGTCTCCTATTCACAAGGTCACGGGTTACAACCCACAGGTGACCCTAGGATTTGTTAATGGGAATAAAAAAATCCTCAGTTATGCCGTCCTTCGGTACTCGTTAAAGATCCTTATTCCAATTAAACCTTGATAGGAAAAATTTAGGAGTCCCACTGTAGCATCTTCAAACCAGTCGCAGTAGCTTTAAATTAACATTTAATACAAGTTCATCTCGGAATTCTTCAAGGTATTTTATTCAAGGTAAATATTATTTTACAAATATGGGGTAACTTGGTGCATTTTTATTTTAGTTTAACTTTTTGCCTAGCGTTATCTCTGTTATTCTTTTCAACTTTTTCTTATTTTATGACATTTCTCTTGTTTATTTATCAACCTTTATTTTATATTATTATTTTCTTATTTTTTCAGTTAGTATATATGGGATGAATATGATAATGAGAGACATTTTGTTAAGATTAACTGTTGGTTCTGGTATTTTTGGCTATTTACTCATATTATAATTATTGGTACATTTGCCAAAATTGTTTTTACTTTCACTTACCTATACATGAAATGTATAGAAAGGGGAAGTATTGTGATCGTGAAAATTTTCGAATTCCAGTTTTTAACGGAAATACAAATTTTAGGGGCTCCTGAGTCCAAATGACCAAGTCCCGCAGAAAGGTCTGTGTGTGTGGTATCATATTTAAGCCAACTATACGCCCGAGATGTTACAGGAAACGTTTCACCAAAATCGGCTTACCATAAGAGGCACTTTAAACAATGCATTTTGCACCTATTTACGTTTTTCCTAAAAACGGCACTAACGATTTCGATTAAACTCGCTATATGAATGTAAAATTAGTTGGACTTTAATATCATGTAGGTTTCATTCTGATTGAAATAGTCTGATAGGGCTTAAATGCCAATGTTTTAAATTTTCTTCCTCTAAAGTATACATAATTTTGTAGATTCTATTAAAATAACCATATCATCTGATTAGCATTGCTAAAAAAACAGGTAAAAATATATGCTGAACGAATTCAACGAAGGAGAAAACTGTAAAAATATATTTTAAAATTTATCATAAAAACAGTAATATACATAGATATATTGTATAATATACCGTTGGAATGATAATGATTTTAGAAAAAATATTACCTTATACATACTACGGTAAAAGTGAACAGTAAGTGATAAAAAGCCGATAAAACAAACTGTTTGTGGTAGATAATAATCTATTAAAATCCAATGTAGATAATTATTTAACTATTTATTTTCTTTCTAAATTTGTTTTAAAATAGTAAAATTGATATAAATAACGGAGGTAAGTAAAAGTCGTGTGTTGCGCTTATCAGATTTTATTTTTTAAAGGTATTAACCTATATCTGTCATGGATCGATACAGTATGCAATCCACTGTGTTCAGGAGGCACAATAAATAATAAATGATAATTTTCTTTTATTTAATACAAAACAAATATATAAAAAAAAAACCACGAGGTACAGGTTGGGACCTATGAGGGATGATAGGATTAAATAACGGAGACGGTAGCCTATATTTGTAAAATCACTGTTTTATATGTTATCTAGGAATTCCGGACTAGGGGCGGGCATAATCGAATGACGATTATCGGATCATTTGATTATTTCAATGATTCGAATTAATCGATTATCGGATTAATCGGTTTGGAGAAACGAATGATCATTCGAAGTGAATTGTTTAACGATAATCGAGGGATTATCAGGAGGATAGATAATCGAACGACCTTCTTATTTTTTTACCTAGGCTCAGCCATCATAGAGACGGAAATTGTGGCATACATCGTTTCTTAAAATGCATATCGATTATTCGATTAAGAAATCATCGAAGTCCGATCATTCGATTATGCTCACCCGTATTCTAGATCTCTGCTATGATATGAAGATAAGACAACAAACTATAACTCTTAGAGGCGCTTAAACTTCAAATCCGGCTTTGCCTGTACATCCGTTCACTGATTTATACGCCTGTCGTATCTATCTGTCATAATAAAAGTAGAATAAATTAGAAGAAAAAAAAAACTTCGGATCATATCAAGAGACATAAGACGCATAAGAACTTTCTCCACGAACAGCTGTTACTTCCAATCAATCACCCTGATGTACACCATGATAGTCCTGGATATCAACCCGACAGTATATACACCCGTCACCACTCACCATAATCCTAAATCGTGTGTCTGTGCGGCGTGTGATTTGTGCCTCGGCCACCCAACTCTAAGCACGTGTCTTGCCTCACACAGCTGAGCTACAAACAGAACAAAACCGAACTGAATATAAACTAGCCCGCTGTCAGATCTCACCAAGGAACGAACGGCCTCTAATTAGTAATGTGTTGTTTTTCAACTGTTATCCACTTTTAACTGTTTTTACAGCTATTTTGGGATACCAATAATAAAATCAGTAGTATGTTCCTTATGTCTTTATTAGCTAAACTAAGATTTGTCCTTAGTTAGGTTGTGTTCAATTTAAATGTAGTGTATGTTTAAGAGTTAACTCTTTATCGATTTAGAGTTTATCGCTTTGGTATCATCAGTTCAGCAGAGAAAAAGATATATTCATAACTTTATAGGCTTATAATAACTTTATATAGATTTCTAAGATCTCTTTTGTTCCATTTTAATTTTTCTTAAGTTTTCTAAAATCGTGGGTACCCAACGTGTAATACAACGTCTATATACCTGGACTATAGACTACTTTTCAAACGTCACGTAGACCATAAAATAAATAGTGCCCGTAAATTATTATAGAAAATGTACCCCTACTTTAATAAACATTCAAAATTACACACCAAAATACAAACTAATTTTATATAAATCTGTTATCAGACCTATAATTACATATTCATGCCCAGCCTGGAGTCTTACAAGCAAAAAACATATTAAAAAATTGCAAGTACTACAAAATAGATGCCTAAGAATAATTAATAATTATCCACCATTCAGAAAAATAACTACCATGCACAAAGATCTGGACATCCCTACAATACAAGAATTTTTTTATTAGATTTTTCATTATAATTGAATCATTATATTAACTAAATATCTTATGTATACCGTCTTTATTTTATTAATTTTTTTTTAAATTTTATATATGTGTATATTTCTTTTTCTTTTTTGTGTTCAAAATTATTTTTTTTTTACTTTTCATTTACTGTATTTATTTTCTTCACTTTATGATTTTTCTTTTCTTTTGTACATAGATGTTGTTTATCACATACATTTATTTAAATTTCTTTCTTTACCTCTTTTACCTATGTAAATAATTAATTCTATCTAATGTTTTCTGGCCATATGTGCTATTTTTGTTTGTGAATTTTGTATTATTCTTAAGGGACTAAGTCCAAGAATAAAAGTTTTTTCCTAAAAAGAAAAAAAAAAAAAAAAAAAGAATTTATACACTAACAAACACAATAATTTTTCTCAAAATGCCAACTGACAGACGATACCTTTTAAAACAAATTGGTAATTATACTAAACTATCAACTTACTTATATAGACATAAGAGAACTAAACATATACAGTTACAAAATTCTAAATTACTAAATTCCATCATATGATTTTAATAACTATAATTTTGTTTAATTATTTATTTTAATTTTTATTTCTATCTGATTATTTTTTTTTTTGTTTAGTATCTCTTTTTTTGTTTTCTTTTCTTAGTTGGTTTTTTTTTTTAAATTTTTACTAACAATAAAAACCATTGATGTACAAAATAAATTTTAGCAAATAAATAGCGCATTGTAATGGATTTCCAATCAATGTTTTTAAAACTGTGCTGATGTATTCTATACAAATAAAGATTGATATTGTAAAAAAAACAAAAAAAAAAAAGGTCTATTCTAATAATCTCCTATAATTTCCTAAACTACTGTTAAGCCCTTATCAAAATCTGTTGCATTATTTAGAAGGTGTTAGCGGATACCAAGAATTGGGACATTAGTTTATATCTGTATATACTATATACACACACACACACATATATATATATATATATATATATATATATATATATATATATATATATATATATATATATATAGAGAGAGAGAGAGAGAGAGAGATTTCGTAAATATAATTCGTAAATATTCGGATTTAGCGATTTACTCGGAAGGTCAGAATAATTGTTGACCTGATCAGACCGATTTTTATACAAATATTATAAAAGGGTGCCACCTGTGTTGTAGGGATGTTTATGCCCAAGGTCGCAGGGTCAAACCCGGAAAATAACAAGATTTTTTTTAATCCTTCGGAGGAGACGTAAAATAGTGCGCTGCTAGTTACATGTCTTCTCCATAGATTTTTTTTTAATCTTGAAATTTAATTTAAAATATATAACTTGAGCTACTTTCTTTAAAACCCATTTCTTTAGTGCTTTTTTTTTTTTTTTTTTTTTTTTTACTAAAACTTTAGCTATATTCACATTAAATTATCTCAAAGTTATAAATTTCTTTTAAAAATTTTACAATAGAGACGAAATGTGATATAAGAGGCTTGATTGTTAACGGAGCTGCAATATATCACCAAATTCCTCGTATAGATTTAGATCTTTCGGGAATTCCACTTTTAGTTTTTAAAAAAATGTTCTTTGTTTCTTCCTAAATCTTTCGTAAAATTCCAAATCCTTTTCTTCCTACCATATAACACCGAAGACATTTCTTGATCCTGATAACCTAAAAGCATAACTTCTGAGATGTAGTGTAATTAACGTTAACGATATATTCCGGATATCAGATTTACCTACGTCACAACATAGAGTACATTTAAAAAGTTTACTTTGACTTTGCTAGGAAAGTTTTATTTATAAAAATTAAATTAAATAAAAATAAAGTTAACATTAATGTTTTTCTTTAGTCCCCATTACTTATCCTGACTTGATATGTTGGCATTATTTGTTTTTAAAAGATCACATTCCATCCTGGTACTGTCCTCACAACCTACGCAGATGACACTTGTGTGCTATCCGTAAATAATGACCCATCTGTTGCTTCCAAAACCCTTCAGTCTCACATTTCTTCCATTGGAGAATGATGTCAAAAGTGGAGAATTAAAATCAACCCTACTAAATCCCATCAAATTACCTTCACCCTTCGTCGAAAACCTATGTCCGCCTGTCCCACTATTTCCTTTAACAATATTCCACTCACCTCAGTTGAACAGATCCGGTATCTAGGACTCCATCTAGACAAACATCTTACTTGGAATCCTCACACTAAACTGAAAAGACAAGAAACAGCTCGTAGATACCGTTTACTACAACACTTACTGGACAAACGATCAAAACTTCCCACATACTACAAACAATTAATTTATATTACCATCATTAGGCCTATTTGGACATATGGGATTGAGCTATGGGGATCCACCAAACCATCCAATTCTTCCCGCATTCAATCCTTGCAATCCAAAATCCTCCAAAAGATCCTAAACGCCCCTTACTTTGTCACCAATAAAATAATTCATAAAGACCTAAATATCCCATTAGTCGCAGATCTAGATATTCCTCCTTTTATTCCAAATTACCCGTCCACTCCAACCCACTCGTCCGCAAACTCTCATCTCCTATTTCTGATGATCTTCCTACTCAGCTGAATAAACTTTGAAGTGCAACCACTGGGTAGTTTCTTCACATGCCTTTATCACGCCTACTTGATCTATTAGCACATTTACTTAATGTATTTTATTGTAATACAGTTGTAAATTTCTTTTAAATAAATAAATAAAAAAAAAAGATCACATAAAATTACAAAGTAATGTAATTCTTAAGTGAACTAGTTCCAGAAAAAAACTTTTTTTTCTTTCTTTTTCAATTTTTTCTTTCTACTTACGGGTTTACAGTATTCTTTAATAACTTAAATTTAGATCAAAGTATTTTTCTTTGCGGTGGTAACATTGAATGATATTATTTCGCTTTGTCTGCAGTCTTTTCTTTGCTACAGCTCTATTGTTCCTTTGGTTCATATCCTTGCATTGTAATTTATTGTATTTAGTCTCCTTGCCTTTTTTATTGCTTAACAAGGCTGCTGAAGTCATCACATCTCATTCCAACGAATTCAAAGCGAGCGAAATAAAAAGGAACAATATTTGGATTTAGTAATTATTTCCTAAACGGGAAATATAAAAAGAATATTTACTAAATGGGTGAGTCAAGAGTCCCAAAAATACAAATGCGGCGTACATTTAGAAGGAGTTTAATTTTTTAAAAATATTCGTTCTATAAATTATAATATATAATTTAATAAAATAATAATAATAATAAATTCTTTATTTATTCTGGGACTACTCAACAGAAATTCTAAACTGTCCATAGAAAAAAAAAACTGCTAATAAACAAGACAGTACTGAAACCTATCTGGACCTAGGGACTTGAACTGTGGGGGACCACCAAATTTTCTAACGTCAAACGCATTCAATCCTTCCAATCCAAAGTCCTCAGAACGATAGTCAATGCTCCTTATTATGTTACCAACCTTACCTTACACCGCGACCTAAATATTCCATTTATTTTAGACCTTATACCATCAAAATTCTCTAAACTCCATCAGAACCTTATCCATCACCCTAATCCCCTGGCTCAATTCTTATCCAGCTCCACACATCCTTACCATCCTCCTAGAAGGTTGAAACGGCAGTGGCCTCAAGATCTCTTGTAACATGTATATTGGAGTTCTAGCATTGGCTAGATCCTCCTCTCCCTTGCTGTATGCTTGAGGATTATACATAGGTATGAGTGACTTTTGTATATATTTTTATTGATTTTTTTTTTGTATAATATTTTGATTGATTTTGTTTTATATAATATTTTTATTGATTTTGTTTTGTATACATGTATATTGTATTATTATTAAATAAATTTATTGTTTTTTATATATCGTGTGATTGTAGTATGAATATTGTACTTTATCACTATTAATAATGTCCTAATTGGACTGATTGTAATATTACTTAATAAAGAACTGTTTCTCTCTCTCTGTATATTAATCTGTTTTTTCCTGATGCTAACTAAAGATGTAATGGTTATTTTTTCAAATATAAAAAATTAAAGATACTTAAGACAAAGAAACTTTTATATATCGGCATTTAAGCCCTGTCAAACTATTTCAATCAGAATCGAACCTACTTGATATTACAGCCCATTCAATGTTTCATCGATGTAGAAAGTTTAATCAAAACCGTGTAAAATTTGAAAGTTTTGTACGACTTTTTAGTTTTGTGTATGACTTACCATACACACAGACCTGCAGGCGCGCTAGTCTCCCACGCGAAAAGTTGTGAGTTTGAATCCCAGTCCCGGAGGTACTTTTTCAACCATTATAATAAAGGGGATTCACTCACATGCTCATGGATTCACTAATAAATATTTAATTAAATTTAACTTGTATGGAAACATGTGTTTTATTAAAAATAGATTATATTATGTTCTAAAACAGTCAGTTTTATCGGCTTTTTATTACTCCCTATTAACTTTTACAAGGTTGTGTATAAGATAATATTTTTTCTAAATATGTATACGTATAATTGCTCTTATTTTCAAAAACACTAACATTGCACTAAAAAAAAAAGTTTTTCTCTTTTCTCCTTTACGTGGTAATAAAATTCGTCCAACTTGTATATTTAACTGTTTTTTAGCAATGCTAATCAGATGATATGGTTATTTTTATAGAATCTACAAAATTAAAGGTACTTTAGAAGAAGAAAATTTAAAATATCGGCTTTTAAGCCCTGTCAGACTATATCAATCAGAATGACACCTACATGATATTCAAACCCATTAAATTTTACATGGATATAGCGAGTTTAATCAAAAGTTTTTGAGAAAATCGTAAAAAGATGCAAAATGCAAAAGTAGCACTTCCGGTCAGCCAATTTTAGTGAAAAAGTCACTGTAACATTTTAGGCGTATAGTTTTTTTAAATATGAAATTTCAGTTATGTACGAATTTTCGTTTTTGTGCTAGACTTACCACATACCGACACACACACACAGACCTTTTTTCGGGAATTGGTTATTTGGACTCAGGGTACCCTGAGACGTGTATTTCCGTTTTAAAACTGGTGTTTAGTATAACCGTCATTATGAAAAATGATTGGGACTAGACCAAGTGGCAGCTAGAACAAGTGGACTGTATTGAATGATTGAAAAGAAAAACTGTTGGGATTAAATATTGGTGTATTCTGAACGATTGGGTTAGGTTATAGATTAAATTTAGGTGGGCTTCATATTTACATGTTGGTAAATTCGTCTTCTCAGCTCATCTCTTCTTTCTCCGCCTTGTCGTCCAGCCTAGGGTGACCTTTTCTTCCTCTACTCCATTCTTATTGGAACGTACTCGGTAAAGAAGAAGGAAGATGGTGTGTAGCGTGCACGCTTCTGCAGTATTTCGGGTTCCCTTCTTACCATATGTTTTTTTTATGACAAATGGCCGCTTGTGGCACATTATTAAATTGAGCGTACATGTTACGCGAACAACTGGAATTCGAAAATTTTAAGGATCGCAATACTTTCCCTTACTATATATTTCATATATAGTTAAGTGAAAGTAAAATATAATATTCACGGATTAGAGATAGTTTGCCTAGTGGTGCGAACACGTGTATATAAGAGGATTTAATATTAATCCTTGAAGGACCAGATAACTGTCCCCTGTTTGTTCTTCGACCTAACGGCATCCTCTCTTTTTGTCTCCCGTCACCAGCTTTTTTTCATCGCCCCTCTAATGGAATCGCCTTAACTTGCTTAATTCGAAAGGTTTTTTTTCCCCTACGGTTCTTATCTATCCTTCGACCGTTGTCACCTTCCGGTTTCGCGACCAGACTAATTGAAACTGTTATTCGTCGAGAATTTCCGAGTTTAATACCTTTTCTTATAATAGCTTTCACTTTCTAATGATTTTTAATGAAATATAATTTCTTCCAATCGTACTGACAATCCCTTGATGACTTTTAATGATACAAGAAACGCTAGAATTCAATCTCAATCTGGTTAATGTGTCGTATTGTGTAATTGCTCATAAAATATTAAATGCAATTTTCATGATAAGAAATCATTGTATAAAAAAAATCTATTCGTTTTTAATAGCCGGTTTATAATATATGAACAATAAATTACAAAATTAAAAGTCTATCTAGTGCAACACACGACTTTTACTTACCTCTGTTGTTAGAATTAATTAATGATGTTTTAAATACATTAAGAGATGAAAATAAATTTCTACAGAATAATTACATTGAGTTTCAATAAAAATATGTGTTTTATTAAATAATCTATTATATTGTTATCGACGACATTCAGTTATTTTCATTAGGGATGGGCATAATCGAATGACTATTATCGGATCATTCGATTATTCCTATCATTCGAATTAATCGATTATCGGATTAATGGATTTGAAGAAACGAATGATCATTTGAACTGAATTGTTTAACGATAATCGAGGTATCATAACGAGCTCGGATAATCAAACGACCTTTTATTTATTTTTTTTCTCTCATCAGATAAATTATATACATATTTCATCTAGCCTCAGCCAGCTCAGCCATCATAGAGACGGGAATTGTGGCATGGTGTCTCTCAGAATTCATACTAATCATTCGATCATTCGATTATTTAAATCATCGAAGTCCGGTCATCCGATTATGACGATCATTCGATTATGCCCACCCCTAATTTTCATCAGCTTTTCACTACTTTCCGTTGCATTTACAAATTTGTGTATAAGATAATATGTTTTCTAAAATCTTTAGCTTTCCATACGCCTATATTACTGTTTTTATGTTCAAAACACAAAAAATGCATAAAAAAAAAAAAAAAAAAAATTACCGCTCATTTCTCCTTTAGTTGACTATCTGTCCCGTTCAAATTATTTATTTATCTGCTATTTAACGGTGCTAAAAATTTATGTTTATCTACAAAATTAATGGGACTTATGAGAATGACATCTTAATATATCGGCATTTAAGCCCTGTCCAGATTATTTCAATCAGAATGAAATCTATATGATAATAATGCTCATTAAATATTACATCGATGTTGCTATTTTCATCAAAATCATTAAAGCAATTTTTGAGAAAATCGTATAAAGGTGCAAAATGCATGGTATAAAGTGGCTCTTCTGGTTAGCCGATTTTGACGAAAGTGTTTGTTCTGTAACATCTCGGGTATGCACGCTTTTAAAATAAGAAACTTCACTTATCGTTTTCGAGCTAGACTTACCACACACACATACGGACTCAGACTTTTTCGCGAGACACGGTTATTATTATTAAGGGATCCTAAAACGTGTATTCCTGTTGAACACTTGAATTAGAAAATTTTCACGATCGGAATTCTTTCCCTTACTATATATTTCATATATTGGTGAGTGAAAGTAAAAAATTTGTTGTAGCATCCAAACTTAACAACCTAGAAATTGTAGGATTGTTTTAATGAGTGTTTACATGAAATGTACGTGAAATGGTGTACCCTACTAAAAGATCTAAATATATATCTTTCTTTCATCAAACAATTTTATTGAGTAATATTACAACCTGTCTGTGATACGATGCATATATATGTGTATACAATAAAGAATCAATAAAAATATCTACAAATTCTAGAAGTCACTCATACCTATGAAATATATATCGAATATTTAGTGTTAAGAGGTCCTTTTTCATTAAAATGATAAGATAAAGGAGTCCGCGAATACATTTTGTTGAGAACCACCGTTTTGCTTTTAACTGAAGTAAAAAATCCTGCGATGTATCGTCCTTCGGAGGGGACGTAAAAAGGTAGTCCCGATCCTGCGCGATGTCAGATAACTTGTTAAAGATCCCTACCCTTATTAAACCTGGATAGGCAAAATTAAGAACTCTCACTGTAGCATATTCCGATTAGTATTAGTAGCATTATGTAACATTCAATAAATATACAAAGAATTCGTGTTTCATAAGTATTATATGTTTATATGATTTTAAAATAAGAAATTTCACTTATCGTTTTCGATTTAGACGTACACACGGACACAGACCTTTTCGCGAGATTTGGTTATTTGTACTCAAGGGATCCTAAAACGTGTATTTCCGTTGAAAACTGGAATCAGAAAATTTTTTCTTACGGAATTCTTTCCCTTATTATATATTTCATATATAGGTGACTGAAAGTAAAAAAGTTGCTGTGACATCCAAACCTAACTACCTAAAATCCTTGGATTTTAATAGGAGTAAAACCCGAGCCTGTGTGATGACGGGCACTCGTTAAAGATCCACACCCTCATTAAACTTGGATAGGCAAAATTAAGAACTCTCACTGTAGCATATTCCGATTAGTATTAGTAGCATAAAGTAACATTAAATAAATATACAAAAAAATTCCTGTTTCATAAGTAATACTTTTAAAATAAGAAATTTCACTTATCTATCGTTTTTGATCTAGACATACAAACGGACACAGACCTTTTCGCGAGATTTGGTTATTTGTTCTCAAGAGATCCTAAAACGTGAATTTCCGTTGAAAACTGGAATTATAAAATTTGTCCTTATGGAATTCTTTCCCTTATTATATATTTCATATATAGGTAACTGAAAGTAAAAAAGTTGCTGTAACATCCAATCCTAATAAAGTCCTAGGATTCTTGTAACATAAGTAAAAATCACGAGCCTGTGCGATGTCAGGTACTCGTTAAAGATTCCTATCCTTATTAAACCTGGATAGACAAAATTAAGGACTCCAACTGTAGCATCATCCGATTAGTATGAGTAGCATAAAGTGACGTTAAATAAATAAACAACAAATTCCTCAGTTTCCTAAGTGATATATATATATATATATATATATATATATATATATATATATATATATATATATATATATATATATATATATGCTTTTAAAATAAGAAATTTCACTTATCGTTTACGATCTAGACATACAAACGGACACAGACGTTTTCGCAAGATTTGGTTATTTGTACTCAAGGGTTCCTAAAACGTGTATTTCCGTTGAAAACTGAAATAAGAAAATTTTGACTATCGGAATTCTTTCCCTTATTATATATTTTATATATATATGTACCTGAAAGTAAAAAAGTTGCTGTAACATCCAAACCTAACTATCTAAAATCCTTGGATTTTAATAGGAGTAAAACCCGAGCCTGTGTGATGCCAGGTACTCGTTAAAGATCCCTACCCTAATTAAACCTGGATGGGCAAAATTTAGAACTATCAATATAGCGTATTCCGATTAGTATGAGTAGCATAAAGTGAATTTAAATAAATAAACAAACAAACAAAAATATAAATAGTATTAAATTCCTGTTGACTAAGGAATCGCAAAATATGATTAAATAGTACAGTACCTTGAGCAGCTATTCCTCCACGACTGTGCGTATTCCCTTGTCCTGGTAGTAACCCCTGAACAGCGTGCACTCCACAACCGATAGCACGACTATCGGACAGACACTGACATCACCCACCACCCGCGGACTCCGGACAAGGACTGAAGAGCGGCAGATGCGGCAGGTGCCGTTCTACCAGAGTACCCTCGGATGCCCTCCACTCGTTCCATTTACATCGGCCACGCTCCGCCTCCCTTACCGGAGGGTTATCGTAAATCCTGATAGTTCTTCCATAATTGTTGGCGGGCTGTGTAAATGACCTCCCGGCTCCGGTCCGTGCTCCCGGCCGTGGCGATCTGCTCAGTTGGGCTCATGTCTTTGTCATGATAATATTGTAGTGATCCTTATCACTGGCGTCAAAATGGTTCCTATCCTATCTCGTTATATTTTTTGAGCGCTTCATACAATGACTGTTAATGAGGTACAATAAACAAAATAAATAAATTATGAAGGAAGAATTTGCAAGCTTTAATTTTATTTATTTACTTTTTCTCTGCATAATTGTCTACGACTACTTCTAAGAACATTTCTGACAATAAGAAAATGTAGAGAGAAATGCTTTATTTATTTGGCAATGCTGCACAAATACATCGGGTCGCTTGCATAACACAGCATACTGTATCAATCCCTTGGACATATTCACTTACATTTTCAATTTTTTTTTTCCTATCTTAATACAAATTTATAATATTTACAACTTTTTAACAACTCTTTCAGCTATTTACATTATTTTATTTCTCTCTTCCATTATATTTGAAATTTAAATCTCTGGTGCGCACATTACATTATAAAACTTCAGCATCAGACATGTTATGCATGGGGAAGGAACCCCAAGCAGCACTCTTTCCCTGTCTTTGACTTTGCCGAGGAGGTCTCTCATTCAGCTTCTCTTCAACTATTGACATGTCGTTCATAGTTTACAATGAAAACAAGAATAGAGAGTTCGTATGTGTTGGTCAACTGGGATTTGTTTATTTAACGTCCCTTTGTGCTGCTATGGCTAATCGGACGATGCTACAGTGGGAGTCCTAAATTTCGCCTATCCAGGTTTAATTAGGATAGGGATCTTTAGGGAGTACCTGACATCGCACAAGCTTGGGACCACCTTTTAACGTCCCCTCCGAAGGACGGCATAACTAAAGATTTTTTACTTTAATTAAAAAATCCTAGGGCCACCTGCGGGTTTAAACCGTGACCTTTGGCATAGGAGGCTGTTATGCTTACCACCATGCTAAAGGTAACCCCCGGTCAACTGGAGTTGTAATGAGTCAGTAAGTAGGGTTTTGTTGTTGACGTAGCAAGGAGCTGTCGTTATGTGTTATTAATTTTTTTTTTTTTTGCAACATCAATCTTTATTTTTTTATATTGTATAAAATGATCTACACAGTTTTAAGACATTGATTGGAAATCCAATCATTTTTTATTGAAATTATTGCAGTTTTTGTAAATGAGTCATTTTTGATGAGCCATAAATCTGTGAGGCGTAACTCTCTCAATATGGGTATGTATTCATTGTTAGTTTAATTTTTTGTTTTGATGATTTATATACCTAGAAGAGAGTTTAGTATTTTAAGTCGCTGGTTCAGAGTCTTAATTTTCATCTTGATATGTGAGCCTCAACTCAAGTCATCTATCGACAGAGTGTTAGTCCTAATGTTTAGAGTTGGTCTGAGGAATTTGGTTGTCGCCGATAAAAATTGGTGGACAAGTGTTTTGTCGTAGTCCAAACGTTACATGTTTTAAATATGTTTATAATATCATAAAAATTTGTATTTATTTACAACGAATGTTTTGACAATTGCTATTTTCCATTTGCGAAAAAATATGTATTTGCAATTAGCAAATATGTTACCTTCCTATTGGTTAATTTAGCAATGTATGATTTCTGTATAGCTATATAGCTGTAACACTCATTGCTAAAATATTGTATTATTTCTGAATAAATCAATTTAAAAGATAAATAAATAATCAGCGGATCTCTAGGCCACCACCTCAGAAATCGTCAGAATGGATTGTACAGATTATCAGTAGGCATTGGAGCAGTATCTGAAACTGTAGGCCAGTCAAAGTCCTTGTGAAGTTATTAGTTCGCCACATATAATGCTGCATTGACTATTTTTCGTAATAATTTGGAATGGAAAGACTAAATTCTTTAGATATTGGAGACTTGGAAGCTCAATCCTTTAAGTCCAGTACTTTGTAGATAGTAATTTTGGTGCTAGAGAATAATTTTGATCGTTTTTAAAGCAGCCTGGATAATAGTCCAAATCGTTTTTTCATTTGTTTTCTCTCAAGTCAAATGTGGGGGTCCTTTACGTCAGTATCAAAGTCCCAGATATCGATAACCCCTACTTCTTCTGAAATAGGTATCGGTTTTTCCTTTACTTCATTAATTTTATAAAGGAAATAAAATAATTATTTATATCCCCTTTTAGTGGTTAGATAGGATAGGGTAGATCCCGAATGCTCGTTCAGTAAAGCCTATGGATTTTGGCAGGAAATGCGCCATAGTGCACCGAAACCCTGCACAAGCACCAAAATGTCACATCTGCTTAAGCAGCTGAGGCCGCTAGAAATATTTATAAGGCGTTTGGGAAAGAAAGTGTTAATGAACGGACCATTCGCCGTTGGTTTGCTAAGTTTTCAGCTGGGCATACCGACTTGGAAAACTTTCCCCGAGGAAGACCTCCGTTCGTAATAGACAACGACGTCCTCAAACATACAGTAGAAGGAAACACCTACCAAATAGTTAAAGGACTCTCAGAACAACTAAATTCTAGTGCATCATCTACCGTTCCCATACATTTAAAGTGTATTGGGAAAGTAAAAAAGCTCGATACATGGGTACCTCATGATCTCACTGAGCGGCAGCAAGACCGCATGTTTCAAAACATACGGTGCAAAAATTGAAAGAACTGGGCTACGAAGTTCTTCCGCACCCACCATATTCTCTCGGCTTGTCTCCAACAGATTACCCCTGTTCAGGAATTTAGACAACTTCGTCAAAGGAAAACTTTTTGAAAATGATGATCAAGTGAAAAGTGCGTTTTCAGATTTTGTTTCACTTCAAAGCTCAGAGTTTTTCAGTTCGGGGATAAAAAAGTTGGTGTCACGTTGGGAAAAATGTGTAGATAAAGAAGGTAAATATTTCAAATAAAATTATCTTGTTTTCCTATCGTATTTTTAATAAAAATCCTTTACCTTGCAAACGGACATTTCATGTGACAAACCCAATAGGATAGGATCCCGAGTGCTCGTTCAGTAAAGCATATGGATTTTGGCGGGAATTGGGCGACGCTAGGGTGCATCGAGACCCTGCACAAGCACTGAAATGTCACATCTGCTTAAGACAAGTGATATCTTCCTGCAATAGTTTACTAATTATTCGCCTTTCAAATGACGGAATACAATATATATATATATTATTTGTGCATACATGGATAAAAATCAAATATGCAAGAAAAATAAATAAAATTCTGACTATAGAGGTTATGTATTTTTCTTTTTTTCTCTGACATTATCCTGTTCATCATACTGAACTCAAAACCTATGATCTCCATTTATTTCGAAATTAATTTGACTTAGAAACCAAGTATTTACCTATCATAACTGACATGTGATAATTTTGAATCACGATTCAATAATTAAACTCCTACCTCCGAGCATTGAATTTCTAACCTTCGGCGAAAATCAATTTTGATTTGAATAATGCTTTGGTAAGAGTTTATTTGTTGGTTTACGAAATTGAATAATAATTCAGTCTTTGAATTCATGACCTTTTGACTTAGAACAAGAAGAAGAATCTTGAGAAAACACTGCCATTTCGATATTACTCCCACAGCCTCTGTAATTACAGCCTTCTATATTTCGTGAAAAATGGAGACGATTGAATTTTGAGAAATTAATAATGGCCAGTCAGCAAGTCGATTAAAACGATCGATTCTATCGGAATATTCTTTTGGGCGAAACGTGAATTGGAAATATTAATTGGGAGGTGTTCTCAGAATATTTGAGCCTTTGGAAAAATGGCATCGATGAGAATAATAATCGATTGTAGATCACGACAGACGATAATTAATCGATTCTCACTATGACCATGACCCATTGACGACCCACGACCGCTCCACAAGGAACTTCACAACGCGAACTGTTACTCCACGGCTGTCGTGTCACCCGCTCACTCACAGTTATCACGACTTCTTGATCACGAATACAGTATATATATGTATATATTAAACAATATTATTTTATTTAAAAAAAAAATGTAATTCTCTGTCATACCGGAAGCTTTTTGAAACATATTAAGGGCAGGTACCAACGTCCGACTTGACTAAAAAACTCAAGTACAGTGTTAATGCATTTTCCTTCATTTTTTACTATTTATGGTCTAATCATTTTCACTTTCACGACAAATATCTCAACACAAAGTCAATACTCGATTAAAAGTTACTAATTCTAATTTATTCTCCACAAACGTTCGTATTATTTTAAATGACATAGAAAATTCTTTTGGGGTGAGAGAAGTTTTCTGTGTAACATTTTTTTTTTACTTTCAAAAATGTAATACATTGGAGCGGCATGATCTAGTACATAGAGCATTAGTCTGTGGTTCTCCGAGCACTGGATTCGAATCCCAGTCGTGGCAGAATATTATTTATTCTGTTAATTCAGTCGAGGGTTATGAAGACCTTCTGGGCAAACCCAGTCTCTATAAAGTGGGTACCCAAAAAATGAAAAAACAATTGGCTGCGGAGTGTGATCTGGGTTTGTGATAATTTATTGAACGTCTTTGGCTTAGAAACTGTACGAATCTCTATGTGTGCAGAGCTCTTCATAGGTTGTAGAAGAAGAGTTTTTTTTTTACATATATGTTTTTTTTGTTTTTTTTTACATAGGTATATGTTTTTTTTTATACATATATGTTTTTTTTTACATACACGTATGTCCCACCCTCCTCCTCTCCTCACATGTTTTTAACCTAATTATAGTATTTTTGTATGAACAATATCCAAATAATTTAAATGTCGTTTGTAATATAAAAATCTGGTGCGGGCAACATACGACTTCCACTTACCTCGGCTGTTAAAATTAATACAAAAGCTATTAAAAAACGTTTCTAGAACTTTTGCCGGGTTATCTAGTAATCTATCGTTTTCCTATTCAGGAAGAAGTTTACATGATCGCTTTCTTTCGCGAACATTTATAAACCACATAGTGTTTAGGGTATATATCTGTATTTGTTGATGCGCTTTCATTTTCATATTCATGTAAATAATGGAGATTTCACTGCTTGTGAATATAAATATATGGGTGACAGTAACCGTCCGGTTGAGTTATATAATATTCATAATTTTTTAGAGTAATTATATGATAGTAGAGAAAGAATTCCGAGAGTGCCTAAGATGAAGCTGATTTGATTTTAAATTTCAATAGAATGAGAGTTAATGATTATATTTAAATATAAATAACTTTAATATATATATAATGGATGCTTAAAGCTAAAATTATCCTAGTTGGAGAAGAGTGGTCAGGCTGGGCTGAGGTAAGGAGAGCACATTCCATTCTACAACGGGGACGGCCACTCAAGAAATCTACGCACAGGACACACGCTATGAAATTTCATTACTGATCTGTTTGGGAGTTTAGTAATCATTGGTTATGCCGTCTTTTGGAGGAGACGTAAAATAGTGGTTTCTAGTCTTTGGAAAGTCAAGAACTCCTTAAAGATCCCTTCGTAACTAACCTTGGATAGGCAAAATTTAGGACTCACACTATAGTATCTACCGTTTAGCCACTGTAACGAAAAAAACCCTGAAAATTATTACACAATGGTTTATTATTTCCAAATAACAATATTAGGGTGTAACTGTTTATATAGCTGTTGATAGATAATTAAGTAATATAAGTAAAAGAAAATCAATAATTCAAAGAATAATATCATATCACCACCACTGATTTCAAAACGCGATGTCTTAGCTAGTTGTTAGCTAATTTCAATGATTCTTTTTTTATTTTGTCGAAAATTTAATTCTCTATTATATGGCACTAAAAACAAATACATTTTGGTATTTATTTGTTTATTAACTAGGAGAAACGTGTTTTTTTTTTATTCGTTATTCGGATTCTACGCATCTTGAAACGGAAACTCTCAAATTTTGAGGAGGGTTCATCATTTATGGAAATAAAGGTTCATTATTGAAAATACTAAACCAAAATTAACGTCGCTGTATGCTAATGTTACTAATCGGACGATGCTAAAGCGTGGGTTTTAAATTTCGATATCCAGGTTTCACTATAAAAAGAGATCTCTAACGAATATCTTATATCACAAAATCATTTTACGTCTCTACCAATAATTAAGGATAATTTACTACTTTTAAAAAATCTGTTTTATACCCGTGAGTTTAGTTAGGAATATAAGTCTGCATAAATGTAACAGACTAATTCACTTTCCCTGGGGTCACCTGTGTTGGGGTACCTAGCAGATCAGCCTTCTATGCCTAAGGCCATAATGTCAAACCCAGCATATGGCCATAGGGTTTTTTACAAGGAGTTGCAAATCTTTGGTTATACCGCTGTTTAGAGGATACGTAAAATGTTGGTCTCCGCCCGAGCCTTTGCTAAGTCAGGAACTCCTTAAAGATCCCTATTCTAATTAAGCCTGTATTGGCAGGATTTAGGTCTGTGATCATAGGTCAGTAGTAGCATCATCCGATTAGCCACAGTAACATAAAAATAAAACAAAATAAACCTCAAACTCTACAGCCAACGCGTTACAACTATACAACTATAGCCGTTAAAACGGTGCAAGGAGGTGATAAGGCCTTGATCACGCTCAGCCGCCAGGTTTTCTCTCTTCTTCTCCCAATATTTGGTTACTTTAAAGTGGTTGAGCGTGCTCCCGAGGGTCTCCATACCCCAGGGCCACTTCACATAAATAAATCTGCCTCAGCCGGGGTTCCAACTCAAAATCCGAAGTACAATGTATGTACTGGACCACGCCACTCCATCGCCGTAGCATAAAGTGATGTTAAATAAATAAATGCAACCGTTAAAATACAAGTATTTATCCAAGTATGTTAGATGTTTTGTTTTATAAAACAAAATTAAAGGAAAAAATAAAGGTACAGTATTAATAAAGTCAATATTCAGTTTTGGCATTACAAAGCTATGTACATTGATATTAATATAGCATAAGTACTTTCTAATTAACCAACGGAGTATTTTTTACTTTAATATATCTGACATATATAGTAAGGGAAAATATTAAGATCTTGAAAATTTTCGTTTTAGGGTCCCCAGAGTCGAAATGACCAAGTCCTGCAAAACCATTCTCTGCGTGTGTATGGTAAGTCTAGAACGAAAACGAAAAGTCGTACTATACTGAAATTATATATTTAAGACAACTATGCTCAAGACTTTCTTATCTAAATCAGCTAACCTGAAGAGTGCATTTAGCACCTTTCTAAGATTTTCTCAAAAACGGCTCTAACGATTTTGATTTAACTCCCTATATCGATGTAAAATTTAATGGACTTTAATATCATGTAGATTTCATTCTGGTAAAAATAGTATGACAGCTTAAATGTCGATAATTTTATATGTTCTTCCTCTAAAGCACATTTAATAATAGTACGGGCAAAAATCGGATACATACATAATTTGAACAAAAACTGATAAATTGATTTTTAAAACGAAAGTAAGTGAAATTCGTGTGTTGCGCGCACCAGATTATTTAACTTGTTTTGCAAGAATTATCTGAATATTACGGCACAACGAAGTGAATTAGATGATTTCATTTCATCCAAGGTAAAAAACTTATAGGTGTTATTGAAATCCATCCATATTATATTTAAAAAAAAAATTCGTACATACGGTTAGTATTTCTGGCATACAGAGTTTTGTGGCAGTGGTATTTCACATGAAATACCATCACTGGTGTACCCCTCTAAAGATATAAATATATATCTAATCATTAGTGTTAAGAGGTTTTGAGGTGTTAAGAGCTTTGCTACTGAAATGATAAGATGAAGGAGCCCGCGAAAAGGGAACTAATGTTTTACTGTATGGTGAGTAATGAAATTCCTTCGCACGAGAGCCACAGGCCAAAGTAATGAGATTCCTCAAGTTCTTGCAGATCCATGGCTGGCAGAAATCACTTCCTCTCGCCCCTAGCTCGTGCCCCAGTTGGCTATTCATCTTCCTGACCGTAACAGAATGGTCACTTTCAGACCTGTCCCATTTTTAAATCCCCGGTCTCTGACTCCACTACAAACAATAGCCATGGCTTTTTTGTTCATTTCAAAAGCTAACCAAAAACAAACAGGTCTGCCACATCTGCCCAGTCGTAAAATAATCTCGGTCTCTTTTACATAGGCATAGACATTTTCAGCCTTGTTATGCTATGTCAAATATAAAAATCTGGTGCGGGCAACACACGACTTTCACTTACCTCCGTTTTTAGAATCGTTTAAAGAATTTTCATGTACAGTAAGATATAAAAATGAGTGAAACCATTAAAGAATTAATTAAATTGAATTTCTATAGAAACATGTGTTTTATTAAAAAATCTATTATATTATTATCTAAAATAATCAATTAGTTTTATCGGCTTTTCATCACTCTCTATTAACTTCAAAAAGCTTGTGTATAAGATAATATTTTTTCTAAAATCTTTAGCTTTACAACGGTAGATCATACATGTATATTACTGTTCTTCTGTTCAATAACAAAAAATTGAATTAAAAAGATATGTTTTCAGTTTTCTCCTTTAGTTGTTTTTTAAATATGCACAACTTACATGTTTAGCTATTATTTATCAATGCTAATATGACAATATCGTTATTATTATAGAATCTACAAATTTAAAGGTACTTTAGAGAAAGAAAATTTACATTATCGGTATTTAAGCCCTCTCAGTCTATTTTTATCAGAATGAAACCTACATGACGTTAAAGTCTATCACATATATTGAGTTTTAATAAAACACATATTTCTATATAAATACAATTTAATTAATTCCTTAATAGTTTCACAGATTTTTATCTCTTAACTTTATATGAAAATTCTTCCATTGATTTTAAAAATGGAGGTAAGTGAAAGTGTGTGTTACCCGCACTAGATTTTTTTATCTCTAACTGTATTTGAAAATCCCTTCATTGATTCTAAAAACGGAGGTAAGTGAAAGTCAGATTTTTTTTATATGATGGTGTATTATTTGATTTTTTTTTTTTAATTTTTCGTATTATGTATGGATATATATATCTGAAAGAAAATAGGAAACGATGAAGAAAGAAATAAAAACAGGGAACATTTTTTTAAAAAGAATAGAATAGAGAAAAAAATATTGTGCTTATAATTAAGGATTTAAAATTATAATTTATAATATTAAGAATATTCCTAAAGGAAACAATTGGTATGCTGTGTTATAGCAACCCAATAAAGTTGGGCAGCATCATTTTGTCTATTTATGAATAAAGTGTGTCTATTTTATGTGTGTGTGTGTGTGTGTGTGAGTCTAATTACTTTTTAAATGTTCAAAGTTATCCACTTTAAATTGCCTTTGCATGACTAATACAGTTCATCTTAATCTAACCCCCCCTCCTCCCCATCACCAAAAAGATAAAATCTCCAACAAATTACTACTTACGAACGAGCATGAGGTATTATAATTTTGGTTGAGTTAATACGTGTTTTATACGGTAAATTTTAATGTCAGGTTTTATGATAATCACTGATGGATTTCTACATTTTTCTCAAGACACCTCCGTCCATTTTGACGTTTCGGGAAGTCCAAAAGCAATGCATCAAAGAGTCATGAGGTTGCACAATGGAACTAAAGCCTGAGTAAAGATCGGACCATCTTCAACATTACGAAAGGTCAACGTTTCGAAAGCTCCTTTGCGAAACTCCTACTCACGAAGAAGGAACGGAAATTGTGGACCATCGTCTGTTATGGATTTCGGACCGCTATTTCGAAAAGTAACTCTGATGAGATGTCTTCCTCCGGGGCTCTGTGGTTATCTACGCAATACTGTAATTGCTACTCGCAAAGCACTAGGGCTATCATGTCTAATTTTATTGTATTAAAAAAGCTTTCGGCTATTCATTGTTTGTATTATTCAATAATATATCTGAGGTGTCGTGGAAATTGTAGTTAGATTCGATAGATTTTATCGAAAAGAAAAGTGTAAATATAAACGATGGTAGCTGCATCACCCTACATACCGGTATTTATCTAAAAAATAAAACCAATAAACATGAACATGTTTTTAAAAAAAATATTATAAATAAAATTAATTGTAATAGGCTTCGCGAAAATGAAAATTTGATTCAGATTCCACAAAATGTTGCCTATAGAGATTTGTCTAATAATCACCGTTCAAGCCCAGACCCCGTGATTAGATTTAACACAATCCTCCCAACTACGCCTTGCCTACCTACTGGAGGGGTACAAGCTCTGTAATTCCTCGTCGTGTAGCCTTCTGAATTCTCTAGTAACCTAAAAATTTCTATTAAATTTCCTCTTCGAACCAAACATTTTAGTAAAACCTTATCCTCGACAACATCGAGGCGTTGTTGATTCATCAAAGTAGGATTTTTGTTTTATTATTTTAAATAACGAGCCTATGTAAGCGACAAAACAAAAAAAAAAAAAATTAGTTTCCCACCTTTAAATTGAAGGCTTACGTTTTAAGATGCGTAGAACCAAAATAACAATTAAAAAAAAAAATCTGTTTATTCGCCGTCCACGACATTTCTCCGAAACTACATGACCAATTTTTTTGAAATTCGCCACAAAAATACAAGGGCATGCAAGGATGATTCTAACACCTTGACTTTCATATCAGCTGGTTATTTTTAAAATGGCGGCCGATTAAAAGTGATTAGAAGTTCAATAATTCAGTTATTTTTGAAGATAGAGAAAAATTTATATTTGTTTTTTAACAAAAAAAAAACAAGAGTAATTATAAAACAGAGAAAAAAGAAAAGAAAAAAAATTAAAATTTTACAAACAAATGCGCCATATCTTAGTTATTTTTGAATATAGAGAAAAAATTTATGGAATTTTAAAATTTGTAATGCGCGAAAAAAAAAAGAAAGGAAAATTTAAATCTTGGCTATATGTACGCTGGTAACTCCGGTATTTTCGAAGTTGATGACAAAATTGATCAGTGCTTTTTAACATCAGTTATTTTTTTAGATAGAAAAAAAATTATTAGTGTTTTTTAACCTAAAAAAAAAAAAGACAACTTATATTTTGCCAAACTTATTGGGGAGATAAATAACTGAGGAGGTAGAGAGATAAATCGTGATTGCATGAGGTTAAGATTTTGTTTTTACTGAAAGAACTTGGGGTATATAACTATAATAATTTGCTACTAATTATCTATCGATTTATTTTGTCCGGGAAACCTCTGAATATGCCATGGTTTTCTATTCATCTTAAAAAACGCTGCAAATTATTACACAATGGTTTATTATTTCCAAATAACAATATTAGAATATAACTGTGTATATAGCTGTTGATGGGTAAAGTAATATGAAAAGCACTAATTCAAAGTATTATATCATATCACTACCGCTGATTTCAAAACGCAATATTCCAGCTATTTCTTAACCGGTTTCAATGATTCTTCTTTCATTTGGTCGAAAATGTTATTCTCTATCAAATAGCACGAAAAGAAATTGGTATTTCTTTATTTATTAATTAGAAAAGAAACGGATTTTTTTTTAATCGTTATTTGAAATCTACGCATCTTGAAACGTAAGCTTTCAAATTTTGAGGAGGGTTATTTATTTTTTTTTATGGTCGATCAAAAAGGTTCATTATTAAAAATAATATACCAAAAATCACAAAAACGTACGAAACGCATGTGATATCTCCTCCTTACAAGAGGATAACATCAGATATGTCGGACACATGTGTAATTATCGTAGGTAGGTCTGATTTAAATAATACTACATGATTGGTGTTGCTAATGATACACTGCCAAAAAGATGTCTGACTGGTCCTACTACAAACATCACCAGTAACTTTTACCTTTTACTGTTGGCGATATTAGCATACTACAAGGAAAGTAAGGTCTGCCAACAAATACTTATTTATTGAACGATTAAAACTTTGTCGATGGGGGGTTACCTGTAGCATAGGGGTTAGAATAACAGCCTCCCATGCCTAAGGTCACCGGTTCAAACCGGCAGGTCGCTCAAGGATTTTCTAATGGGATAAAATATCCTTAGTTAAGCCGTTCTTTGGAGGGGACGTTAAACCTGTGCGATGTCAAGTACTCGTTAAAGATCCCTATCCTAACTAAACCTGTATAGGCAAAATTTAGGACTCCCACTGTAGCATCGTCCGACAGCAGCATAAAGTGACGTTAAATAAAAAAAACAACAAACAAACTTTGTCGATGGTGTAACTCACAATGATTAATGGCCTCGTAGAATTATCTCGAAAATGGGATAGGCTTACAAAAATTTAGAGTAATTTTGATTTCCAGGTATTTTGAATTCATTGATTCTCTAATTAAAATCCAAGTTTATACACTTGAAGACCTTGTGGGTTTTTCACATGAAAAGACAAAAAAAAAAAAAAACGCTTTAAAATGCACTTTATTTCAGTAGGGATCACTTGTAGCTGGGTGGCTAGCGTAACAGCCTCCCATGCTAAAGGTCACGGGTTCAAATCCGCAGGTGGTCCTAGCATTTTTTAATGGGAGTAAAAAATCCTTAGTTACGCCGTCCTTCGGAGGGGACGTTAAAAGGTGGTCCCGAGCCTGTGCGATGTCAGGTGCTTGTTAAAGATCCCTATCCTAATAAAACCTGGATAGGTAAAATTTAGGACTCCCACTGTAGGTAGCATCGTCCGATTAGCCATAGTAGCATAAAGTGACGTTAAATAAATGAACAACTTTATTTCAGTTTTTCTGCAATTATTCGCTTTTATTACATACTTAAAACATTGTTTTTATGCTGTAAATAATAGTTAATAGATATGCCTTGCTGATATATCTGATTTTTAACGTTTTTTTGACATTTTGTCAGACCTTGGCAGCCCGTATCTCAGAAATTGTTACGATTACATTAATATATTAAGTATCAAATTTGAGAATATTTAAAGGTCTTTAAAATTGCTCCTGACAATGTTTTACATAAAATGCACTAGGAGCGTGTTATTGGGGTAAATCTGAAATAAAATGAAATTTTTTTTAAGCGGTTTTTTTAAGATAGTGAAATACGCCGAAGGTGCGAATGTGAAAACTTGGACTTTTAAAGAGACAATTGATGCATAAAACATACCGGAAAATCAAAATCACCTTATTATTATAACGAAATGATATTTCATCTTTATTATATTGTAACTTGGTAAGAGAAAAGGTTTTATAAAAATAAAAATAAAATCTTTAACCTTTAATAAAGGTACGATTGTACTTCAGGTGTTAACAGATTCTCTTCTGATTTAATGAACGACAGTTAATAATGTTTTGTTTATTTCTGTAATGTCATATGATAACACTGTTACTATTCGGACGATGCTACAGTGGAAGTCCTAAATTTTGCCTATTTAGGTTTGATAAGAAGAGAAATCACTGAGAGAGTAATTGACATTGCACAAAATCGGGAGCACTATTTTACGTCTCCTCCTAAGAACGGTATAGCGAAAGATTTTTTACTTTAAAAAACTCCAAGTGCCTTCTGCCGGATTCCAATCCGCGATCATGGGCGGTATAGAAGACTGTTAAGCTAGTTACTACACCACAGGTGACCCCAATTCAAACGTAATAAAGGAAAGTACTTTCATTCCAGAAGGCTGCTGTGAAACTGCTTTGTGGATGGTATGCCAACTTAGCATCAGTCACGCTAATACAATTAGACTTAGAGTGTTTGTGGAGAATCGCTGTAGAGAAAAGAATACTGTTAACTAGTTTAGAGAAAGCTATTTGTAATTAAGAAAGTAAGCAATGTCATAACAATTAAACTATAAAGTTAGATTTGTCAGACCTGACGAATCTAATCATATTTAAGAAAGCAATTCAGAACTAACTCGGTCACTCATGGTAGTCAGCTATATATCTTAAACGGTACTATAGTTGTGAGACTGACCTTTTTTACTTTCACTTACTATATATAGTAAGGGAAAGTATTGCGATCACGAAAATTTTCGAACTCCAGTTTTCAACGGAAATACACGTTTTACATATACACTGAATCCAACTAACTGATTATTTTTGATGATAATATAATTTATTTATTTATTTACAAATATGCATCTACCCTTATAGGGTCATTAGCATGATACATAGTTAAGTTTTTAGCTCATAATAGTTAACAATATTTCACAAAAGTTGGGTTACAAACAATTTGTCTTATGGTGTAATGGATTAGATAAAATTGTAGAGTTTACTTTTTTTTAAAAACTTTAGTAACTTTTGCACACACATTTCACAATCACTAAGAGCTATTTCTAGCTTGTTGCCAATATCGAATTCTCTTCTCGCACCGTTGTAGACCTCGCAGTGCAGGATGATATGCTCCACGGTCAAAGGTGCCTGGCACGTCCTACAGGTCGGTGGGTAGAGTCCCTTCAGAAGGTAGGTGTGAGTCATTGCTGTGTGTCCGCTTCTTAGTCTGGCCAGGACCACTTCTTCCCGACGATTTCTTCTTTCTGATGTTTTCCAGATCCCAGGAGTTCCTTTAATTTTTCCCAATTTTTGTTTTGTTCTGCTCCACTCGGTGACCCATGAACCATAAATCGTTTTCTTAGCATAGTTTCGCCAGTCCGAGGCTGTTGTCTTATTGACTCGGATTACATCAATAGCAGGACCAATCCTAGCATTATTAGCAGCCTGGTCAGCTTCCTCATTTTTTCCTATGCCCAAATGAGATGGAACCCATAGGAATTGTATTATTTTCCCTGAAAAAATGCATTCTCGCTCAAGGGCTTGGATTTTGTTCACCAAAACATCTTTTGAGTTCCTGTTTTCTATTGCTTTCAGAGAGCTCAAAGAATCTGTAACTATCAGATGATTTTTGTGTTCCTGTTTTGTTATGATAGTCATAGCTTTCCAGATTGTGAATAGTTCTCAAGTATATACACTATTCGGTTCTGGTAAAACATATCTATAACAATTAGAGCCCATAATAATTGCACATCCAACTTCTGAATCTGACTTGGAAGCATCGGTGAACCAAAAGAAGTAATCGGAATACAATTCTTCCCGCTCTTTATACAGTTGATGATAAACGTGCTGAGGCGTTGTGGGCTTCGAAAACACGGATAAACTATAGTCAATCTGACTTTTTGTTTGCACCCAATTAGGTACTGAGCTCAATGGGATTCTAAAAATTTCTGGAAATGTTATTTTTAAATCAGATGTCAATTTTTTAACTCTGCTATGGAAACATTTACTAAAATTAATGTGTTTTTCACTTGCCATTGGACGTTCTGTAAAATCATGTGCGATGAGTTTTTTTCTGGACATCAACGTGCCCATATATGCCAGTAAGAGGTATTTTCTTCTTGTTTCCAATGAGGGCTCACCACTCTCTACATAGACGCTTTCGACGGGTGTTGTTCTGAATGCTCCGATGCAGAGGCGAAGTCCTTGGTTGTGAATTGTATCCAATAGTTTCAAAGTTGAAGGGCTTGCTGAACTATAAGCGACAACCCCATAGTCAGGTATAGGCCTGATCAAGGTTCGGTAAATTGTCAACAACGTACGTCGATCAGATCCCCACTGGGTACTGGCCAGAACTTTTAGTAGATTTAAGCCTTTTTGACACTTGGATTTTACATAATGGATGTGTTGAGACCAGTTTAGCTTTTGGTCAAAGTATACACCCAAAAATTTGATTGTACCGGCGTAGGTAATGGGTTTATTTAATAAAGTTAATGGTGGATGTGTTTGACATTTTCTTTTTCTGCAAAAGTGCACAGCTATTGTTTTTGAGCTTGAGAAGCCGAAACCTATAGTTTTGGACCATGCTTCAAGATTCTTCAATGTTTTTTGTAGGCTCCATTTAATATATTCCAAGGATTTGCTTCTTATGTATATTGCGAAATCATCAGCAAATAAAGAAGATTTTACTTCCGGCGAAGTTGTCCGTGCTATGCTGTTTATAGCGATAAGGAACAAAGTCACACTCAGAGGAGATCCTTGCGGTGTACCGTTCTCCTGTTGAAACGTTTGAAACGAGAAACATTTGGTCCAACTTTAACCTGGAATGTCCTTTCTTTGAGAAAATTATTAATAAACATCAACAACCTCCCTGTGAGGCCTTCGTTTGAAAGAGTCCTGACAACATTGTACCTCCACATCGTGTCGTATGCTTTCTGTATATCTATGAATACAGCAACCAAGTGCTCCTTGTTAGAGAAAGCGGTCTGTATTTCATGTTCAAGCTTTAATATTTGGTCAACAGCAGAGTGATTTTTCCTGAAGCCATGCTGTGATGTTGAAAAAAAGTTGTGTGTTTCCAAATAATATATCAAACGGTTGTTAACCATTTTTTCAAGTAGTTTGGAAAGACATGACAGCAGCGATATAGGTCGATAGTTATTGATGCTTATATCTTTGTGATTTTTCTTGATTGGAATAAATAAAGCCTTCTTCCATGTTTTAGGAAAAAACCCAGTAGTCCATATCCTATTATAAATAGAAAGTAGAAAAGATAAGGCATTTAAGGGCATTTTTTTCAAAAAAAGATATGAGATCTGATCGGGCCCTGCTGTAGATTTGTCCTTGCATGTTCTTAGGGCGTTTTGCAATTCAAGTAAATTAAAAGGGTGATTATAACTTTCCGAATCTTGTGTACGAAATTCTATGGTACTTTTCTCCTGTTCGATTTTATACAGCTGGAAATCTGGAGTATAGTTGTCAGTTTTCGACATGGATGAGAAGTGTGATCCAAAAGCTTCAACTATGTTAGATGGATCTGTAATAATTTGGTTTCCCGTTTGGATTGTAGAAATAGCCTCACGTTTTTTAGATCCCTGAATGGCATTCACTTTTCTCCAGACTTCTTGCAGACTACTACTACTATTAATGGAGCTAACATAGTCTTCCCATGATTTTTTTTTGCTTGCTCTCAACACCTTGTTTGCGATCGATCTAAGTTTTTTAAAATTACTCAGGTCTTCTGGTGATTTTGTTCTTTTGAATTTATTGAGAGCTTTCTTCTTGTTCATTATTGCCATGCGGCACTCCTCATTCCACCAAGGAACTAAGCGCCTATTGTTGAATACTATCTTGTATGGAATACTCTTTTTTGCAGCATCAATAATGGTTAGGTTAAGGAAAGATATTTGTCCCTCCACTTCAGTTGATAAGTTTTCCTTTTTTTCTATTTCCCTTTCTATCAGTGTGGAAAATTTTTCCCAGTTGGCTCTCTTGAATAACCATCTCGGAGTTTCATCAAATTTCAAATCAGTATTACCGTCAAACTTTATAATGATTGGGAAGTGATCGCTTCCGTACAACATTTCCTTTACTTCCCAATGCACTTTATGAAGCAGTTTAACATCTATTAACGATAAATCAATGGCAGAAAGAGAGCCATCACCACAGAAATGAGTTGGAGAACCGTCGTTGATTAGAATCAGAAAATCATTAGTTTCAATAAATTTCTCGATTTCACTCCCTCTATTTTTATAGTCGAATAATGTGGAACCCCATAATTTGTTATGTCCATTTAGGTCTCCAACAAGAATCGCAGGTCTTGGGAGTTGATCAACTATTGCTTGAAGATCATTTGCAGTGAAATCTTGGCTCGGTGGGATATAGATATTGCAAACTGTGATTGGTTCAGGTTTGTAAATTTTTGCGGCTACAACTTCTAAAGTGGAATTAATTTGTATTGGTTCTGAATAAACTTCTTTATTAACTAATATGGCTACTCCTCCCCAAGCGGACTTACAATCTGTTCTGTCTTTACGGTAGATGTCGTGATCTTTTATATTTACTACCTGAGATTGCGAAAAATGGGTTTCTTGTAAACACCAGCAATGCGGTTTCTCTTCATTTAGAAGTACTTTAAAATATTCAAAACGTTTGTAGAACCCATTACAGTTCCATTGTATAATTAATGAGTTGGTATTGTTCATCATAATAAAAAAAATAAAATAAAATAAATAAATGTAATTATTTTCGTAGAGATCAGCTATTTATTAATTGTCTGTGCTATCGTCTGAGTTAATTATACAGTCCGTTGCTTCCCACTGTTTTTTCAAAAGTTTTGTAATTTTTAATTTTGATCGCCGGTCGGTTATCAGTGTTTTTGTGTCTTTTAACATGTCCCTTAGGCCCTCTGTATTATTAGTGAATTCCTTAATAAATTCACTAATGTTTTTGGTATTTGGAGATAATTCGATAAACGTTACCATCTCTTCAAATGTTATTGGGCATTTTTCCCTATTTTCTTCAATAGTCTGCCTAGCACTTTCAAAATTAATTTTAGAATCGGTTATTTCGCTTTTTTTAAGTTTCTTCGATTTTTTACCTATGGACTGTGTTGAGGTCATTAATGGGAAGTCTTCAATATTAATAATGTTTTCCGTGTCTTCTTGGGAATCAATGGTTAGGTTCAATTCGGTAGTTGATACAGAAGAAGGGGTTGAGCTAGAATGGCATCTTTTGACGCCGGAAACCACGGTAGGTTGTAATATTGAATCATTGGGATTAATGAGAGCAGTCGATTGAGTAGGGTTATCTAAGGCGCCACCGCTAGTAAGCTGGTTGTCATGACTACCAGACGACAGCTCCACTGGACAGCCTCTGGCAGCCTTAGCAACTGATGACGTGTTGGCGTTGTCATGGCTACTAGCTAGCGTGGGCTCTACTATATTAACTATGTTAGGTAAAATATAATTTGGTGTATCTAGTAGCGAGCGATCGGTATTTATTTTTTCACTGACGCTACTAATTATTTCAGAATTGAAATTAATTAATGTAGCCTCCTTTTCTATGTTTTGGGGCTCAGATATATTTATATCATTCTCACACTCTGGGCAATCGGTAGAGATATGTCCTGGCTGCTTGCAAATAAAGCAAGTGACAATGTCTTCACCTAAAAAAATTCGGTAGGGTACATTATCGTATTTAATTAACAGTGAGGATGGGAGTTTGGCCAGGTCCTCAGGTGGGATGTAGACCTGTCTTCGAAAGCTTAAAACATGGGCCAAACGTGGGTCTTGGTACCCGGCCCTGAGAAAGTGCATTGGCGAAATTAACCTCAATCCTAGTTTTTTCAATTCATTTTCTATAGTGTCATGAGGTATGGAAGGGCAAGCATTAGAAATTATAATACGTTTTGCTGGATTGATTAACCGTTTTATGTGAATTTCTTTATCGTTAATTACTATTGATTTATGGTTTCTAAGAATATTATCTACTGACTCTTTATTACTGAAGTGAATGCAGAACCGGGAATTGGAAATTCTTGATGTGTAACGGATAAATTTTGGATCGATTAGGTCTGAAATTTTGAGTACATACTCCTTCTGTTTGATTCCTGGGAGAGTGTGCAATATTATAGCGTTTTCTCGCTTAGGAAACTTTTCAGATGCGGTGGCTTTGGCATAGCTGATTTCTGTAGGTTTGAGGTTAGGTGTTACTTTATAGTTTGTTTGTTTGTTTTCCATCTCTTTCTGACTATTACTGGTTATTTTCATGGCATTAGGATTAACTGAGGACATAATGGGGGTAACTGACATCGCTACAGAGCCAAAAGCTCTGAGCACCTATAATAGGCAGGTATTCGCCCAATTACTAATTAATATACCGATTCTCACTCTCGTGACGGAACACGCACCCTTAAATTGTCCAAATTGCACAAAATAATGTCTATTTTTCCAAGAAAAACAGTTAAAAGTTAATAAAACTGAAAGACTGACCTGAAGTGCGTCTGCTCCACATGGGTCCCAAACAGCTGTTTTTTCAATAGAACACATGTTTCTATATAAATTCAATTTAATTAATTCTTTAATAGTTTTAAGTATTTTTATCTCTAACTGTATTTGAAAATTCTTTAATCGATTCTAAAAGCGGAGGTAAGTGAAAGTCGTGTGTTGCCCGCACCATATTTTTTATTGAGGTTTCTCTTACTATCGAGGTGTGCAATAAGGCTAGGATTGAGAAAATTCGTCCTTTGACGAAGTGTTTGAAAAAAAAAAATTCCAAAACCTTTGAAGGGTAATCCAGTGTGTCATACCCGGTCAAAACCTTGCGCAATGTCCAGAAATGCACCAGAACAATACTCTTTGCAATAAAGAGCTGAGGAAATATGGTCTACAACTTGGAGTCCTTGTTGAACTGTAGAATGCTAAGGACGGAATCAAAACTGATGGGAAGGAAACTTTTGAGATTCTAATATGGTTAGGGATACGTTTAAGAAGGAACTTTTCGAAGATTTTTGAGAGGATGGGAGTAGACTAATAGGCCTGTAGAATGAAGTGTTGTTGGAAGGTTTGCCTGGTTTTAGAAAAAGAATGATGGTGGAATGTTTCCATAAGAGAGGAAAATAGGCGGTGCATATGATGCAGTTGTAGATATAAGTAAGGAATATAATAGCTTTCTGCGGAAGTTGTCAGAGGACCTTATCGAACACTGGTGTAATAGCTGGCGTGTAAAGGTGAACGAAGCCAAATGTAAACACATAACCTTCACTTTTAAACGAAAATCCTGTCCGCCAGTGTATTTCAACTCATTACCAATTCCTCTCTCAGATACAGTCCGGTATCTCGGCTTACTATTAAACAAAAGATTTACGTGGAACCCACATTCAAGACTTAAAAGACAATAACTCAACCGACGATTCGGACAGTTATACCGACTACTCAACAGAAAATCTGAACTTACAGTTGACAACAAATTATTAATCTACAAGACAATACTAAAGCCTATCTGGACCTACGGACTTGAACTGTGGGGGACAGCTAAACGTTCTAACATCAAACACATTCAATCCAAAGTCCTCCCAACAATAGTAAATGCTCCTTATTATGTCTCCAACTATACCTTCCACCACGACCTTAATGTTCCATTTATTTCAGACCTAATTCCATCCAAATTTTCCAAGTTCCACCAGAACCTCATTCATCATCCTAATCCTCTAGCTCAATCCCTATCCAGCTCCACTTAACCAAACACCCACCTAAAAGGTTAAAACGGCAGTGGCCCCGCGATATCTTGTAAATATGTATATATTGGAGTTCTAGCCACTGGCTTGATTCTCCACTCAATGTGATGTATGTATGATGTGTATATAGCTATGGGTGATTCTTAGACTTGTTTTCGTTGAATTTTCATTGTGTATATATTTTATCGTAATTTTATGCTGTGTAAATATTGTATGAATGTAGTATGTATGTTATCTTTAACCTCAACTATGGATGTCCGAATTGGGACAGGATGTAATTCTAGTCAATAAAAATTGTTGTAGAAAAAAATAAAATGGCCCAGTAGTTTTAGAGAAAGGTCACGGTGGGCAAACAGACGTATTTTTTCTCAACTTTTTTCGTGTCTTGAATTGTAAGCCCTCAAATTTTAAGAGGGAGGAGAGGAGGACCAAAAGAGCAATATTTTATACCTTAACCGTCGACAAAGATATCGTAAACATACATTTATATAAACCATTTCATTATTTACTGTTACCGAGTTATCGTAACGATGCGTTACGACCCAGTGAACATCGGACCCCCAGCTGGATTAAGTGGACCAGTAGGGAATTTTCTTCACAGGATTCAGGAAAGCAGGTTAAAGAGCTTAAGTGGAAAACTTGAAGTGAAAAGTGGTCTTTTCTCGGGATCTGGTAGGCAGATTGTCCAATTTGCGATACTTCATGCGTCGTCTCGAAAGTGCTAAAAGAAAAAATATCTCCTTAGGAATGAGGACGGGGTGGAAAACTATTATAATTCCTTGTTAACTAAACACTTCACAATTACAAGAAATTGTGAGTACTGCGAGAGGTATAAGTGGGTAGGGTAGCAAAGGTCTGACAATATCCGGGAGTCTGACTCGGTTGAGGAGAGCACACGAATTTTGATGAAATTTTTTTTTTGGTGAAACTTAACATTAAACCATTAGACTCTTCCCTGGAGTCGCTTAAAAAATCAGTGTTTGAGCACAAAAAACACATTTTATTTAATATCTCTAGTTCAAGTGAAGGTTGCCCGTATTAAATGATGTGAGTATTGATGGCTTTTATGAAATTCTTGCAGAACCCCACGTAATGGACCTGAAATCATTGTTTATTTTTGACACAGGAAATCTTAAAATTAGATTTCAACATTTTTCTTCTCAGAATGTTAATCACTCTTAAAGGTTTCGAGACTTATTAGGATTTTGTAGGGATTAAGTATTTGCTATAGTACTATTATTATTACATTATTTATTGATATTCTTATATTTAATTTATGTTATTTATGTATATGTTGGATGAAAGTAATCATAAAAATAGCAGCACCTTTATGCTTATAGCTGTATATGTGTTTTGTTATTTTTGTTTTAAATGTTTATTCGATTTGTAATTAATAATGTATATTTGCTGGTGATAAATTTATGATTTATGCTGTGCCAGCCAGCTCTATTTGTATGGGGATTTCCCAAAAGACAAATAAATAAAATTATAATTATTATTTCTAGTGAAGATAGGCAAATAAGTTTGGTGTCAAAATTACTCAATTTAAAAGCGGAATAATTAAAAACACAAAATATTTAAGTTTTATTCTTGGTTATAAAATTATATATGATATAAAATAAAATCTTAATCTGACCACAATTTTTAAGAAACTTGATTAAAAGTGCTGTTTTGAAGAGATGATTTATAGTTTTACTGTTATTATCAAGCGTTTCAGAAATTTCGTTTGAATTAAATTTCAAGGCAGTATCCTGGGACCCATTCTTTACACAGTCTATACAGCTGATATCACAACCCATCTTAACACATTCCTTTCTACCTATGCTGATGACACCTGCGTGTTATCAGTTCATAAAGATCCATTTATTGAATCGCATACCATTCAAGTCCACATCAAAGACCTAGAAGTATGGTGTCAGAACTGGAGAACAAAAATCAATTTCAACAAATCCCATCAAAAAACCTTTACCCTTTGCTGTAAACCTTTGACTTCCTGCCCTACAGTATCCTTTAATAACACTCAACGAGTTCCTGTTAAAGAGATCTGATACCTAGGGCTCCATCTTGACAAACGCCTAACTTGGAATCCACATACACGACTAAAACGACAAGAAACTGCTCGCCGCTTTAGGCTACTTCAACACTTACTAGACAAACGGTCAAACCTTCCTCTGAACTACAAAAGGCTCATCTACATGACTATTATAAGACCAATCTGGACTTGCGGAGTAGAGCTATGGTGCTCTACTAAACCATCAAATTCTTCCCACATCCAATACGTACAATCTAAAATCCTTCGTAAAATCCTCAACGCTCCTTACTTTGTCACGAATAAACTCATCCAAAAGACCTGAATGTTCCCTATGTTACTGAATTGGCCCGGACCAGGTATCAATCCTTCCATGACAAACTCCATTCTCATTCTAACCTTCTAGTTTCAATCCTTTCTTCCATTTACATTTCCTTGATTTTTTTTTTTTTTTAATACAGTCGTAAATATCAATAAAAATGTTTTAAAAAAAAATTAAACTTCAGACTTATTTTCTCTTACTCACTCTTAAGAAGGAGCGGCGTGGTCTAGTCGATAGAGCACTAGGCTACTGTTCTCCGGGTAGCGGGTTCCAATCCCGGCTTAGGCAGAATTATTTATTCTGTTATTTCAACCGTGGAGAGATCCTGAGGTATGGAGACTTCCTGGGGCAAACCCAGCCTCTACAAAGTGGGTACCCGAAAATGGGGGAAAATGGCGGCTGAGTGAGGTCTAGGCCTAATCACCTCCTTGTTCAGCCGTTGGTCGAGAAACAGTACGGATCTATATAAATACTGAACCCAAGAACCTTTAAGGATTGTACTGGTCCAGGTTTTTTGTTTTATTTTACCCTTAACTACTTGCTTGGAATTAAAAAACAGTCACTAAACACAGATTTTATCCTGTTTGTCCAAGAAACACTTTTACTGTTATTTGTCTAACTAATTTTTATGACTTAAAACAGCTCACTAGCTTCCTGCCTATGAATTTATCATATCTTTAACGGTAAAATAAAACAGCCTCTATTTACTGTAGGGAAAACCATAAAAAGGTTAAATAAAGATAAGAAGGACTGTATACAAGGATCTAACTAGGACTAGGCAAGAGTCAATAAGGAAGAAGTCCTTACGTAAATAAAACCGCTCACGAACAGTGGTAAGATGTAGCATGCTGCATGCAGGCTCTGGTATCGGCTCTTGTTCACTAAAACCTATAGATTGTCTTCTGCATCTAACTATTGTCCGTCTTACATAACTTCATTTATTACGATTGAGCCTTGAATATATATATATATATATATATTTTTTTTATTTATTTATAGAAATTTACAGCTGTATTAAAGAACACAATAAGTAAATATGAGGAATGAAAAAAAAAAAAACTCATTAAAATGTCTTGAGAAAGAACTAGTGGTCGTAGCACTTCACTAACTATTTTAACTCCGTAGGTCCCGAGGCCGCCTTCTTTGCAGTCGCCTTGGAGGTTTATCAGGGATATCTAAGGAAGATAAATTACGGACAAGTGGGTTTGTATGGGCAGGGAGTTTAGAATGAAAAGAGGAGTATCTATCACGGGCTATGTCTGCAACAAATGGGATGTTAAGGTGTTGATTTGTAACAAAATAAGGAGCTTCAGGATTTTGTGAAGGATTTCGGATTGTAAGGACTGGATGCGGGAGGAATTAGATGGTTTTGTAGAGCCCCAAAGCACGATTCCATACGTCCAAATAGGTCTGATAATAGTGATGTAAATGAGTCTTTTGTAATATACTGGAAGTTTTGAACGTTTGTCTAGTAAGTGTTGTAGTAATCGATATCTTCGAGCAGTTTCTTGTCGTTTCAGTCTTGTGTGAAGATTTGAATATATTTAAAACCTATTTTTAATGATATTTGATTAATGTTATTCTATCAAGAAATAGAAAGAGTTCAGACATCTATTTATCTCGGAACCAAAATGTGTGAAAGGTGAGATCACTCTGTGGAGATTAAATGCAGAATAGAGAGGACCGGAATTGTTTTTCTCAAAATGCCCAGAATATTCAAATACCATGATCTATCACTGCCAACTAAGATCAGACTATTGAAATGTTATGTTTTTCCAGTGTTGCTCTACAGGTTCGAATCCTGGGCTCTATCTGAAGCTTCCTGTTCAAAACTTGAATCGTTTGAGATGTGGTAATACCGACGTATTTTAAGAATCAGATGGACCGATCATATCACCAACCTTAGGGTCCTAGAAAGAATAGGTAAAGACAAGTAGCTGCTGTTTTTAATAAAAACACGTAAGCTGGAATATTTGGGATATATAATGAGAAACAGCCAGCGATATAACTTGCTACAGGCCAATGAGGAGGGCAGGAGGAGGCCTGGTAGGCGAAGGATATTCTGGTTGAAGAACTTGCGTACATGGTTCTACACAACAACAGTAGGTCTTTTTACTCTCACTTACTATATATAGTAAGGGAAAGTATTGCGATCCAATTTTCGAATTTCAGTTTTCAACGGAAATACACATTTTAGGGTCCCCTGAGTCCAAATAACCAAGTTCCGCAAAAAGGTCTGTGTGTGGTAACTCGCGGGCGGAAACGGTAAGTCCTATTAAACTGAAATTTCATAAGAACTATACGCCCGAAACGTTACAAAATCTTTTTCATCAAAATCAGCTTACCAGAAGAGCCACATTATACCATGTATTTTGCACCTTTTTTCGATTTTCTCGAAAACGGTGCCGACGATTTTGGTTAAACTCGCTATATTGATGTAAAATTTAATGGGCTTTAATATCGTTTAGGTTTCATTTGGATTAAAATGGTTTGACAGGGCTTAAATGCCGATATTTTAAATTTTCTTTTCCTAAAGTACTTTTAATTTTGTTGATTCTATAAAAATAATTTATTATCTTGTTACCACTGATAAAAAACAGTTAAATATATAAATTGAATGAATTCGATACCCAACTAAAGGAGAAAACTGAAAAAAAAAATATTTTTTATGCAATTTTTCGTTTTTGAACATAAGAACAGTAATATACATGTATGATATACCGTGGGAAAGCTTGAGATTTTAGACAAAATATTATTTCATACACAAGCTTTTAAAATTTAGTAGAGAGTGATGAAAAGCCGATAAAACTAAGTGATTATTTTAGATAATAATATAATACATTTTTTAATAAAACACATGTTTCTATAGAAATTCCATTTAACTAATTCTTTAATGGTTTCACTCTTTTTTATCTCTAACTATATTTGAAAATTCTTTAATTGATTCTAAAAACGGAGGTAAGTGAAAGTCGTGTGTTGCCCGCACCAGATTTTTCGTGCTACAGTTGATAAAGTACACATTGCCATGATTATAGAATAGAATAGAATAGAATGAAGTTTATTAATGACCTGTTACATTTAGGACCAACTAGTCCTCTCTTACAATGAACTGGAATTTATATACATTTATATTTAGTCTTGAGTCAGGGATTTTAACTCAGTAATTGATATATATATATATATTCCTAATAATAATACTATTTGATTTTTACATCATCAGAATAAAATAAAACATCAAACTTGAGATTTAAATAAACATAAAAATAAATTTAACTTTTCATTATTCTTATTTACTCTTAACGTTTATAATACTCTTATAGCCTTACAGATTTTAATAACACAAAATTTAAAATATATTATTTACAAATATAAGTAAATCCTTCTCACATAATAATTTAATGTTTTTAAGCTTAAAATTATATTTACTGGAAGGAATTAGTCCGGGTCGCGGTCATTAAATGAAACAACTAAATAGTTTCAACTATTTATTGCTTGCCAACGTTTCGACCCGCTTTGTGGGTCATCATCAGGGCTTTTTAGAACTGGAATTGTGGCGATGAAAAGAGCGTGAGTCACCTGAAGGTGTAGAGATGGCTTGTTGAGATGAGAATGCCTGCTGTTGTTGAGATGTAGATAGTATGTCCTGCTTGCGATTTTGTATTCTGGCGCTGCGGCGGAGAGTTGAGGAGGATGCATCTTTTTGTTGTTCCCGTGTTCTTTTCATCATTGTGGATGTAATTAGTTGACCGTTGAATAATTACTGGAAGGAATTAGTCCGGGTGGCGGTCATTAAATGACACAACTAAATAGTTTCAACTATTTATTGTTTGCAAACGTTACGCCAGGATACAAAATCGCAAGCAGGACATACTATCTACATCTCAACAACAGCAGGCATTCTCATCTCAGCAAGCCATCACTTCTACACCTCCAGGTGACTCACGCTCTTTTCATCACCACAATTCCAGTTCTAAAAAGCCCTGATGATGACCCACAAAGGGGGGTCGAAACGTTAGCAAACAATAAATAGTTGAAACTATTTAGTTGTTTCATTTAATGACCTAAGGACTTATTCCTTTCAGTAATTATTCAACGGTCAACTAATTACATCTATAATGATAAAATTATATTTGTTTGTTGAGAGGCATGCGAAATGCTATACAGTTATGCGAAAACCTTGTTATTATCCCTTATAAGGATTATTTTTTCCTTTGAAATATTCGATTAGAATAATGTGTTTGATCTATGGTGTCGATGTTGTTTGTCTATTAAACGTCACTTTATGCTACAGTGGGAGTCCTAAACTTTGTCTATTCAGATTTAATTAGGATAGGGCACTTGAACGAGTAACTAACATCGGACAATGTTTTGACGTTTCCTCCGAAGGACGCCATAACTAAGGATTTTTTACTCATATTAAAAAAATCCTAGCGCCACCTGCGGGATTGAACCAGTGACTTATGGCATGCTGTCGATGAATCATAGGGTTAGTAAAAGTAATAATAATAATCCTATTTACTAAATACCTGAATTTATCGTTCAAACGACACTGATAACAATTAGAAAATAATGTACGTGCTTGTAAATGAAAATTAAACTATAAACAACACGACTAATAAGTACAATTACGAATTGTAGGAAATAAGTCATTAAACTTTCACGAAGTATAAGAAGTGACACCTGATGAAATCGGGTAACAACAGATTGGATAATCGATAATAATAAATTCGATAATAATACATGGAAGAAATATCGATATAATAATACCTCTTTAAATCCTTCCTCCTCTATTGAAAGGCACGCGGTGAAATCGATGTAATCTGCGGAGGTTGCGAATTTAGTCTGTTCTTGTCATGTCTGTCCTACGTGTTGGGGGTAACTTGATCTCTCAATTATTTTTCGGCTATCCATGTTTGAGTGATATCTAGGCTTCAGCTCTCGTTATTTCCGGTTTTTACTTCCTTTAGTCAATGAAAGTAGAATAGTCGTTTGAGAAAAAAAAATTAGAAATTACAAATAATTTACACGTATTAGGAAGTCCGGAATCCAAAGTGATTACAATATATTAAAAACTAGCTGTAACACGCGGCTTTGCTCGCGAATATTTTATTTATTATGTATATATTTAAATTTGCATGAATTCGTTTATGAGTAGTAACTATAAAACGCATATGATAGAGCAGTTGTTTGGGGATGTGGTAACAAAGAAACTACCAATAAAACACACTCATTTTATTTTTTCTTACTGGTGTGTTTTCTTGGTGGCTTAACCAACTTCCTTACTCAAAACGGTCAACAACTACTCCTTTATTATAAGACGTATATATTTTCAAGAAATATAAATATTATATTTTTTACAATTACATATATCAAAGTTTTATATAAAAGTGAAAATTTTACCATTCGTTGAATCAATGATATATATATATATATATAATATATATATATATATATATTAATATTAAAAATCACATTTATGTTGCAAACGTGACTATATACCATGATTACGTTACAGCTAAAATACATCGAGTAATTTTGGGTATGCCTTCTACTGGATCGCTATTGTATATTTAACAGAATTAAATGGCAATTTATTAGACGAAAGTTATAATTATGGTTGATGAGGAAAGTGATTTAAAAACAACCTATGTCTATAATTAATTTAATAAAACTATAAAATATTTTTTCTAATATCGAGACACATTGAAAAAATAGAACAAAAACTATTCCCCTGTATCTTTGTTTCCGGTTTTGTGAATTCAATTTGATAAATAAAATAATTTAAATTAATATTGCTACAAATTACGAAAGATGTTCAAAGTGACTATGTTGAATGAGGTTATATAAAATAAATACAGGTGAATAACAATGAACTACTCTGTTTATGATAAAATATTATTATTTCATGTCAGATATCAATTTTATTTACTCAATGTTACAATTACATACCAGTACCAAGTAGCCACATCCAAATTATTCAATAACATCGTTTTATCTTGTAAAAATAACCGTTGTATATCATCATAACTCCTTTGCAACCCATAACTCATTGCAAGTCATTCAAATGAGTGCTAATATTTTTTCTGGAAACGTATAGTAATATGTATTTTATTATAAATGGAAACTATAATGTGAATGAATTTTTTATAAATAAGGACGCATAGAAACAATCAACACACACTTATATTTGAATTAATAGTCACATATGTGAAGATATGGGAAGGTTACTGGGAGGAAACCAGTGTTGCCACAGTTAAACAAATTTTGTTTTACGTTTTAGAAAAACATATTTTTCAACCATTTAGAATAGTAATAAAAACTATCCTATCATTTAAGTTGGACCTAATAACAAATACTTACGAAGTTTGATCAAAGTCGGTTCAGTAATTTCAGAGTTTATCGCGAACAAACATTGTGACACGAGATTTTTATATATATAGAAGATAGAAGAAGAAGATGTCCACGAAAAATGTGAGTTCATGTGGTAATTATAACTAAAACAATGATATATATAAAAAAAAATGCTGCAAATTATTACACAATGTTTGATTATTTCCATTTATCAATCATTTAGCTAAAATAAAAATCAATAAATAATCCAAAGGAAAATGGTATATCACGAATGATAATTCCAAAACGTATAATTCCAATTTCAATGATTCTTTTTTCATTTTGTATGAAATTTAATTATCTATGATAAAACATATATAACTTTATATACCGATATAATTTTTATTTGTCGATATTTTTTAATTTAGTCAGCACTTAGTTTGTGACAGTATAGGCCTCCGTGCTTCGCTAATTAGAAAACTTTTGATACTATCAAGTGATTAAACACCTGCAGTAGGTTTTTTTCAAGTTAATTTAACTTTATTATCATTATTATAACCTCCCATCAGATAAGAGTATAGATTTTTCTTGGAAGTTAAAATTTATATTTAATGAAACACGTGAAAGTAATCAATAATATATATATATATATATATATATATATATATATATATATATATATATATATATAATATATATATATATACAAGAAATTAATTCATCGACCCTTTTTTTATATCATAATTTTGTTAGAAATATGTTTATACATAGAATCCTTTTCAACACTGCAATTAAACATAATTGGTTACATTTTGTGGTATGTTGGTTACATTTTCCATAAAACATCTACCTATAGCCAGGTACAATGTATTATAAAAACATCTTACCAAAGAATTCCATTGAGCACCGGCACACCACTCAGGCTAACACAGGGCACAGGGGTCTCCAAGCCCTCCCCCCCTCCAGCCTTGGCGGCCGAAGCTCAACTTATTAATAAATAAATTTAATAAAATTACTCCAGTAAAAATAAAAGGTCAACAACGCTTAAAAAATATATCACAAACAGTTTAATGACCTAAAACCCGAATTATTACTAACAAAATTATATATATATATATATATATATATATATATATATATATATATATATATATATATATATATATGATTTTAATTAAATAATGCCATTTAAGTTTAGTTAAGCTTTGGTACAAAACAGACTGATATATAACTTATACAATAATTAAATAAAAAATTAAAATAAATATACATTAATTATAATAACACGTAAACTCTCAGTTATAAAGAAATATTAATATTTATAACGAATTTATCAATTTATTGAGATTGTTCTAATTTTAGAAGTTAATATTATGACTTGATACTTTAAAATATTGTTAATATAATTAAGTAGTGAAATATAGTTTTAAAATCTATAATAGTAAATTTATGTTGATTATAAAAATTAATATGTTTGATTAGAAGAATTAATAAATTTTATAATATCATAATTTAGTTCTACATAAAAATTACCATTGCCATTGAATTTATATATTTTGTATTAAAAAAAAAAAAAATTATAGCTTAACTGTTATGAGGAGGTTTTTGAATTTTTCTGGTGCCGTGAAGATAATTAATTACCTACGAGGTAATTAATTAATAACGGGGACGAAACTTAGTTTATGATTTAAATTACAGTATAATTAAACAGATATTTGTCTATTTAACGTCACATTTTGCTACTATGGCTAACCGGACGATGATATAGTGGGGGTTCTATACTTTGCTTATCCAGTTTTAATAAGGATGGGGATCTTAAACGAGTACCTCACATCGCACAGGCTCGGGATCACCTTTTTACTTCTCTCTAAAGGACGACATAACTGGGGATTTTTTACTCCCATTAAAAAAAAATCCTAGGGCTACCTGAGGTTTGAGCAAGTGATCTTTGACATAGAAGGCTGTTATGCTAGCCACCATGCTACAGGGGACCCCGAAACGGATATAATAAGCCTTATTGTTCATAACGTATTTTAAAATATAATCCTGTCATTTAGAATTGGATAAATAAGGTTATTTAGTGTAAATATTATAACATATGTACTTATAAATTAATTAATCTTTTTTTTTTTTTAATTTTTTAAATTTTGTAAATTTGTTTAAAATTTTTTTTAACTTTTTAATTTCTCGCTATTATACCTATTTCATCACTATTTTTTGACTTTCATCACTTTCTTTATTTTTTAACTTTATAACGTCTCACATTAATTAAATAAGTAATTAATTAAAACTGTAAAATATAACACCTTTTATTAAAATGTCTTCCCCTCTTTTGTTTTTATTTGTAGGAATTATTACATTTATCAATTGTCATTACTACAATTCACTTAAAAAAATTATTACATTTATCAATTGTCATTACTACTTTTTCACTTTGTTTGTAATCTTTAGTACAATTTATTTTTCTTATCATCTTTATATATTGTATTCCACTGCTGGTTGTTATCTTTGTTCTTTGTTTTTCTTATAGCCCTGAAGAAGGCCTATAATTTAGGCCGAAACGTCGGCACCAATAAATTAAGTTTACGCTTAATTGTGTGTTAAATTGACTGCATCCTCTACCGACTTCTCTCAAAAAAAATATTTGATAGATGAAATTTCGACCTAAACATTTTCTCACGGGATTTCAACTTTTCTCAACTATTGCTCCACATTGGAAAAGATGTCACCTATGCCCACATCTACCACGAATGACAGAATCCCTTGTCTCTATTTCAGTTTATACCATCTTGTGAAATCCGCGGTTACTGAAAATACCGAAGGAATGTAGGTTTTGAAGCAGAAAATAGATAACTGTTAAGAGAAATTATGCAACTAACTCGCCTCAAATGACAAAGAGGTTAATTACTTTAACATCAGCGCAATGTTATTTATATAAGCCTGTCAAGAAATGTCCAAACCCCATCAAATCTTTCAATAATTCATTAAAAATAGTTTTACTAAACATATCTTGGTCTGTTTAGGTAAGAGTTTTACTGGACTTATATTATGGACTATATAATGCAAATTTTCATTTTCAAAAAGAAAATCTGGTGCGCACAACACACGACTTACACTTACCTCCGTTGTTAAAATCAATTTAAGAATTTTTAAATACATTTAGAGTTAAAAATAAATTTTAAAAGAATTGTTTAAATTAAATTTCAATAGAAAAATGTGTTTTATTAAATAATTTATTACAATTCCGGTTATCAGATAATATTTTTTTCTAAAATGTTTATCTATTCAACGGTATATTATTCACCTATATTACTATTCTCGTGTTCAAAAACATAAAAACTGAATAAAAAAATATGTTTGCACTCTTCTCCTTTAGTCAGTTATCACATTAGCAAGATGATTTGTAATTTTTTTCTTAAATGTACAAAATTAAAGATACTTTAGAAGAATAAAATTTAAAATATCGCTATTTAAGGCCTGTCAGACTATTCCAATCAGAATGAAACCTACACCATATTAAAGCTAATTAAATTTTATATCCATATAGCGAGTTTAATCAAAATCGTTAGAGCCGTTTTTGAGAAAATCTTAAATAAGTCCAAAATACATGGTGTAAAGTTGTTCTTCTGGTTAGCTGATTTTGATGAAAAAGTTTTTGTAACATCTCGGGCGTATAGTTGTCTTAAATATAAAATTACAGTTGAGACTTACCACATCCGGAGACACAGACACACATTTTTGCGGGACTTGGTCATTTGGACTCAGGGGACCCTAAAACGTGTATTTCCTTTGATAACTGGAATTCGAAAATTTTCACGATCGCATTAATTTCCCTTACTGTATATTTCATATATAGGTAAGTGAAAGTAAAAAAAACAAAAAACAGATTAAATCTCGTTCATCTAAAACTTCTTAAATTTAATTAAATGGGCAATAACAATTATTATATATATATATATATATATATATATATATATATATATATATATATATATATATATATATTGTAAATCGATCAATAAGAACGGGTATAAGACGAGATGAGAAACTGAAGCCGAAGGGACTTGAAAGGTTTCAGGGCTAGGCCGGATCTGCTTGCTATGGCCTTTCTTAGGGCGACCGGAAGTCTTACATGGGAAGGTGTCAGTCCTGACCTCAGGAGGAAATGGGTATTATGATTGTTATTAGTAAAGGTTTCAGGCAGGGCAGGGAGTTAAATAAAATAAAATAAAGTTATTAGTAAAGGTTTTCTTAAGTTTTTTTTTTTACTTTCTCTTATCTATATATGAAATATATAGTAAGAGAAAGTATTGCGATCGTAAAAATTTTCGAATGCCAGTTTTTAACGGAAATACACGCTTTAGTCCAAATGACCTAGTCACGAAAAAGGGTCTGTGTGTGTGTGCGTGTAAAAGTGTCCGTGTGTGGTAACTCCCGCGCGTAAACGAAAAGTCCTATGAAATTAACTGAATGAAATTTTATATTTAGTCATTTATAAGCCCGAGATGTTACATAAATATTTTCATCAAAATCAGCTGACCAGAAGAACCACTTTCTACCATGCATTTTGCACCATTTTTCGATTTTCTTGATAACGGATTTTGATTAAACTCGCTATGTCGATGTAAAATTGAACGGGATTTAATATGATGTAGGTTTCATTCTGATTAAAATAATCTGACAGGGCTTAAATGCCGATATTACAAAATTTCTTCCTCTAAAGTACCTTTAGTTTTGTAGATTCGAAAAAGTTAAGCACATGGTCTGATTAGCATTGCTTAAAAACAGGTAAATATATAAGTTGAAAGAATTAGATATCCAACTAAACGAGAAAACTGCAAACATTTTTTTTTTTAATGCAATTATTTTGCTTTTGAATTTAAGAGCAGTAAAATACATGTATAATATACCGTTGGAATGCTAAAGGTTTTAGAAAAAAATATTATCTTAAACATACTATTGTAAAAGTTAACAGAGAGTAATGAAAAGCCGATAAAACAAACTGATTGTTGTAGATAATAATATAATAGATTATTTAATAAAACACTTTTTAATATTAAAATCCAATTTAAATAATTCTTTAACTATTTATTTTCGTTTATAAATTCGTTTAAAACTTCTTGAATTGGTATAAATAATGGAGGTTAGTGGAAGTCGTGTGTTGCGGGCACCAGATTTTTTTTATTGATCTAGAAGGCATCATAAGGTCTGCATACCTGAGTCCATATGATATTTACAGTTAAATCAAGGTTATTAATACTAATAACGGACTCAAATACAGTTAATTACTAAGTTTTTTTTTTTTTTACAAAAGGATTATAGCAGACAGTATCTCCACCAACAGAAAAGTCGAATAAACATTTAATATGGATGTTGATCATTTCATAAATGAAGAAGATGGAAAAAAAAATTAGTTTAATTGTTATAAACTGAATAATTCGAAACAATTATTCTTTATACGTCAAATTCTTCCCTTATACAATCCTTACAATCCAAAATCCTCAACACTCCTTACATTACCACAAATAAAATCATTCATAAAGACCTCCATATTCCATATGTAGCTGATTTGGCCCGTACCAGGTATCATTCCTTCTATGAAAAACTCTAATCCACAAGTTTTCATCCTTTCTTTCTCTTCCATTCCTGATAATCCACCGAGGCGGCTGAAGAGAAGATGGCTTCGAGACCTTCTTGTTTAGATTGATTACTGGAGTGCTGCCAATGGGCAGTTACTCTTCACGTTTTTCATACACACGATCTTTTGGCAGCACATTTACTTGTTGTATTATGATATAATAATAATAATAATAGGATTACCGAACCTGAAGGTTCGATGCCGATACCACCAAACTTCGCCTGCACAGACTCGTCCGATGTTCGCCGGTCAGGCCCAAGACCCTGAGATCAGTATTAATGCAATCCTCCCATCGACGCTTCGGCCTACCTTTCGGACGCCTACCAGACAGTTCAGCGAATACCAACTTTCTCGGAATCCGTTACTCACCGAGCCCAACAACTTTACACGCCCATTTGAGTCTCCGCGATGCAATCAACTCAATTATATTCACAGGGTACAAACTCCGCGTTGTGCAACCTTCTAAACTCCCCAGTGGCCTCATCTCTGTTCATCTTTCAAAGTAAGCGGCCACGTTTCACATCCCTAAAGAACCGTCGGAAGAATAATAGTTTTATAAATTCTAACCTTTAAGTTTTTAGATAGAAGCCGCGAGCTAAGTAATTCAGCAACTGAATAATAACACGCATTGCCCACCTTTAACCGGGACTTTATTTCTTCCTAGATTTCATTTTTTCTTGTTATCATTGTATTATGATATACATTTGTTAATTACAATAAAAGTATATTTAAAAAAAAAATAAAAAAATATTTTTTATTTAAACATATTTATTGATATTTAAATTGTATTATTATATACAACAAGTAAATATGATAGTATAGTAAACTGACATGAAATACGTGTAGAGACGCTACCCATTGGCAGCACTCTCAGGTATCGAGGCCATCTTCTTTTCAGACGCCTCTGGGGATTGTCAGGAATGGAAGAGAATGGCATGGTAGAAACTAGTGGATTAGAGTGGAAATGGAGTTTTTCATGGAATGATTGATATCTGGTTCGGGCTAATTCAGTAACATATGGGACATTAAGGTCTTTATGGATGAGCTTATTCGTGACAAAGAAAAAAAAAAATTAACTAAGGAATTTTAACCCTAATAAAACTTTTATAAAAAGTTATATAAGGTTTCGTTGCGGTAGGCAGCTATGATTCCAGAATAAATGGGTTGGAATCAAAGAAAGCAAAGGCCTAACTGTTAAATAAAGATTTCACACCTTATTTTGACTAAGGTAGAAAGCAAGAAATATCAAAATAATACAAGGTGTGTATTAGTTCGACTAGGGCGCCGTACTGCGCCTGTATATTTATAGGATCTAATAGATCGGATCAATATGGCATTTCGAATCGTTAATTTGTCAGTCGAAAAAATACGCATTTATTTGTATAAATACAACCGATGGAAATCAACATGATTAATTTTTTTTTGAAATTTGGAACACAGTTTTTTCTCGACTTTCACTTAACTCCTTGGTTAAAATTAACATAAGAACTAAATATTATATTAGCATATTTGCTTAATGCAAAAGTTGAAAAACAGATAGGGAATTACATTCGGTATCGTTGGAAACATTTATTTCAGACCAAGCAATATAAAGCTAACTTCAACTTAAGTCGCTCTCCAATTCTTTCAACTTTTTTTTTGATCAATTTTTCCTCTAATATAATTAGGTTCTAACTTTATATTAAATATCTTTGTTATATTTTATATAAGTGGAGAAAAGATACTTATTTTTTTATACATTTAACATCACTTTATGCTACTGAGGCTAATCGGACAATAGTTTAGTGGGTGTCCTAATTTTTCTCTATCTAGTTTTAATTAGGACAGGAATGTTTAAGGAGTACCTGACATCGCACAGGCTCGGGAACACCGTTTTACATCCCCTCTTAAGGACGGCATAACTAAATCTTTTTTACTCCCATTAAAAACCCTAGGGGCACCTGCTGGTTTGAACCCGTGAACTTGGGCATAGAAGGTTGTTATGCTAGCTACTATGCTACAGGTAACCCCGAAGATACTTTAATAACCAGGATAAATATTTTTCCTTTTTTTTACATTCAGTTACAAATTATTTCACATTTCATATTTACTTTTTCTGCATTTAGCAATAGTTAATTATTTCGAATTAACCAAATAAATGCTTTTTGCGAGATTTATTAGGTCACAGAGAACCCTTAAACGTCCACATTTCCGTTATGAATTATTTAGAAGAATATAAGATAGAAAATGTACATTAGTTAGTAGCTAAATATGAATTAGGGTTATATTATTCTTTAAAAGGTAAGAGATAACATTAAAATTAAATTAAATTAAAAATAAACATATAAAATTTAATTTTACTTACCAATTGAAACTTGTTTATAACCAAACCAGAAGGAATCTGAAAAAACATAAATGTTTATTAATAATTTATTATAAGCACTCATTATATATTCAATTTTTATGTTATTATATTAATAAAAATCTGTATAAATATGTATAATTTGTTTTTTTATGTGTAGTAATAAAATATTATCCCATCTTAACCTAATTAAGGCAAGGGAAACCTTTCACTGGAACATTATTTAAATAGTTTGCATCGAAATCTTAACTTATAATGTCGCAATTATTTCACGTAATTAGAAAGTTTTTAGAAAGGTCAATAATAAATTCCATGCAATATAAAATATATAATAGAATTTTATGAATTTTAAATGTTTTATACTAATATGGAAGGCACCGAATATTTATTAATGTTTAGAAATTAAATTTACAAGCTTGCTTTCTCGCAAATAAAATGTCCAAGGAGAAATAAAGCATTGGAAATCACAATAAATAAAAACATCTGGTGCGGGCAACACACGACTTTCACTTACCTCCGTTGTTAAAACAAATTCAAGAACTTTTAAACAAATTATGAATTGAATTAAAGTAAAAATATGGTGCAAATTATTGTAGAATGGTTAATTATTTCCAAATAACTATATTAGGGTACAACTGTTTATACAGCTGCTAATCTTTTCGAGTTTTGTCTATATTCCAATTTTTTTTTTCTACACTTTATAATAACCGAGTTTTGGGGGCATTACATCTATTATAATTCAGTTTCAGTTCATTTTATTTCTTTTATAAATTATAAGGTTGCAATATTACATTGTACTTAAATAATTTTAATATTAAACAATTAAAGATAACGAACCTTTGTCGGATAAGCATCAAGAGGCGTTTACCTCCATGGGCCTCCCCAGCAATATATACCTCGGGAAACTTCCTAGACACTCGGATAAAGGACCCCCGGCTTGGGGCACTTTCCAGATCAGCCCAGCCCGAGGTGACGACGATGAGGAGAAGATTCGAAAAGGGCAGTCAAGTTGTATCCTCAGGAAGAGTGAGTCGGGTTCCACCTACAAGAAGAGGAGGTGGCCGTCGGGGTTCTGTGAGCAGCTGGAGGATGATGCCGAGAAAGGGGACCTAAGCCGATTAAGGGTGTTTCAAAGGTATATTGTTATTTGTAATATTGTATGGCAAAGGTAGTAGATGTCCCTCAGTATTCTCAATCAAAGTTCTAGGCTATGTGTTGATATAATTTATATGTGTTAGTGAATAATTATAATAACGTATTAATTGAATCTTGTTTACTTTAACCTTACCCTGCATGCCACCTATTGGATTGGTAAACACGATACTTTGGAAAGGAGATCCAATGGTATCATTAAATATAGTTTAATATTGATAAATATATAAGTAAGCTAGTTTTTGAAGCTACCGGTGCCTTAGAAAACAGCAGGTCAAAAACATAGCAATATATGCGTGTGTTTAAGTGTATGTATGCATTTTTTTATTTGTTTTTTTTTATTAATAATATGCATTATATTTTGTTGTATGATGTATATTTTGTAGACGTAATAGCCAGAAGATTAATACTTTAATGTACATTTATATTATTCTTAGGTGACTAGCTGTCCCAGAATAAAAATTATTTTATTATTTCATTTCATTTCATAATTTGTGAATAATATATGGATCGATTCTTTTTCTTTTTATCGCGCTTTTCTGAATCTAAAACTCAATTTATTTATATTTTATAATAATATATATAACTTATATGTTTCTATATCTTTAAAAATAACTGAGTTATGGGCATAACTGTGGGTTAATTTTCAATGTTTTCCTTTTCTGTTTTACAGTTATTCGCGGTTTTATTGGTCAAAAAACACTCATAATTTTACTTTCACTTACTATATATATTAAGGGGAAGTATTGCGATCGTGAAAATGTTCGAATTCCAGTTTTCAACGGAAATACACGTTTTAGGGTCCTCTGTATATACCAAGTCCCGTAAAAAGGTCTGTGTGTGTGTGGGCGGAAACGGAAAGTTCTATGAAACTGAAATTTCATATTTAAGACAATTATACGCCAGAGACGTGACAAAACTTTTTCATCAAAATGAGCTTACCAGAAGAGGCACTTTATAACATTCATTTTGCACCTTTTTTTGATTTTCTCGAAAACGGTTCCGACGATTTTGATTTAACTCGCTATATCGATGTAAAATTTAATGGGCTTTAATATCATGTAGATTTTATTCTTATTAAAATGGTCTGACAGGGTTTAAATGCCGATATTTTAAATTTTCTTCTTCTAAAGTACCTTTAATTTTGTAGATTCAATAAAAATAACTATATTATCTTGTTAACGCTGATGAAAAACAGTTAAATAAATTGAATAAATTCGATACCCAACTAAAGGAGAAAACAGAAAACAATTTTTCGTTTTTGAACATAAGAACAGTAATATACATGTATGATATACCGTTGGAAAACTAAAGATTTTAGAAAAAATATTATCTCATACACAAGCTTTTAATGTCAATAGAGAGTGATAAAAAGCCAATATATAATCGATAATAATATGATAGATATAAAAGTAATAATAATATAATAGATTTTTTAATAAAACACATGTTTCTATAGAAATTTAATTGAATTAATTCTTTTATAGTTTCAAGCATTTTTATCTCTAACTGCATTTGAAAATTCTTTCATTGTTTTTAAAAATGGAGGTAAGTGAAAGTCGTGTGTTGCCCGCACCAGACTTTTTTTTCTACCCTCAAAGCTTAGAGGTTAACATTATATTTCCAAAGTCGTTAAACCCTAAATGTTAAATATGAATAAGTTTCAGAATTTTGTTCCCCTAAATCGGTCATATTTTCCACTCTGCGCTGGTAAAAACGGAGTCCTAAATAGATTATATTGTAAAAACATGAATAAATGTAATATTGAATTATGACCAATCATATATTTATATAATACAGTTATCTAAAGATATTAAAATTAATTTTAGTAAACCCTACTGATCCCGATACAACATTTACTGATGACACCGCCATATTATCATCAAATTCCGATCCTGAAGCAGCATCACTAAATCTCCAAAGGCACCTTTCTCTTACCGAAGACTGGTGTAATGTTTTCCTTTTCAGTTATTCGCGGTTTTATTGGTCAAAAAACACTTCTAATTTTTTTTTCTACCTTTAAAGCTTAGAGAGGTAAACAGTATATTTCACATTCGTTATTGACCAATGTGCGCTCGCCGATTGTGTCAAAAAATAAATTAGATTTTATCTCCGTAATCTGGAACCCTAAATGTTAAATTTGAATAAGTTTCAGAATGTTTTCCTCTGAATCGATCATATTTTCCACTCTGCTTTGGTAAAAACGGAGTCCTAAATAGATTATATTGTAAAAACATGAATAAATTTAATAATGCATTATGACCATTCATATATTTATATAATACAGTCATCTAAAGATATTAAAATTAATTTTAGTAAACCCTACTGATCCCGATACCTTTCTGGCGACATTTGCTGATGATACCACCATATTATCATCAAATTCCGATCCTGAAGCAGCATCACTGAATCTCCAAAGGCACCTTTCTCTTATCGAAGACTGGTGTAATGCCTGGCGCATTAAGGTGAACGAAAGCAAATGCACTCACGTCACCTTCACCCTTCGACGCGAATCCTGGCCAATGGTTCATTTCCATCCCATACTGCTTCCTTCCTCAGACACAGTCCGGTATCTTGGCTTTTTACTTGACAAAAGATTGACATGGAACCCACATACAAGACTTAAAAGAAAGAACTCAACCGAAAATCTAAGCTTACAGTTGACAACAAATTATTAATCTACAAGACGATACTGAAGCCAATTTGGACCTACGGACTTCAACTGTGGGGGACAGCTCAACGTTCTAACATCAAACGCATTCAATCCTTACAATCCAAAGTCCTCGGAATAATAGTAAATGCTCCTTATTATGTCACCAACTATACCTTACACCACGACCTTGATGTGCCATTTATTTTAGACCTGATTCCTTCCAAATTTTCCAAATTCCATCAGAACCTCATTCATCATCCTAATCCTCTAGCACGATCCCTATCCAGCTCTACTCATCCATACAACCCTCCTAGAGTTGAAACGGCAGTGGCCCCGAGACATATTGTAAATATCTATCCTGGAGTTCTAACACTGGTCAGATTCTCCTCTCATGTGCGGGGTGTTTGTGGCTATGGCGCCCTCACTCAGCTTCCGCTGGCTCTGACCAGTGATGCGGCTGAGAGTGAGGCGCTGGGATCCCCCGGATTCTGCTTGTCCTCCACAAGTGGTGGGGAGACGGACCGACGGTAGTTTCCCAACAAATTGTAAATATTGTATATAAGTATGAGTGTGTTCATGTTTTGTTTATTTATTTGCTAACTTAGTATTTATTTAATTTATAAATTTCGTTATTATATAGCTTTATTAATTTTAGTTTCATTATATGTAATTTGACTTTTCTTCTGTTTATATTGTAAATATTGTATGAATGTTATCTTGTAGCAATATTATTATTATATACTATATTATATTACTGTAATATATCCGAATAAATAAATATATTATAAACAAATTTTAGTAAAATAGACAAAGTAGTTTTAGTTAGCAAGGTTCCTCAGTGAAAATCGACTTAATAACTGTTACGCTAAAGTATTTACCTAAAAAGAGCTTTTTACTCATTGTTTAGGCTTCGATCTATCGAATCGAGAGTTAATCCGATGATAATAGAGTAAAATCGATTATCTCATCATGAAACGAGAAAGGTGTAAAAATGATGTAACAGTCAAGTCAGCTGTTGGTTAACTTATGGCTTTACATTTTATGATTTTTATTTTAACTGTCCTATAAATAAAATCTATAGTGGGGGAAAGTATTGCGATCCTGAAAAATTTCTTTTAATGTACCTCTTTAATTTTGTAGGTTTCATAAAATTAACCATATCATTTTACTTTCACTTACTATATATAGTAAGGGATGCATTGCGGTCGTGAAAATTTTCGAATTCCAGTTTTCAACGGAAATACATGTGTGGTAACTCCCGGGTGGAAACGGTAAGTCCTATGAAACTGCAATTTCATATTTAAGACAAATATAAGCCCGAGACGTTACAAAACCTTTTTCATCAAAATGAGCTAACCAGAAGAGGCACTTTATACCATGCATTTTGCACCTTTTTTCGATTTTCTCGAAAACGATTCGGACTATTTTAATTAAACTCGCTGTATCGATGTAAAATTTAATGGGCTTTAATATCATGTAGGTTTTATTCCGATTAAAATGGTCTGACATGGCTTAAATGCCGATATTGTAAATTTTCTTCCTCTAAAGTACCTTTAATTTTGTAAATTCAATAAAAATAACTATATAATCTTGTTAACGCTGATGAAAAACAGGTAAATATATAAATTGAATAAATTCGATACCCAACTAAAGGAGAAAACAGAAAAAATATTTTTCTAATGCAATTTTTTGTTTTTGAACATAAGAGCAGTAATATACATAAATCATATACCGTTGGAAAGCTAAAGATTTTAGAAAAAATATTATCTCATACACAAGCTTTTAAAAGTTAATAGAGAGTGATGAAATGAACATAAAACTAACTGATTATTTTAGATAATAATTTAATAGATTTTTTAACGAAACACATGTTTCTATATAAATCCAATTTAATTAATTCCTTAATAGTTTCACGTATTTTTATCTCTATCTGTTTTTGAAAATTCTTTCATTGATTTTTAAAATGAAGGTAAGTGAAAGTCGTGTGTTGCCCGCACCAGATTTTTTATCGTTAGCATTGATAAAGAACGGGTAAATATATACTTTGAATGAATTCGATATCCAACGAAAGGAGAAAAGAGCAAAAATATTTTTTTATGTAATTTTTGTCTTTTTGAACATAAAAGCAGTATTATAGATAAATAATATACCGTTGGTAAGCTAAAGATTTTAGGAAAAATGCTATCTTATACGCAAAATTTTAAAAGTTAATGAGATAATAATATAATAGATTATTTAATAAAACACACATTTCTATCGAAAATTAATGTAATTAATTTTTTTAAAAATTAATTTTCATTTCTAAATGTATTTAAAAATTCTTAAATTGATTATATGCATTGGAGGTGAAATGAAAGTCGTCTGTTGCACGTACCAGATTTTTTTTTAAATTAAACAATTCTCTAAAGCGGAATTACCAAAAGTACTGTTCTTGACTTCCATTCTTCTTTCAGTGTGCGACAGTCCGTGTAGGCCCTTGGCCTCGCAGTGGGGAGATTACACTCACGTTTCTCGATATGTTTTTATAGGATAAAGTCATCACTCCCTAGGACAAATTTTGTGAGTGTCCACCAGATGGCTGACGGGTCTCACATACTCGAGGTAGAGGCTGCAAGTGAATCCTCATTTATTAAATGCTTGAAAAAGTACCTCTGGATCTGGGATTTGAACTCAAAACCTTTAGCGTGGGATACAACCTGACGCAAGCCACTCAGACAAGGCGCCCCCATAAACGGGTCTTAACTACATCAATTTAGTTTGATAGTGATTCGAATAATTCTCCGTTTTACTGCAAATCATACCAACACTTTTCTCTTTTAATTAGATTTAATGAAACCGTGTAAAATAATTGTCCAAGTTAATAGCTAGTTTATGGGTTTTTAAATAAGAACAAATTATCTTTAAACGACCATTTGAGAAGTCCCGTTAAATGTACAGTTTTCAAAACGGGAGGAAAAAGTAATAATAAGTTCCCAGGTTCAGGTAAAATCTGTAAGATATACTTTATATCTTAGCATTAAGTAGCGGAGTAGTTAAAATATTCCGTTCATTGGGTCACCAGTAGTGTAGTGGCAAGAATTACCGTCTTGGTGCAAACCATCGGTTGCCAGTTCAAAACCATGATTTCTTATAGGGAGTAAATTGCTTATGCTGTCCTTAGGAGGAGACGTATTTGTGGTTCAGAAGCTGTGCGATGTTTGTTTGTTTTATTTATTTATCGTCACTTTATGCTACTATGGCTAATCGGACGATGCTACAGTGGGAGTCCTAAAATTTGCCTATTCAGGTTTTATTAGGGTAGGGATCTTTGACGAGTACATGACATCGCACAGGCTCGGGACCACCTTTTAACGTCCCCTCTGAAGAACGGCAAAATAAGGATTTTTACTCCCATTAAAAAATCCTAGGACCACATACGGGTTTGAACGGGGGTGACCTTTGGCATAGGAGGCCGTTATGCTAGCCACCCAGCTACAAAGCTGTGCGATGTCAGTTACTCGTTAAAGATCCCTATCCTAATTTAACCTGGATAGGCAGGAAAAATTTAGGAATCCCACTGTAGCATCTTTCGAATAGCTACAGTCAGATAATCGATAATAATAAGAATATACAAAAAGAGTTTAGCTTTCATGAATTTGTTGTATATTGCAAAAAGTTTTCATCGGTTAAAATTTTTTTTTATGAATGGAAAAAGACCTAAAAAAAAAACTAGCATTTTTAACAGACACAATAAATAGATAATAAAATAAACTAACATTCACAGAACAAATAATTTTTTTTTTTTAAATATATTTATTTATTGGAATTTACAACTGTATAACAAGTAATACAAGTAAATTTGAATGAAACATAAAAAAGGCATGAAACACATGTAGAGAAGCTTCCCAATGGAAGAACTCTAAAAATATTCTTAACTAGAAGGTCCCGGGGCCATCTCCTTTTCAGACGCCTCGGAGGATTGTCAGGAATTGAAGAGGAAGAAAGGATTGAAACGAAAGGATTAGGGTGGGAATGGAGTTTGTCATGGAAGGATTGATACCTCTTACGGGCCAAATCAGCAACATATGGGACATTAAGGTCTTTATGGATGAGTTTGTTGGTGACAAAGTAAGGAGCATTGAGGATTTTACGAGGTTTGGACTGAAGGGATTGGATACGAGAAGAATTCGATGGTTCAGTAGAGCCCCAGAGCTCAACTCCGTATGTCCATATTGGTCTTATGATAGTCATGTAGATGAGTATTTTGTAGTTAAGTGGAAGATTAGAACGTTTGTCTAGTAAGTGTTGAAGTAGTCGAAAACGTCGTGCAGCTTCTTGTCGTTTCAGTCTTGTATGAGGATTCCAAGTGAGACGTTTGTCAAGGTGCAGCCTAGATATCGGATCTGTTCAACCGGAACAAGAGGAGTATTATTGAAGGAGACAGTAGGGCAGGAAGTCATAGGTTTACGACGAAGGGTAAATGTAATTTGGTTGGATTTGTTGGAATTTATTTTAATTCTCCAGTTCTGACACCATACTTCAAGGTCTCTGAGGTGGGATTGGAGAGATTGAGAGTTGGATCAGTATTGACTGATAACACACAAGTGTCATCAGCATAGGTAGAAAGGAAGGTGTTAGGATGGGTTGTGATATCAGCTGTATGAACTGTGTAAAGGATGGGTCCTAGGATACTACCTTGAGGGACATCCAGTAGACTGACTAAAAATGGACGGAAAATGAATTATTATGATTGATTTTGTCATCCTTGCGCAGGGGCCATGCTAATCTTCTTTGTATCGTTCCAATTTTAGTATATGTGTAAAATCAAGAATTTTATTATTCTTGATTTCATTATCATATGTTAATATTTCACCAAGGGAGGTTATATCTCTGTTATGTTAGTTAAACGTATTTATCAAGGGACTGTTAAACAATTCTTTATTTTAGGTAGGTTCATTGTTAATTATGTATGTTATCCAATTGATTATTTTATGTCATACAAATTGTAATAATTAAAACTTTATTTTAGCATCGTTTAACTCCTGATTCATTTTAATTAGAAGAAGAATTACATATGTACCGCCGAAGCGAGTACTTAAATAATTAAAACATCAAGACATATTAATAGATTAAATACTGTATCGACATGCATGTCATTTATAGGGAACTAATATGAGAAAAAGTAGTTTTATCTAGTGATTTATGTTATGAAATAAAAATTTATTAATCTCAGGTCGATACAAAATTATTAATTTTTTTTAAAAACTATAATTAAAAAAAAATTATTGAAATAACAACTGTATTTTGTAATGCAACAAGTAAATATGCTGGTATTGATAAAATATATGAAGAGAAAATGCCCATTGGCACCAATCCACTATAATATTAATTTTTTTTAAATAATATTTTTCTATTGCCGTGAGGCCCTTCACCGCGTGATTAATCTGCTTGGAGAATACACACGCATCACTTGATATTTTATAGGATGGGATCATTATTTCCTACGCCTTTTTGTGTGAGTGGTATCAGTTGGCTAGGAAGCCCGTGGCTGAGTGGCTAGCGCTCTAGTCTCTCATACTACAGGTTGTAAGTTCGAATCCCAGTCCCGGCGGGGCTTTTATAAGGATGCAAAAAAAATGGCATCCTTATAAAAGCCATCGCCGGGACTTCATGTAGGTTAATATTATGTAGGTTTTATTCTGATTAAAATGGTCTGACAGGGCTTAAATGCCGATATTTTAAATTTTCTTCCCCTAAAGTACCTTTAATTTTGTAAATTCAATAAAAATAACTATATTATCTTGTTAAAGCTGATGAAAAGCAGGTAAATATATAGATTGAATTAATTCGATAGCCAACTAAAGGAGAAAACATGAAAAAATATTTTTTAATGCAATTTTTTTTTTTTTTGAACATAAGAGCAGTAATATACATGTATGATATACCGTTGGAAAGCTAAAGATTTTAGAAAAAATATTATCTCATACTTAAGCTTTTAAAAGTTAATAGGGAGTGATGAAATGAACATAAAACTAACTGATTATTTTAGATAATAATTTAATAGATTTTTTAACGAAACACATGTTTCTGTATAAATTCAATTTAATTAATTCCTTAATAGTTTCACGTATTTTTATATCTATCTGTTTTTGAAAATTATTTCATTGATTTTTAAAATGGAGGTAAGTGAAAGTCGTGTGTTGCCCGCACCAGATTTTTTATCGTTAGCATTGATAAAGAACGGGTAAATATATACGTGGAATGAATTCGATATCCACTGAAAGGAGAAAAGACCAAAGATATTTTTTCATGTAATTTTTGTGTTTTTGAACATAAAATCAGTATTATAGATAAATAATATACCGTTGGTAAACTAAAAAAAAATGGAAAAATACTATCTTATACACAAAATTGTAAAAGTTAATGAGATAATAATATTATAGATTATTTAATAAAACACATATTTCTATCGAAACTTAATGTAATTAATTCTTTAACAATTAATTTTCATCTCCTTAAATTGGTTATATGCTTTCACTCACAACCTCTCACCCGGGTATGTGAGACCCGTCAGCCAAATGGTGGCCACTCACAAAATTAGTCGTAGGGAGTGATGAACCTACACTAAAAATTGTGTCATGAAACGTGAGTGTAAACTCGTAAGAGTTTACACCGCGAGGCCCAGGGCCTACACGGCCTGTCGCGCCACTAAAACAAGAAGAAGGTATCAGTTGGCTGGCGGGTGTCACGTACCCGAGGGGGAATCGCAGGTCGATGCAAAATTATTCTATATACAATCTTTTTATTACTAATATTCTGTTACCAAAGTGTATATATTGCTTAAAAAATATTTATAAACACACAGAATATACGTATTTACATATTCAGGTTGTTTTTTTACCTAAATCTTATACTAATATTACAAGAGTTTGTTTGTGAACGCGCTAATTGCAGAAACTGCTGGTTCGAATCAAACTATTCTTTTTGTGTAAGATAGACCATTTATCGAGGAAGGCTTTAGGCTATATAACATCACGCTGAAACCATTAGGAGTGAAGAATCGTGGAAGATCAGAAAAAAACGGGGAAAATTAACCTCGCATCACAATGATTCCAAACGATTTACCTTTTAATTTTAAAATAATTCAATTTCCCGTTACTTTATCTTTTGCTGTAATTAAATCACAGCAAACATTTAAATACGTAGGGATCAATTTAGTCAAAATCGGGTTGCGGAGAAAATCAGTATGTTCTTCTGCCACAAGAAAATAAAATTAAAAATATCATTTAAGCACAAGTCAGAAGTATTAGGTTGTATCACATGAAGTGTCCGTTTTCAAGGTAAAGGATTTTTATTAAAAATACGATATGAAACAAGATAATTTCATTCGAAGTATTTACCTTATTTTTATAATAAGTATTTACCTTCTTTTTCTACACATTTTTCCCAACGTGACACCAACTTTTTTATCCCGGAACCGAAAAACTCGGAGCTTTGAAGTGAAACAAAATCTGAAAACGAACGGTTTCCTTTGATGAAGTTGTCTAAATTCCTGAACAGGTGGTAATCTTTTGGAGACAAGTCGGGAGAATATGGTGGGTGCGGAAGAACTTTGTAGCCCAGTTCCTTCAATTTTTGTACGGTATGTTTTGAAACATGGGGTCTTGCTGCAGCTCAGTGAGATCATGAGGTACCATGTTCGAGCTTTTTTACTTTCCCAATACACTTTAAATGTCTGGAAACGGTAGATGCGCTTGCATTTAGTTGTGCTGAGAGTCCTTTAACTGTTTGGTAGGGGTTTCCTTCTACATTATGTTTGAGGACATCGTGTCTATTACGGACGGAGGTCTTCCTCGGGGCAAGTTTTCCAAGTCGGTATCCCCAGCTGAAAACTTAGCAAACCAACGGCGAATTGTCCGTTCATTAACACTCCCTTCCCTAACGCCTTGCAAATATTTCTAACGGCCTCAGCTGCTGAATGGTCGAGTTTAAACTCGTACAAAAATATTACTCGAAAATCGCGTGTTCAGAAACTATAAAAACGGACATTTCATGTGAAACAACCCAATACTTCACTTTTTAAAATTGGGTTACCCTCCAAAGGAGCAGTATATAAAACAAAACAAAAAAAGAAACTTTTTTTTTTGAGAATAAACATGTATATTCAACCTAACCGTTATACATTTAATAATACTAGTCCGACACGAGGGTCTTTTGTTAAAGGATTAGAAAACATGGGTTTGCTTTAATTCTCGAAAAAAAATAAAAATATTATTGATCTTTATTATTAATTTTTCGGGGTTCTTCCACCATCTTACACGCACACACACAGAATTAACTGAGGTAATATAAGGTTCAAGAGAATTTTATTTAAAAACTTAGAATTTATTCTTTTAAAAACTTCTTAATAGAGACCATGATAACAGAAATTGACGCAGAAGAAGTCGCGGGCGACAGCTAGTATATTTTATAAAATGGTCGAAAATAAGATTTCTTATTCTATACGCTCGAGCTACTGGGCGGCACCGTTTGACTCGAAGTAACCTTAACACTCCTGACCTCCACCGTGGGAGTCGGTCTGTGCCAGGAGATATTCTCACATTAAGAGCATTAGTGAGTGGATAAGAGTACCACTCTCTATAATATCCTTACTCCTTTCAAGAAATGACTCGAAAAGAATTTTTCAAATTGAAGCAAAGTTCAAGAAAAAAAAAATACACGACTTAATGGAATCAGTTTCTGAATAAATTAACGGTGATTTTCTCCGTATCTTTCACTATACTATGCATATTCTTGAAGATTAGTCTCAATAGTGCCTAAGAAGTCTTCTCAGCCTATCGACGAAGCTTGATCGTTAAAATTCAGAGATAGGGACCCTCCGACATACCGATTTCCCAACGTGGGAAAGGGCTCTAGAATGTGGAAGGATTCCTTCAAGACTGAAGCATAACATCCTGATGGAGGGTGTAAGAGTTTGGACTAGGAAGGTCGAAGGTACTCTAACCTCTAATGGCGAAGGGCAGCCAAAGGATGTTCTGGTATGCAAGGAATTGATCCGATTCGAAGGACAATTTAACCCTTTAATTGTAAACGGATGAAAGGGTAAGTTGGAGAATTCGACTAAAATTAGAGGTCATTCAAGAAGTTGGACAGCAGAGATAAGCTGAGAAGAATGAATAGTTTGATTCTATGATTTTTTTAAACTATCATAATAATATTATTTTTTTCGGGTAGCACGACAGGCCGTGTGTGTAATCTGCTTGGAGAATACACGTGCATCTTTCGATATTTTATAGCGTAGGGTTATAACTCCCTATGCCTATTTTTGTGAGTGGCCATCAGTTGGCTGACGGAGTCAGGAGAGTCTTCCTCTAGAGGAAGATTTTTTTCTTTTTCTAAAAACATTTTCTACCACACCCGGGGTTCGAATCTATGAACTATAGAACAGCATTCTAGACTCAAGAGCTCTATTCACAAGACAACGCATCTAAAGAAAATTCTTGAAGGCTAATAGTATTTTTTTTTAATGATACAACAATGGGAAGTGTTAAAAGGTTTCTTAAGAAAATTCAATTATAGACTTCTGCATGACCTCAAGGTAAATAATAAAGTAATAATAAACATTTTATAGAATGTTCGAAAGAAATGATAATTTAATAACCATTAAGATTTCTTCAGTTTCATGTCAAAGGGCAATTACACAATAACATAATAACAACAACTGAGGGAGGCAGAACGTGAGAGAAGAGCCATTGCTTTCGACAACAAACAGTTACGTAAGGTATGTTCTTCAGAACTTTTTCCATCCCCTGCTGACTGTATCACGATATCCGGTAATATAGGCAGCAGTGGTGAAGAAAGGGGCCAGTGCCGTCTAGATAATGGCTCAGTTCCGGCCTAGCGTAATGTACGGCCTGACACATCCAGTGCGATATAGATCTCGGGAGAGTTCTCTAGCTAGAGCGGTCTATAGTAGTAAGAAGTGTTGTAGTGTACAGCTGCTGAGTTACCCACGCGTGTTAGATATCTCTGTATACCTGAAACTATAAGTTAACAATGACTCCGTTATGTCTTCTCTTGGTAACAGTCTGTACCAGCTTTTGTTCATTTTTTTCTTAGTTGTCATTGACAACTTGTCAAAGATGAAACGGTTTAATCAATTAAAATAAACCTATTTAATATAAGTAAATATTACAATAATCTTAGAGGTTACTCTATAATAGTGGTTACCGACAAATGGTCCTCAGACGATGTCTAAAGGGTCTAGGGGTTGTCTTCAAATTAATTAAAGAAAAATAAGATGCGCGCAACACACGAATTCCAATTACCTCCATTTCCCATTGTCCTCCAAAATCAATTTATGAATTTTCAAAAACATTTAGAGATGAAACATCTAGGTAAATGAAAGCAAACAGAATATTAAAGAATAAAATGCTATCATCGTTTTTATATCTATTCGGTTGTGTCACATGAAATGTCCATTTTCAAGGTGATTTTTATTAAAAATACGATATGAAAACAAGATAATTTTATTCGAAGTATTTACCTTCTTTTTCTACACATTTTTCCCATCGTGACACCAACTTTTTTATCCCCGAACTGAAAAACTCTGAGCTTTGAACTGAAACAAAATCTGAAAACGCACTTTTCACTTGATCATCATTTTAAAAAAAATTCTTTTGACGAAGTTGTCTGAATTCCTGAACAGGTGGTAATCTGTTGGAGACAAGTCGGGAGAATATGGTGGGTGCGGAAGAACTTCGTAGCACAGTTCTTTCAATTTTTGCACGGTATGTTTTGAAACATGGAGTCTTGCAGCCGCTCAGTGAGATCATGAGGTACCCATGCATCGAGCTTTTTTACTTTCCTAATACACTTTAAATGTCTAAAAACGGTAGATGCACCTGCATTTAGTTGTGCTGAGAGTCCTTTAACTGTTTGGTAGGGGTTTCCTTCTACTGTATGTTTGAGGACATCGTTGTCTATTACGGACGGAGGTCTTCCTCGGGGCAAGTTTTCCAAGTCGGTATCCCCAGCTGAAAACTTAGCAAACCAACGGCGAATTGTCCGTTCATTAACACTACTTTCCCCAAACGCCTTGCAAATATTTCTAGCGGCCTCAGCTGCTGAATGGCCGAGTTTAAACTCGTACAAAAATATTACTCGAAAATCGCGTGTTTCCATGTTCATATTTGGAGGTATACTAAAAAGTGGGTAATTGATTGGGAAGCTAATGTTTATAATACAAAGGTAGAGGATTAGTAACTGTTTACTTTAAATATGTAAACATTCGGAAGAAAACAACAGAGACCTGCAAAATCCTTTATGTATTTCAGAAACTATAAAAACGGACATTTCAGGTGAAACACCCAATATATCTGACCATATACTATATCCGGTACTTAATCCATTTTAGGAAATATTCAGTAATTTTTTATTGAACCAATTTACTTGAATATATTTGCATTACAAACCAAAATTTGTTTTGTTTTTTATTTTAAAATTACTTTTTCTTACATTTACTTGCCTATATTAAATATATAGTAAGGGAAATAATTGTGATTGTGAAAATGTTCGAATTCCTGTTCGCAACGCAATCGAATGCGGTTATTTGGACTCAGTAGACCTAAATGAATGAATGAATGAATGAAAAAAGAACTTTATTCTGGGACCAAGTCCTAATAATGATTACAACTGGCCAAAAAACACATTAAAAACTAATAATATTAATGATTGCAATAATTATTTACAATTATTTTAATTGATGAAAAGAGAGAGAAATGAAAAATATAAATTAAAAAATACAGTAATATCTAAATGTAATATCGAACTAAACAAACAAAAAACATTAGAATAATTAAAAATAGAAATGAAAATAAACTTTACTATCATACATTATTGTGTTATGAAGTGTAGACATTTCTCACATAACTTTAATCGCTGTACTGAAATTAGTTGGCATCTGGTTGGGAAGCAAGAAGGTGTTTAAAAAGGAGAGATTTGAATGAAGATTGGGAAGGAGCATGGCGGATGTGTGATGAGATAGTATTCCATAAGAAAGTGGACCGGGCTAAGAAGGAAAATTCATATTTTTTGGTTCTATGGGAAGGCGTATAGAGGTCGGAAAGACGGGATCTGGTTTCCTGAGTATGGATTGTGGATTTAAATTGCAGGAGAGTAAAGATGTAAGAGGGGCGATGGGAGCGGATGACCATATAACCAAGTTGCAAAAAATTATGTGTGTATAATAAGTCTAGCTCGAAAATTATAAGCTGTATAAAACTGAAATTTTATTATTTCACCGTAAAATGCCTACGAGATGAGCCAATTTATGGTATACCAGGCATTTTGGTGTACTCACTGTATCGATGTAAAAATTAATAATCTTAAATATCATTAAGGTTTTATTGTCATATTATGATCAAAATATTCTGGCTGGACATTTATTTCTCTTAAAGTACCTTTAATTTTGTAGATTATATATAATTAACCATATCATGTTATAAGTATTGATAAAAAATGGCTAAATGTACAAGTTGAATGAATTCGATATCCTCCAACTATAGGAGTCAAGAGCAAAAACATTTTTTTATTATGCAATTTTTATATTTTTGTACATAAGAACAGTCATATAGATGTATAATATACCGCTGTAAAGCTAAACATTTTAGAAAAGTGGGCTTAATATCACGTAGGTTTTATTTTGTTGAAAAAGTCTGACAGGGTTTTTTTTTTTTTGATCTTTAAAGTTTTGTATTCACACCTGTCAATAAATGTAGACAATGTGATGATGGCGGAATGATAGTTGGCGTGGTAGGCATGATGGAGAGAAGATGCCCTGCGACACCTCTTCCTAGCGTGCTTCTTATTACGGATTTAGCTTAGAAGGTCCCTCATCCAACTTCTTTTCAGTCTTCTGCGAGTGTTGTCCGGCATTTTACTAGTGGTCATGCTTCGTATTAAATTGTTCGTATGTCCGTGTAAGTTGTTGTGAAAACGTTTGTTGAGGATCCGAATCTGTTCGTTGACTGTTGGCATGTGAAGGTCTGTATGTAAAGTAGTGTTGCTAACGTACCATGGTGAGTTTTTGATAGTTCTGAAAGTTTAGGATTGAAAAATTTGAATTTTGCGTATGTGTGTCTTTTTGGCAGTCCCGTATATCTGTGAGGCGTAAGTCCAAATGGGCTTCAGTAGGTAAGTGTAAGTGTTTAGTTTATTTTTAAGTTTTAATTTTGAACCTCTTGAGAATATTGATTATAAAAGTTTTAGTTTTAGCAGGGTTTAAACGCTGATATTTTAAATTTTATTTTCTACAGTCCTTTTAAATTTGTAGATTTGAAAGAATTGACTATATCATCTTGTTAGTATTGATAAGAAACGCAATAAGAAACAAAATATAAGTTGAACGAATTTAATAACCCAATAATGGAGAAAAGGGGAAAAAAAATTTAGGTGATTTAATATAAATAGTACAGTGCCGGCGCATAAACCGCTGGAAAGCTAAAGATTATAAAAACGATATTATCTTATACACTAAATATTAAAAGCTAATGCAGAGTGAATATAATGCAATTAAATATGAACTTAGTACCTTTTGGAAAGAACTGAAATTTTTAAACGCGCTTTTTGATGACTAGTGAGCTCTTTAGATAAGCTTACTAACGACAGAATTACCGTTTAGCACTGGTACAGTATTAGGTTTTTAAACCGTATTAATAAGTACTTCGGATTAATTAATTTCCGGATATTGACAGTGAAGTAGGAAGCTACCACGGATGACAAAATCCCCTTAAAGACAGACAAACTGGCTATTTGTAGAACAAACACACTCCGACAGTGACAGAATATACAATGCCACCGCAATTAACTTGAAGCTCAATCCATCAAACGCTGATTCAATAGAAGAGAAGACCGTGACTCGACATTGCTAATGTCAACGCTTTCAAAATAATTACTAAAGAGCCCCTGAAGATTTCGCTGCAGTCATCCTCCATCCCCCTTACTTACTGCCACTACTAGAAAATAACGTCCCTTTCTCTACTTAGAATCACTTTGGATAATTTTCAGCAGTGAATGTTCTGATTTCAGGTCATTTTTTCTGATTAAACATTTGGTGGTCGCATTTGTTACGCATTAAGATAGATTTTTTTCTCTTTTTATATTATATATATTATTATATATATTATATTATATATTATTAAGAACCTAAGTTTTTATTTACTTATTTTTTTTAATCTGGTGCGCCGAACACACGACTGATGAAAACAAAAATTAAAGAATTAATTTGAATTTCGAAGTGAACATTTATTTTAGATTAAATAATTTAACAATACAAATTGTAAACAAGAGCACACTGTATTAGTTTATACTACGTTGTATTATAAAAAGTATAACAACAAATATTATTATCTACAACAATTACCATTATCTTCTGCGAATATCAATGTTAGATGATTTTTTTTTTTTTTTTTCAAAAATTTTCAGCTTTACTACGGTATATATTTTGCAACTATTACACTATTTATAATCTAGGAAAAAAATAAATCTAATTTGGGCAACATACGACTTTTACTCACCTCGGTTTGTTTATTTATTTAACGTCATTTTATGCTGCTATGGCTAATCGGACGATGCGACAGTGGGAGTCATAAAGTTTGTCTCTCTTGATTTAATTAAGATAGGGATCTTTAACGAGTACCTGACATCGCACAGGCTCGGGACCATCATTTTACATCCTCTCCGAAGGACGGCATAACTAAGGATTTTTCAATCCCATTAAAAAATCCTAGGGCCACCTGCGTTTAGACCCGGGACCTTAGGCATAGGAGGCTGTTATGCTAGCCATCCTGCTACAGGTAACCCCTGAAATATAGGTAAATAAAAGTGAAAAAGTTTAAAGAATTGTATTCGGTTTTCTTGGAAACATATGTTTCAGATCCAATAATATAACACAAAAAAAATTATTATGCACAATAATCTTACGGGACATCTTGCCAGAGTTCTGGATGACAGATGGTCATCAAAGGAGACTAGATTTATCCCATATAATTTAAAAAGAAGAAGGTGAAGGATTGACTCCTTAAAGTCCGACGCTAGAAGCATTGGATGAGGATTGCGAGAGACAAAGAAAGGTGGGAGGAGCTATAGAAGAATATGGCAGACTCCAGTTCCCAGTAGGTTTGGTCTCCAAGGAAGTTAGACCATCAGTCCTAATTAGAGTAGGCTTGGAGGAGACCGCATAAGTTTTATGTATATATTTGTTATTATAATAATCAAGACGTTTATTTTATTTTATTTTCTCTTGCAGTAAATAGCTTTATTTATTTATAAAATGATTTAAACAACCGAGGTTGATCGTATTTTCAGCGCACCAGATTTTTTAAAGGATCCAAATGTTTTTTAAAAATTCTCTATGCTTCTTATTTTGTCACTAAATATATATTCCATAATACGAAAAAATATCATAAATAATAATAAAGGTGGCCATATAGTTTTTTATTGAAAGTAAAAAGTCCTTAGTTATGCCACCCTTCGTAGGTGGCGTAATAAGGTGGTCCCGTCTATGCGATGTCAGGTACTCGTTAAAGATCCTTATTAGGCCTGGATAGGTAAAATTTAGGACTCCTACTGTAGCTCATGCGATTAGCCACTGTAACATAAAGTGACGTTAAATAAATAGACTGCTCGCCGTTTTAGGCTACTTCAACTTAGACAGACACTCAAGCCTTCCTCTGAACTGCAAAAGACTCATCTACATGACTATTATAAGACCAATCTGGACTTACGGAGTAGAGCTTTGGCGCTCTACTAAACCATCAAATTCTTCCCGCATCCAATCCTTACAATCCAAAATCCTTCGTAAAATCCTCCACGCTCCTTACTTAATAAACTTATCCATAAAGACCTTAATGTTCCCTATGTTACTGATTTGGCCCGGACCAGGTATCAATCCTTTCATGACAAACTCCTTTCTCACTCTAACCCACTAGTTTCAATCCTTTCTTCCTCTTTAATTCCGGATAATCCTCCGAGGCGCCTGAAAAGGAAATTGCCCCGGAACCTTCTAGTTTAGAATATTTTTAGAGTGCTTCTAATGGAAAGCTTCTCTACATGTATTTCATGTCATTGTATTATATAACTATCACATTTTTTTTTGTTAAAGGAGTTGTAAAATATAAATAAAATATTTTAAAAAAAATAAATAAACAAACAAACATAAATTCATAACCTTCATATTTTTTTCGCTTGACCTATATTCCTTACCTTAAAATAAAATTAAACCTTTTTTTTTCCCTACCTCGCCTCGGGTTTCTCGGCTCAGGGGGTGAGGGCGGGTATAAATTCTGAGATAAATGCCTCATAATTATTTGGTTGCAATGTTTTTGGTCTTCTGTGTTGCTAGGCAACACGCGTTTAAACTCGCTCAGCTACCCCGCCTCTAAAAAATAAAATAAAATAAAACCAAAAGTAGACGACGAATGCAGACAATTCAGGCTGAATTACCGTTATTCCTGATAAAGGGAGGCCTACTAGATTTTTTTTTTCCCGAACGTCAGAAGGATATATCTCGCAAGGTCGCTTCGGTATTTGCCGCGTAGCATTTTTGCCAACAGTTAACAACCGGCCGAACAGATAATCACCTGGAATAGAAGACACGACTGGAACGGAGGAACTTTACACCAAGAACTATCTGGATTAACGGAGGATCTGGAACGTGGCGCTAGAGGAATCTGGAGATTGTATCTATAAGAGAAGGATGTCTGAGGGTTTGTTTACAACCGTACAAGCCAGATACAATCATAGATAAAATGTATACATAGAAAACAGATTGTGATTGAAATATCTGCTGATTTTGATTAAACTCTCTATATCAATTTAAAATTGAATGGACTTTAATATAATGTAGGTTTTCGTTAAAAAAATACGTTTCGTTCTGATTAAAATAGTTTGACAGGGATAAAATAATGATAATAATAATAGGCTTACCGAACCCGAATGTTCGATGCCGATACCACCAAACTCTATCCACACAGACTCGTCCAATGTTCACCGTTCAATCCCAAGCCCCCGAGATCAGTCTTAACGTAATCCTCCCATCGACGCTTCGGCCTACCTTTCGGACGCTTACCAGTCGGATCAGCGAAAACCAACTTTCTCGGAATCCGTTCCTCATCGAGCCCAATTAAATCGCCCATTTAAGTACCCGCGATGCTATCAACTCAATTATATTCACAGGATACAAATTCCGCAATTCCGCGTTGTGCAACTTTCTAAACTCCCCAGTGGCCTCATCTCTCTTCGGACCAAATAATTTGCGCAGTACCTTATTTTCGAAAACCTTAAGGACAGAGATAAAATGCTGATGTATTTAATTTTATTTTTTTAAGGTACCTCAAATTTTGTAGATATCTAAAAAATTAAGCATATCAGTTTATTAGTATTTATAAAAAAGTTGCTGTAACATCTCGAATATGAAATTTCAGTTATCATTTCTGCGTTAGACTTACTAATCCACAAACACAAACCTTTTTTTCGGGACTTTGTAATTTGGACTCAGGGTACCCTGAATGGTGTATTTCCGTTGAAAACTGAAATACAAACATTTTTTCGTATATATTATATTATATTTCATATATAGGTAAGTGAAAGTAAAAACGGTTAAATATACAATTTGAAAGACTTTGTTAACTAATTAAAGGAGAAAAGAGCAGACATATTTTTAGACAGGTACAATTTTTTCTTATTTCAGGGTTCTAAGTTTGCTAAGATTGAATTTAATGTGTTACAAAGTAATGAAAGCATTGATGATTTTAAGAAGATTTTCGAGGTATTTTTATTTATCCATTTAACTTTATGCTACTGTAGCGCTAACCGGACGATGCTACAGTGCCTAGATTTTGGCGATTCAAGTTTAATTTTAATGACAATTTTTAACACGTTCACGCCGAGGCGAATATCTACGTTTTCCCCGTGAGGCGGGACTGTGTTAGCTGCTTACGAACCTGTCAATGGGTAATTGACATAGCACTGGCTCGGGGCTACAATTTTACGTCCCATCCGAAGGACGGCCTAACTGCCAGGTTTGAACCCGCGATCTTAAACAAAGACTAGTGTTCTGCTAGCCGCTACAACCACAGGGGACCCTGGATTTTTTTATGGTGAAGCCCCAAACTTTAGTCATTAAGTCCCAATAGGCCTTGTATTTGTAAAAGGCTTTAATACGTATGTTTAAAGGTTCGGTATGGTCTAGTAAGTGTTGAATCAATCGAAAACGCTAAGTTCAAAAGTGCGATATGAACTATAACGCCATACATGTCAATCTAATTCCCACGACAAAGAGAATCGATTTGCGGTTTATTGAAATGGAAGCTGGTACGATAGGACTATCTACCCACGCTCCATGAGACTCCTGCTTCCGAACCGTTCTCTCTACCATTGTATTCTAATACCGGCTGCCTATTGATTCCTCGCCTCTTATTTATCCTTTGTCTCGTGCAGCCTGGGTATCGAATTAGGAAAAATGGGTCGCCGAACGGCCTAAGGCAATATGGAAATCCGAGAGAGGCAGGGAATCGAAGGACGTTCTAGAAAGGCAAGAGATGGGATGCACTGAGGGTACTTAAAGGTTAAAGGTACATAACTCATTCTTGGAGGAGGATGCACTAAAAAGTAAACTTAAGTGGTAAATCACTCTAACATGACTTTTCCTGTGGGATAATAAGTTCATGGTTTATACAGAACACATAAAAAGACGTATCTAATTAAATATTTTTATGCTTTTCTGAAAATAATCCAGAAGATTGCTTTTTGTTTTCTTTTTTCTTACCTAAATTACAGTTAAAAAAAAAGTACAACGACAATACTCCTTAGAGATAGAGAATATATTAAAAATAATATTAGCATTTCAAAACCAGCAAGAAAATATCTGTTAAGGGCAACACAGGACATTCACTTATCTCGGTTAGTAAAATCAATTTATGAATCATTAAATAAAGTTAGATTGATAAAATGCTAAAAATTATTACTCAAGGGTTTATCATATCCAAATATCAGTCAATTAACTAATATAAAAAACGATCATTTAACCAAAGGGAAATAGACAATCATCAACGTACTTCAGTTAAAAAAAAATCGATATTTTAGCGCTCTCAGACTTTTTCCATGTAGATGAAATTTTAGAAATATTTAATTTAATGTCAATAAAGCATGTTTAATTTAAAGTTTTTAGGGAGACCATCTTAAAAAATCTGGTGCGGGCAACACACGACTTTCACTTACCTCCATTTTTAAAATCAATGAAAAAACTTTCAAATACAGTTAGAGATAAAAATACGTGAAATTATTAAGGAATTAATCAAATTGAATTTATATAGAAACATGTGTTTCATTAACAAATCTATTATATTATTATCTAAAATAATCAGTTAGTTTTATGTTCATTTCATCACTCTCTATTAACTTTTAAAAGCTTATGTATGAGATGATATTTTTTCTAAACTCTTTAGCTTTCCAACGGTATATCATACATGTATATTACTGCTCTTATGTTCAAAAACGAAAAATTGCATTAAAAAAATATTTTTTCTGTTTTCTCCTTCAGTTGGGTATCGAATTTATTCAATTTATATATTTACCTGTTTTTCATCAGCGTTAACAAGATAATCTAGTTATTATTATTTAATCTACAAAATTAAAGGTACTTTAGGGAAAGAAAAATATCGGCATTTAAGCCCTGTCAGACCATTTTTATCCAAATAAAACCTACATGATATTAAAACCGATTAAATTTTACATCGATATAGCGAGTTTAATCAAAATCGTCGGAACCGTTTTCGAGAAAATCGAAATAAGGTGCAAAATGCATGGTATAAAGTGCCTCTTCTGGTAAGCTCATTTTGATGAAAAAAGTTTTGTCACGTCTCGGGCGTATAGTTGTCTTAAAAATGAAATTTCAGTTTCATAGGACTTACCGTTTCCGCCCGGGAGTTACCACACACACACACACACACACACAGACACACACACACACACACACACACAGACCTTTTTGCGGGACTTGGTTATTTGGACTCAGGGGACCCTAAAACGTGTATTTCCGTTGAAAACTGGAATTCGAAAATTTTCACGATCGCAATACTTCCCCTTACTATATATAGTAAGTGAAAGTAAAAAAGGGTAAATTTTGAAGTCGTTATTACTTTTATTACTTGAATTTTCCTTAGCATCTAGTGATATACTTGCCATTTACAATATTATGTATAAGATAATATTTTTTCTTAGATCTTTAGCTTTCCAACGGTATATTGTACATCTAGATAACTGTTTTCGCGTTCAAAAATGTAAAAATCGCATACAGAAATATGTTTGCTGTTTAGTTGACTATCAAATTCGTTTAACTTTTATATTTAGCTGTTTTTAAACAATGCTAATCAGATGATATGGTCAATTTTATAAAATCTACAAAATTAAAGATACATGAAACCTAGATGATAGTAAAGCCCGTCCGATTTCACATCGATATAGAGATTTTAATCAAAATCGTCGGAGCCATTTTTGAAAAAATCGAAATAAGGTGCAAAAAGCATGGTATAAAGTGGCTCTTCTGGTAAGCTGATTTTGATAAAAAAAGTTAATGTAACATCTTACAAATTATTACTCAATGGTTTATTATATCCAAATAAATATATTAGGGCATAACTGTTTATAAAATTGTTAACAGTCAATTAACTAATATAAAAAACGATCATTTAACCAAAGGGAAATAGACAATCATTACAGCTATTTATTAACTAATTTCAATGATTTTTTTTTGTATTCATAAATTCGAACAGCAGATGTAAATTCATAACCTCAAAATTTTAGGTGGAGGGAGGTTTATTTATTTATTTTTTCTTGCTTTCTCATTATTGGAAATTATAAATCAAAAGTTTAGAGAATCGTATTGTACATAGGTATGAATGTGACATATTTTGTTTATTTATTTGTTAACTTTATTTATTTGTATTTATTTTGTCTACAAATTTGGTTATTGTATACGTTTATTTATTTTGATTTTATTTTATGTAATTTGACTTTCATTTTGTTTATATTGTAAATATTGTATGAATGAGATCCTGTAGCACTATTATTATTGTCTATTATGACAAATTGTAATATATACGAATAAAAAAAAGAAAAAAAAAAAAGAGAATCGTATCCATTTTCATTGTAAATATGTGTTTTAGATTATATAATATAAAATTGCTATAAACAATAATTACTTAAGTTTATACCTTATTCAGCACCATCCACAACCTTCTAAAACTTTGGATTTAAGATAACATTTTTTCTCAAATCCCAAGCTTTCCAACGATATGTTATACATCTATATTACTATTGTTATGTCGGGGAATGAAATACTTATCTTCTTTTAGTTTGTAATAAATTTCGTACAACTTGTATGTTTAAGCTGCTTTTTATCTATGCAAATAAGATGATATTGCAATTTTTTTTTAATTTTCTAAATTAGAGGTACTTTAGATGAAGATCATTTAAGCCCTATCAGACTATTTGAATCAGAATGAAAACTACATAATATTTTTTTTTCTATTCGTATATATTACAATTTGTCATAATAGACAATAATAATAGTGCTACAGGATCTCATTCATACAATATAAACAAAAGGAAAGTCAAATTACATAAAATAAAATCAAAATAAATAAACGTATACAATAACAAAATTAAGTAGACAAAATAAATACAAATAAATGAAGTTAACAAATAAATAAACAAAACATGTCACATTCATACCTATGTACAATATTTACAATCAGCTCGGGAACCCCGGACGGGGCTTGTCCCCCCACTTGTGGAAGGACAAGCAGAGTCAAAAGGATCCCAGCGCCTCCCTCTCAGCCGCATCACTGGTGAGAGCCAGCGGAAGCTAAGTGAGGGCGCCATAGCCACTATCACACCGCACTTGAGGGGAGAATCTGACCAGTGTCAGAACTCCAGCATACGTATTTACAATATATCTCGGGGCCACTGCCGTTTCAACCTTCTAGGTGGGTTGTATGGATGAGTGGAGATGGATAGGGATCGTGCTAAAGGATTAGGATGATGAATGAGGTTCTGATGGAATTTGGAAAATTTGGATGGAATTAGGTCTGAAATAAATGGAACATTAAGGTCGTGGTGCAAGGTATAGTTGGATACATAATACGGAGCATTTACTATTATTCGGAGGACTTTGGATTGAAATGATTGAATGCGTTTGATGTTAGAACGTTTAGCTGTCCCCCACAGTTCAAGTCCGTAGGTCTAGATGGGCTTCAGTATTGTCTTATAAATTAATAATTTGTTGTCAACTGTAAGTTCAGATTTTCTGTATAATAGTCTGTATAACTGTCCGAATCGTCGATTGAGTCTTGTATGTGGGTTCCACGTCAGTCTTTTGTCTAGTAGTAAGCCAAGATAGCGGACTGTATTTGAAGGAGGAATAGGAATGGAATTGAAGTAAACTGGCGGACAGGAGTTTCGTCGAAGAGTGAAGGTTACGTGTTTGCATTTGGCTTCGTTCACCTTTATGCGCCAAGCACCACACCAGTCTTCGATAAGACAAAGGTGTCTTTGCAGGATTAAGGATGCTGTTTCGGAATCGGAACTGGATGATAAGATGGCGGTGTCGTCTGCAAATGTTGCCAGAAAGGTGTCAGGATGATTAGGAATATCAGCGGTGTAAAGGATGTAGAGAACGGGTCCCAGGACGCTGCCCTGAGGAACACCGGCCTCAACGGGATAAAAGTCTACATAATATTAAGTTCCCATTAAATTCTACATATGGATAGCGAGTTAAACCAAAATCGATAAGACCGTTGTTGAGAAAATCGTAAAAAGGTGCTAAATGTGGCTCTTCTAGCACATCGGATTTGGTAAAAAAGTTGCGAAAGTGTCACTATAAGGCAAGGTTGGACGAAATAAACAAATAAAATATAGGTAAGAGAAAAAAATAAGAAAATTTCGGTGTAAAATTTTAAATTTTTGATCCTGCCCGTCTAGACAGATTGTAAGCCAAAGAAACAGAATATAAATCAGACACCGAACCAGATGATAAAGTTATAAATATTTCGAAGGCCATGAAAGATAATATAGCCATTAGCTATTTGAATACAAATGCTAGATCCCAATTGGTTCTTGAATACGATCAGTAAGGACTAAGTTATTGTTCTTCCGCTGAAGTTCTCACGGTGGGCGTGTACTTCTCTTCAAGGTTCAAAGTTCATGTTTACTATTTTTTATCTGAAACCTTTTTAACATAATTTATCTATTTTACATAACACCATTGTTGTCTCTTACTTTATTTCAGATATAACTTAGAATTTCAAATCTATATTTATCAGAAAATATTTCAATTGAATAATAGGTGTAATGTAATACAAGTCTAAATAGGGTTAGACTTTTTTACATTCACTTACCTGTACATGAAATATACAGTATGGGAAATTATTGCTATCGTGAAAAGTTTCTAATTCCAGTTTTCTAAAATACACATTTTAGGGTCCCCTGAGTCCAAATGACCAAGTCCCGCAAAAAGTTCTGTGTGAGTCTCGCGCCAAAACGAAGAGTAGTAGGAACCTGAAATTTCATATATAAGACAACTATACGTCCGAGATGTTAAAAAAACTTTTTCATCAAAATTGGCTAACCGAAAGAGGCACTTTACACCATGTATATTGCACCTTTTTATGATTTTCTCAAAAACGTTTCCGACGATTTTTATCAAACTCGCTATATCGATGTAAAATTTAATAGGATATAATATCATGTAGGTTTCTTTCTGATTAAAATTTTCTGACAGTGCTTAAATGCCGAAATTTTAAATTTTCTTCCTCTAAAGTACTTTTAATTTTGTAGATTCTATAAAAATAACCAAATTATCTTGTTAGCATCACTGCTAAATATGCAATTTGAGCGAATTAGAAAAACAACTAAAGGAGAAAACTGAAAAAATATTTTTTTAGTGCAATTTTTTGTTTTTGAAAATAAGAACAATAATTTTCATGTATGATATACCGTTGGAAAGCTAAAGATTTTAGAAAAAATGTTATCTTATACACAAGCTTATAAAAGTTAATAGAAAGTGATGAAAAGCCTATAAAACTAATTGATTATTTTAGATAAGAATATAATAGGTTTTTAAATAAAACACATGTTTCAATTGAAATTAAAAATAATTAATTCTTAAACTATTAATTGTATCTCTTAAAATGTATTTTAAAATTCTTAAATTGAATTTAACAACGGAGGTAAGTGAAAGTCGTATGTTGCGCGCACCCAATTTTTTATTTATGTATTTTTTCAATTGAATAATTAAAAAAATATTGCTATCATTAAATAATGCGGAATAAAATCCCAAAACCGCATTCTTAGGGTTATGAAAAGATTTTGAAATGCCCCTCTTCCATTGTGCCTTCTAACCAGAGCAGAAGGTATTATTTTCAGTGTAATAGGGAAATAAAAAGTCAAGAATACGATTAAATTAAACACTTCTGGTAAACGTTTTTTAACAGAAATGGTTAGCCTTGAAGACTTCTTCGATACAAAAGACCCAAATCGAAGCAGATGCTTCCGGTTTGAGACAATGGGACGTTAAGATGGAATTCTATCCGCCTTTTACAGCCTGGTGAACTTTTACAATATATTACTGAGCATGTTTAAGAATAACGAAAATACTAATCTTAATTATTAAGGTAGATTTAGGGCTGAATAACTTCTTCCATAAATACTCAACTTTTTTATTTCATCAACATGACTTTTTGGGATATTCTCCCATCTTCAGAAGTCTACAAAGTAAATTAAGCAATTACCATTACATAAAAAAATATTATACTATAGTAAATGGTTTAAAATGTTATGAAAAAATATTATAAATTAAGTATCCGTTGATTTGGTCCGAAGAGAGATAAGGCCACTGTGGAGTTTAGAAGGTTGCACAACGCGGAATTGCGGAGTTTGTACCCTGTGAATATAATTGAACTAATTGCATCGCGGAGACTCAAATGGGCGAGTAAAGTTGTTGGGCTCGATGACGAGCGGATTCCGAGAAAGTTTGGTATTTGCTGATCCGACTGGTAGGCGTCCGAAAGGTAGGCCGAAGCGGAGATGGGAGGATTGCGTTAAGGCTGATCTCGGGAGCTTGGGCTTGAATCGTGAACATTTGACGAGTCTGTGTAGGCGGAATTTGGTGGTATCGGCATCGAACCTTCGGGTTCGCTAAGCCTATTATTATTATTATTATATTATTTATGGAAGAAGTTATTCAGCCCGAAATCTACCTTAATAATTATATGAGATCTTCTTTATACAATATATTGATATAAAAAACTAATCTTAATATATTTTACTTAATAAGTATTGCGATCGTGAAAATATTTGAATTCCAGTACTCACCAGAAATGCATGTTTTAGGGTGTCCTGTGTCCAAATGACCAAGTCCCAGAGAACGGTCTGTGTGTGTGGTACGTATAGCTCGTAAGCGATAAGTTGTATAACACTGGAATTTCATATTTCAAAAGCGCATTACTCCTGAGATGATATAGCAACTTTTTCATCAAAATTAGCTAACTAGAAGAGCCACTTTATTCTTTGCATTTCGCATCTTTTTACGATTTCCTCAATAACGTATCTAACGATTTTGATTAAACTAGCTATATCGATGTAAACTTTAATGAGCTTTAATATGATATATTGTTTATAATTTAACGTCACTTTAATGCATACTGTGGCTAATCGACAGATGCTACAGTGAGTCCTAAAAATTTCTTATTCAGGTTATTATAGGATAGGAAATCTTTAACGAGTACTTACATCTTTTAAGCCCTCCGAGGGCGAATAACAAGGATTTTTACACAAAAAAATCCTAGAACCACCTTGGTTTGAACTTTGGCACTTTGGCATAGAATGTTATCTAACACCCTGCTATAGTAACCTTTCCATCGGAAGTTATTCATTCAATACATAATAATAAAAGTATTGGAGAAATTTATTAGCTTTACTCGATTTATTGTTTATTTATTTAACGTCACTTTATGCTACTATGGCTAATCGGACGATGCTACAGTGGGAGTCCTAAATTTTGCTATTCAGGTTTTATTAGGATAGGAATCTTTAACGAGTACCTTACATCTTTTAACGTCCCCTCCGAAGGACGCATAACTAAGGATTTTTACTCCATTAAAAAATCCTAGGACCACCTGCGGGTTTGAACCGTGACCTATGACATAGGAGGCTGTTATGCTAACCACCCAGCTACAAGTGATCCCTAATATGATATAATTGTATTCATTTGATTAATGGTCTTTAAATGACGTCTTGTAATGGACGGTACTTTAAATTGCTTCAGGTTGGGAAGCATTTAATGCCGATTTTCGAATTTTCTCCTCCAAAGTAACTTTATTTTAGTAATTTAAAAAATTGCCATTTTAACATAGTTAACTTTGATTTAACATAAAACAAAAAAAGTGATAAATACACAATTCGAACGAATGTTTAACACACTAAGGCAAAAAGAGCAATTATATTTTATTTTTCTAAAATAATTTTTAATTTTGATCTTAATAATATTGCGTTTAAAAGCTAAAGAAGCTAAACTTAGCATGTTATATGATATAATATAAATAAAAATATACAAGTTGAATGAATTTGATAACTATCTAGATGAGAAAAGATAAAATATTTTTTATATGCAATTTATGAACTATAACAGATTGTAATAAGCCATTGGAAAGCTAAAGAATTTAGAAAACATGTTATATTACAAAATAACAGGTTATATTACAAAACAAGTAAATATACAATTTGAATGAATTTGATAACCAGCTGAAGGAGGAAAGGGAAAATATATTTTTTAAAGTGTTTGTGGTTTTAAACATAAAAAGAGTATGAATTACTCTGTATAATATGATGTAAAATATACTTTTTAGAAAACTATCTTATAGACAACACTAAAAGTTAATGGAGAGTGATGAGAAGCCAATAAAACTGACTGATTGCCGCAGATAATAATGTAATATATTATTTAATAAACCATATGTTTCTATAAAATTTCTATAAAAATAAAATGTAATTAATTCTTAACAATTTATTTTTATTGTATCTTTAAAAAACCTTAAATTGATTTTATCATCGGAGTTAGAGAAAGTCGTGTTTTGCAACGCACCAGATTTTATTTACACAATTCTCTAGTATATAAAATGCACGATTCTTTTAGCGGAAGCCAGTCTTAGGAATAAATGTCAGCTGCATACTGTAGGCATATGGCGGTCACAGGTGATGCCTCTCTACCATGGCTTCTTCGAGCAGAGTACTTGTAATTGTTGCTTGTAATTAGCATCTCTTAACTTAATTCCTATCGTAAGGTCATCGGTGTAATTAGTCGATGAATATTTATGAATGGTATGCGTATTCATGATTTTATACTCATTCAAAAAAATTGAAGAAGTGCATATGGTTCTTTAAGGTTGGTCGGCCAACTAAGGAAATATAGGGTAATAATTTATATTCATGATGTCACAGAAAAAATAATTTAAACTACTTGTATTATTTAACTTTTTTTTTTGCCTTACCGACCTTATGGATTTTTAATGATTAACTAAGAAAAATAACGGAAGAAGAAAAAAAAACATAAGGTTTTATTTTTTCCAAGCACCAAGTAAAACTGTTCTTTTCTGAACACCAAGAGTAATTTAAATGTAAATGATAAATATAACTTTATTTTCATTTATTTTACTTGAGGAACCTCCTTTATATTTATTCATATTTAAAAAATCATACAACTTCCATAACTTTGTTTATTCCATTCAAAATGTATTTACATCTTATCGGCCTTTAGGAGTTTTGTCCTCATTATCAAGATATTTTATGTTCTAAAAGTTCATCCATTTTTCCTTTAAGATGTCAATGTTAAAAACTGAAAATGCTTCAAATATTTCGAATCAATAACAACATTAAACGTTCTTCAGGTAAACAAATATTTAAAAATGCGAAATTAAAGCGCTCTCAGGCTATTTCCATGGGGTGGAATTTTAGAAATATCTAATTTAATATTAATATAGAATGTTAAACTAAATTGTTTAGATCATTATAAAAACGTGTAATGGTTACCTCTTGAGACGCCTGGAAGCGCCAACCTGGAAAAATGCAACAATTCTCTCTAACTGTAGAACACTTGCTAATTGAGTGCCCGCTTTATGAGCAGTCAAGAAAAGGGTTGAATCTAAAGAAAGACATGAAAGAAGTACTTAAAGATGAGGAAGAAAGTATTAACAAATTAATAGAATTCACGAAAATGATAGGATTCTACCATAGAATATAATTATTTCAATCACGCCAATGACCCTCAAGAGTAGAGGCGGATAAACAAAAAAAAAAAAAAAAAAAAAACTGTGGAAATTTTAAATTCTTTTTACGTGAGTTTTTCCTTAAAATCCCAGTGATATACATGTCATTTACAATATTATGTATAACATGATATGTTTTCTTAAATATTTATATATCCAACGGTATATTATACATCTAGATAACTGTTTTCGCGTTCAAAAAGTAAAAATCGCGTACAGAAATATGTTTACTCTTTAGTTGACTATCAAATTCGTTCAACTTGTTTATTTAGATGTTTTTTCAACAATGCTAATCAGATGATATGATCAATTTTATAAAATCTACAAAATTAAAGATACATTAGAAGGAAGAAATTTTAAAATATCGGTATTTAAGCCCTTTCAGACTATTTCAATCATAATGAAACCTAGATGATAGTAAAGCCCGTCCGATTTCACATCGATATAGAGATATTAATCAAAATCGTCGGAGCCATTTTTGAGAAAATCGAAAAAAGGTGCAAAAAGCATGGTATAAATGGCTCTTCTGGTAAGCTGATTTTGATAAAAATGTTTCTGTAACATCTCGGGCTTATAGTTGTCTTAAATATGAAATTTCAGTCTCATAGGACTTTTCCTTTTTGCGTTGGACTTGCCCCACACACAAACACAGACCTTTTTGTGGGACTTGGTCATTTGGAGTGAGGTGAGCCCTAAAGCGTGTATTTCCATTGAAAACGCATATTCGCCAAAGTCTTAAATAAACAGCGACTGCTATATATCATCAATCAAAATTTATAACTCCATTTGTAGCATCGTTAGTCAGTTCTTTGAAGTGACGTTAAATGAATAAACAGAAATAAATAAGTACATATTTGTACCGTCCCAAGAACACACCGGTATTCCAAGTTGTACCGTTTTGGAGAGAAAAACAAAAACAGATTTGTACTAATCGTGCAGTCGCTCTTATTTGTGAGAATGATTTTGCCTTTCGCATATAGCCATGAGTCATGTTCCAACAGATGTTCCCTTAACAATCACTGACTGTTTCCTAACCTGGAACAAAGGCCTACCAGACCTTTAGCTGGAAATCGAAAGCGGCCTATCGAGATTTAGATCGATATGTTAGTGTATTAGTAATGGCCAATTAGTATTTAATAATATGTTACGATACCATAAGACAATAATGATACAGAAGGCTAATAGTGCTCAATGCGGTCAATTAATAAGGAGAAATATTGTCAAGTAAACTTCTAATTAACCCATCTATCCCTCAATAAGGGACACACCTTAAGATAAGAATCTCATAGTTTAAATAGAACTGTTTATAAAGATTTCCAGACATTAGAAATCAAACTGATGGCTTCAGTAAACAGTATTGATTTTTTTTTTTTTTTTTCAGCAACAATTTTTATTGAGTAAAAATACAATCTGTCCGTATTTGGACATCAATAGTAGTGCTGAAAGATATCATACATACTACATTTATACAATATTTACACGGCATAAAATTACAATAAAATATATACACAATAATGAATCAATACAATAAGGTCAAGAAATCACTCATACCTATATATTGAAATTATATTTTAATTTTAACATTTTTTTTTATATATAGAGATATTGATTTTAGGTGCTGAGTGTTTTGGTATTGTTACTTTCACTTACTATATATAGTAAGGGGAAGTATTGCGATCGTGAAAATTTTCGAATTCCAGTTTTCAACGGAAATACACGTTTTAGGGTTTCCTGAGTCCAAATAACCAAGTCCCGCAAAAAGGTCTGTGTGTGTGTGTGGTAACTCCCGGGCGGAAACGGTAGGTCCTATGAAACTGAAATTTCATATTTAAGACAACTATACGCCCGAGACGTGACAAAACTTTTTTCATTAAATTGAGCTTTTAGCATTTTGCACCTTTTTTCGATTTTCTCGAAAACGGTTCCGACGATTTTGATTAAACTCGCTATATTGATGTAAAATTTAATGGGCTTTAATATCATGTAGGTTTTATTTGGATAAAAATGGTCTGACAGGGCTTAAATGCCGATATTTTAAATTTTCTTCTTCTAAAGTACCTTTAATTTTGTAGATTCAATAATAATAACTATATTATCTTGTTAACGCTGATGAAAAACAAGTAAATATATACATTGAATAAATTCGATACCCAACTAAAGGAGAAAACTGAAAAAATATTTTTTTAATCCAATTTTTCGTTTTTGAACATAAGAGCAGTAATATACATGAATGATATACCGTTGGAAAGCTAAAGATTTTAGAAAAAATATTATCTCATACACAAACTTTTAGAAGTTAATGGAGAGTGTATGAAATGAAGATAAAACTAACTGATTATTTTAGATAATAATATAATAGATTTTTTAATAAAACACATGTTTCTATATAAATTGAATTTGATTAATTCCTTAATAATTTCACGTATTTTTATCTCTAACTGTATTTGAAAATTCTTTCATTGATTTTGAAAATGGAGGTAAGTGAAAGTCGTGTGTAGCCCGCACCAGATTTTTTTTATTTATGATAGTGTGATTTTTTAGTGTGTAGTTGTTTAATGTATATATAATTTGTTGTTTTTTTAAATTTAATCTTCGATGTATATGTATAGATATATCTAAGTTTTTTGAAAAAAAATGTGAAACGGTAGAGAAGGAAAATAAAAAAAAAAAAAAAAAAAAAAAAAAACGAAAAATAAGTAGGAAAAAAATTAAAAAGAGTAAAAAATGAAACAAAAAATATTGTATTTACAGTTAGATAAAATGTTTAAAATATTCCTGTAGGAAAGAATCGGTATGCTGTGTTATAGCAACCCAATTAAGTTGGGCAGCATCATTTTGTTTGTTTATTTATGAATAAAATTATCTCTCTTGTTGTATTGTTGTTGGCTAGAGCTTGAGCTTTCAAAACAAATTCCACATTCAAGGCTGGTTTCAAGACTAGTAGAATATCTCGGATATAAGTTCGACACTCGGTTGTTATAAAAGAATAATTAATTATGCTGTAATAAATAATTGTAATGTTTTAAAACCAGCCATATTAATAATGTCCTTCAAAATTTTAAAACAGTTTTAACATGCAAAATTTGAAAACACTAATAGAAAAAGTAATATATACATACATTCTTTATTTTTACTTAAGTTTAAATGAAATATACACTAGTCAGATAGTATTGCGATAATGAAAATTGTTTAAGTTGAGCTTTCCATGATATTACACATTTTAGGGTCTTCTGATTCAAAATAATGAATTCCCGCAAAAATGGTTGTGTTTTTGTTTATTAATTTAACGTAATTGTATGCTGCTGTGGCTAATCGGACGATGCTACAGTGGGAGACCTACATTTTGCCTGTCCAGGTTTAATTAGGACAGCATAACTAAGGATTTTAAGGGTATATTAAGGGCCACCTGCGGGTTCGAGCCCGTGAGCTTTGGACTAAAAGGTTCTTATGCAAGCCACTATCCTACAGGTGACCTCACGGTGTGTTTATATGCGCTCGTGTGTGTTTAGTGTCGCTTAAAAACGATAAGTTTTATAATTCTGAAATTCCATATTTTACTAGCCTATATATCTGGGATGTCACAGGAACTATTTCAATCAATTATTCAATCAGCGAACCAGAGGAGCCACTTTATGTAATGCATTTTTAAATCTTTTACGATTTCATCACATATTATCAGGGAATGTGAATAATAAGGCACCAGAAAAAACATTTCATATTTACTTTCACTTACCTATATATGAAATATGTAGTATGAGAAAGTATAAAATTCGAATTTTTATCAGAAATATACGGTTTAAGGTCCCGAGAATACAAATGACTGAATCCCTGAAATTCTATCACAAAGAAGTCTTGCTGTACTCAAATTTCATATTTAAGAGAAGACATAATTGTACTTTAAATTGCAGTTATTTGCTTAATAAGGTCAAATGATAAATTTAAGGATATACGTAATCAACTAAGTATTGTATAACCATATTATTTAAACTTTTAGCGTTAAAATTATATTTTCAAAATAAAACATTGTAATAATAATAATAATAAAATACCTTATCAAAAATATATGAAATCTAAGAATAAAACTATAAATAATGGTGGTCGTGTGAGGTGACGGAAGGCCGATGGGTGTCCAGCGGTAATAATTAATAGACTTGTAGGCCGACTTAGATAACTTTGCCTGAGGTTTGTTTTGAACTAACAGACTTATTGTCAATTATTTATATTGTTTTCTTAAAAAAAAAAAAAAAAAAAAAAAACCTGTACCACTACAACCCATGAAGGGTCTTGGGCTCAGTACATATAGAGATTCGTACTGTTTCTAGGCCAACGGCAGTGCAATGAGGTGATTAGGCCTTAATCGCGCTCAGCCGCCAGGTTTTTCCCCAATCAATTTGGGTACCCACTTTTATAGAGGCTGGGTCTGCCCCAGGAGGGTCTCCATACCCTCGGGTCGCCCCCCGACTGATTTAACAGAATAAATAATATTCCGCCACAGCCGGGATTCGAACCCAGGACCCGGAGCACAGCAGACTAACGCTCTATCCACTAGACCACGCCGCTCCCCCATTGTTTTCTTAAAGAAGACATATTATTTTTTTGGAATATTTTAATTTTTTATATACAATATTTGTGTTATGCTTTTCTATTTACATTCATAATTCAGTATTTTAATAATTATTTCCTATATGTTTTAACTCCTTACGTTTTATTTTATTTTATTTTTTTTAATTCTCAGTCTAAATTTGTGTTATCAATTCAAATACCTATTGCTTTCCTTCCTGACAGATACCAAGGACTTATAATAATTAATATTTTTAGGATTAGCTCTCTTCTACTCTGTAATCCCCGACACTTTTACAACTATCCCGATTGTCACTTCCACGGTTATGACTAATATCCTTACTTCCTTGTATTCTGTTTTATGTTATGTTGTATTTTGCACATGTTATATTATTAAACCTTCCCCACCCAAAAAAAATGTATAAGTAAATGTAAATTTATTTTTTTTCAAAATTGTATATATGTACATATCTCTTATTTTATTTATTATCTAGTTTAATTTTCAATATTTTTATTTGAAGTTGTTTTTAATTTATTATTATTTGTTTATAATTTGTATTGTTTTTGTTTGTTTTTATAATCTAAGACTCTAAAGTGTTTATTTTAATTTTCTTGTCATATTATTGTTAAGGGACTAGTCCCAGAATAAATAAAAAAATTATTATTATTATTATTATTAAATAAAGAGAGGAATGAATAAAGAAATGAAATGGAAGGAAATATTTCCGAGGTTTTAGAGTCAAGTTCAGTCATGATATGAATATTCAACAGAATAGTGAAGGCATTTTTAGAGTATTCTACAGCTTTTCTTATTCAATAAGCGTTCTAGAACAATCAAGGAGTACTATATTCAGAAATGACACTAATGTCGTAACAGATTCCTTCTGAGAGCATACAAAGGACCGGTGACATGTAGATATGCAAACAATGTCTTTAAACAGTCGGCGCCACAGGAATCGTCCTATAGAATGCGCTGCGGAGCCGTATCCGATCCGGCCCGGAGAACCAAAAAGAAGAGAAAGCAATGAGGTCCGGATATAGGTTCCGTTCTTTACAGGAAATAGTGAATCAGGGCGTTCTCTGCCGGAGCGTGCCCCTATATCTTTCTTAATTGTTACAATATTAATAAGGCATTGAAGAAAGTATAGTAGGATTCTATTGGTTATATTTCTACTTTCTCTAAGGGTCGGAAATAGACACGCAGCAACCATTAAGGAATCAATATTTACGGTCAGGATAGAGAAAATGTAACATAATTAAGACCAGAAAAATTATATTTATCCACGCTTAGTAGTAATTATGGAATATTATTTGTATCCTAAGGATATGATAAAAAGGCTATATCAGTTTTACAGCAGAATTTTCTAAAACTTAATAGTAAAATAAAAAAAAAAAAAATTAAAAACATTTATTTATGTTTTAGAAAAACAAGATATTTTTCTAATGTTCTAAATGAATTAACATTGTCTAAGGCTCTAAACCAATCAATAGGGGTACTCACTACGTTTGCTATAGCATGCTATTGTGCTAAACCCATCAATTTTATACAGGAAATAACTGTAGAAACCCGACGGGTTTAGCAAAATAACACAAATAGCATGCTATAGCAAACGTAGTGAGTACCCCTGATATAATAACGATAGTAATGCTATGTAAAGACTTTAAACTGTTTTTTACTTTCTCTTATTTTCTTCTAAGGTTAAATTATGATCATAATTATTGATTTTTAAAATATAAATATTGGTTGTACTAACAAAAAAAGTAGATAGCAGAAAACTTTTTTTTTTTTTTTTTTTTTGATTGATTATGTTTAGTTGATTACTTCGAATCCTCAAAGCAAATGAATTATTTCAGGAAAAAATTACTTTAACTCAGAAATTAATGAAATAAGCAATCTGCGGAATATTTCGAATTGAAAAATTATGAATAATAATATGCATTATTAATTAAAGTTTTAAGATAAAAAAAAAAAAGGGTTTATGTGTACAATTCTAAAATTAAATATTTTAGTCCAAACATGCTTAATTGAGGTGAGCGATGGGAGCTCCTGAATTCCGCTTTTCCTTCCTTCTATTGTGGGTGATTATAAATATTATACATATTTATGCTTGTTTTTTAAAATGTTTAAACATTTTTATTATTATAATTTTTTTTTTTTTTTTGTATCTCAAGAACTTACTTTAAGTTTGTTTCTGCATATATCGTATTAATGAATCTCAGAGCTCTATTATGATTACCCTCTCTGATACAGGATGTAATAAATGTTTATATTATAGTATTATTTAATGTTTAAAATAAAAACTAAATATAAAAGTTTTACTAGACTTCTTTTGTAATGATTGATGATTTGAGATTATTTAGTCTGAACCACATATTTCCATTGAAACTCAATATAGTTCTTTAATCTGTTTTTACTCTAACGTTTTTATTAAGTTAAAGTTAAATAATTATTGTTTATTAACATTTTTTAAAAGTTCCTAAATTGATTTTAACACCGAGGGTAAGTAAAGCTCGTGTGTTGCGTGCACTAGGTTTAAAAAATAAAAATAAATAATTCTAGGGAATTGGTAAACATTTAAACACTAAAAGAGAATAATATGACAATGGAACAGCTGATTCCAAAGAGATAAAAGGTAGTTCTTATCAGAGTAACTTCGGAGGACGAGAAGAGAAACCTCCTTGGATTTCAGAACACGTATAATAGCAGTAATAATAAAGCGAAGTCCTCTCATCTCGTCGCACCGGTTTAAGGCCATCACAAGCTTTGTGAAAAATCGTGTGAAATTGTTAATTTCATATCTCGGGTATAATTATCGAGTCGATGACGTATAATTAGGGATAGTCAAATAGATGTGGACATGAACCATTAAAAGCATATAAATTATCGAATCAGGTGTGAGAAAAAAACTTCCATCTTTTCTCATGAAAGCTACTTTTCTTTCCGGAAAAAAAATATATCAGTAATTTAATTGTTTTTATAACTGCTAATGTTAGAAAAAAAGTAAAATTAGTTATGAAAGGAATAATTTAAAATCCGTATGCTACTCGTCTCTTCGCTCATTTCCCCCAGCTTGACTACGGTTGCCACGTATATGGCCAGCTGTCTCAGAAATTCGATATGAGACTCAAAAGACTTATGAATTGTTTCATTAGATTCACATGTGGAATCTCCAGACGCTCCCATGTTTCTAGAAGGTATACCGAGTTGAATTGGCTCTATTCCTCTTTCCGTCGGCAGTACCTCCTTGGTGTCTGTCTCTTCCGATTTTTCAATACAAAAAAAACCTCCTTATATTCTTAATATGCTTACCACTTGTTCCTCTGTCCATTCAGTAAACACTAGATCCCAACCTATAAACTTGTAAATGCCTTCTCACAGATCAGCTTCCTTCGAAAAATCCTTTATTTTGGAATTCCTTGCCTGTATCCATTCGTAAATCCTTATCATTATCCACTTTCAAACACCAACTATTTATCCCCATCTGCTAAAGTATCAATCTTCCCAACATATGTAATATTTAAAAGCTATAGATGATAACTATTCATTGTCACAAAACCTGTCTTTTATTTTTAAACTGAAGTCTTAAACGACGATTATTATTTATATTGTACTTTTCTTGTTATTCTTTGGGGACTACTCGTACCAGAATAAAATTACTTTTCATTTCACTGATATATTAAAAGGACGCGAAGATTAATAGTGGAAACTGTTAGACTAGTAAAACTTCTAAAATTGACATTAGAAAATCTGGTGCGCTAAATACACAAATTACACCTTCCTTATTAAAAAATAAAAGAAAAAAAGACAACTGTACCTCTACATCTCATGAAAGGTCTTGGGCTCAGTGCATATAAAGATTAGTGCTGTTTCTAGACCAACGACCGTACAATGAGGTAATTAGGCCTTGATCACGCTCAGCCACCAGGTTTTTTCCTCGATTTGGGTACCCACTTTAAAGTCTGCCCAAGGAGGGTCTCCATATCCCCTTAAGGGTTAACCCCTTGCTGAATTAATAATCTTCTGTTATTCTTGTGTTTCTGTGTGTGTGTGGTAACTCCCGTGTGTGAACGAAAAGTCCTATAAAACTAAAATTTCATATTTAAGACAACTATACGCCCGAGATGCTTCAAAAACTTTTTCATTAAAATCGGCTAACCAGAAGAGCCACTTTATACCATGCATTTTGCACCTCTTTACGATTTTCCCGAAAAAGGCTATAACGATTTTGATTAAACTCGCTATGTCGATGTAAAATTTAACGAACTTTAACAGAATGTAGGTTTCATTCTGATTGAAATAGTCCGAAAGGACTTAAATGCCTTTATTTTAAGTTTTCTTCTTCTAAACCTTTAATTTTGTAGATTCTATAAAAATAACCATATTATCTTGTTAGCATTGATAAATAACAGCTAAATATGCAAGTTGAGCAAATTTTAAAAACAAATAAAAGAGAAAACTGAAAACACATTTTTTTTAATGCATTTTTTTTAACATGTTTAACATGTTGGATAGCTCAAGATTTTTGAAAAAATATTATCTCATACAAAAGCTTGTAAAATATAATAAAGAGTGATGAAAAGCCGATAAAACTGATTATTTCAAATAATAATATAATAGATATTTTAACAAAACACATGTTTCTATAGAAATTCAATTTAATTAATCCTTTGATGGTTTCACTAATTTTTATTTCCAACTTTATTTGAAAATTCTTTAATCGATTTAACAAACCGCGGTAAGTGAAAGTCGTGTGTTGTGCGCTCCAGATTTTTTTTAATATCATCAGCTTCTCAACGATATAGAACACATTTATATTACTATAATCGCCGCTTAAGCACCTTTTTGCTGCATTATGTGATTCTCCTCGTACATCGCTACTTCGCTATATTGGACGGCCTATCTAAGACCTTTGTGGGAACAATTAAACCAGTACTCAATAATATACCTATCCTTGAAGACAAGATATAAGTACAAATCCTTGCTGGCCCTTTCTCCTAGTACTGAAACTAGAGGATGAACTTGCAGGAATTAAGCGTCCCTTACTTATCGCCTCGTTTGTCCCATCCTGCATTCACTCCGATCGGTCTTCCTGGACGCGGCCCGGTAGTTTTCCTTCCTGCCGGGGAACAGTTGGATGAACAAAGAGGGGGTTCGGTCCATGACAGCTCCGGAACATTGCTTAATCCGAATATTCTACGAGAGAGGAAATTGAATTCCATGGGTTAACGCACCGGCACCTCTTTGAGAAAGTACAGAAATGCACTAGAATCTAATAAAACAGAAATGGTGAATTGGAAATTTACAATATTATTTTATCCTCAGACTAGACTGAAACTACAAAAAACAGCTCGTAGATACCGCTTACTACAACACTTACAGGACAAACGATCAAAACTTTCCACATACTACAAAAAATTAATTTATATTACCATCATTAGGCCTATTTGGACATATGGGATTGAGTTATGGGGATCCACCAAACCATTAAATTCTTCCCGCATTCAATCCTTGCAATCCAAAATCCTCCGAAAGACCCTAAATGCCCCTACTTTTTCACCAATAAAATAATTCATAAAGACCTAAATATTCCATTAGTCGCAGATCTAGCCCGAACTAGATATTCCTCCTTTTATTCCAAATTACCCGTCCACTCCAACCCACTCGTCCGCAAACTCTCATCTCCTATTCCTGATGATCTTCCTTGGTGGCTGAAAAGACGATGGCCTCGAGACCTACTTATCTGAATAAACTTTGAAGTGCTACCACTGGGTGTTTTTTTCACATGCCTGTATCACGCCCACTTGATCTATTAAGACATTTACTTAATGTATTTTATGTATAATACAGTTGTAAATTTCTTTTAAATAAAAAAAAAGATTATTTTCAGTCACGCATGCGTATTTCGATTTATTATTAAGATCACTCATCGTAAATATTCCGTTATAAAGCTAAGCTATAATGAATTATATGACAGTGTGAAGCATATAAGAAAAATAATACGAGAGCTAGAACTTGTAGAGTCGTTAGTATTATCATAAAAACCACCTCCGATAACTTAGTTATGGATCACAATTTAAGAAATTTCCTCTCCCTATAATAATTTACTAAAAAGATTTTTTTATTTACAATAAATGTTTTGGTAAAATTGTTATCTAAAAAAAAAACTATTTGTAATAATAACAAATAAGAAAACGGGTATAGGATGGTAAATCTGCTCCCATGCTTTTTTGACTCAAACTTGGAGAATTAGTTTGGTGTCGAATAAAAATAATTCAGTTGAATTTGTAGCTTTTTAATTCAAACGGTTTTTAAGATTTAAAAAAAAAAAAAAAAACTCTTTTTTCGATTTTATCCAATTATGTGTAATTCTGAATTTTCGGTGAGAAATAATTGTTTACACATTTTTCAATAATAATAAGAAATATTTAGTAAGATTTTAGAAAAAGAAAAGTTTTTATATTTTTTTCAGATTGCTCCACCACTTCAATAAAATCGATAAAAAATCCTGTGTTTAGAAGAGTATAAAAGAGATTTTCTGGAAAAAAATTAGTGATTGACACTTTTCATAAAGGTTAAAAAATACGTGTTTTGGTTTTCTTTCTTCCGCTAAAAATTTGCTTTTGGTTTAAGAATCATGATCGTATCATTTATTCATGTCTTTGACTCCTAAGAATCAGATAAAAAAAAAACATCATTAATTAATTTCAAATTTTACTATTGAAAAAATAATAAAATCGAAAAAAAAGGTTTTTTAAAAATCTCAAAAACGGTTCGAATTAAAAAGCCACAAATGTAGGTGAATGGTTTTTATTCGACACAAAATTAAGCCCCAAGTTTTGAGTAAAAAAAGCCGCTGGGGCAGATTTACCATCCTAACAATATACCCTTTGTTATCTTCCATAATATTTTGTGGCAGTAACCAAAACTGTGAGTAAGCCCTTGTGAAATAATGCGTTTGTCACATAGAATGGTGCATCCACGATTTTTCGTAATACTCTGGATTGGAAAGACTGAAGTTGTTGGATATTGGAGTTTTTGGATGAGCTTCATAGCTCAGTCCAGTATGTCCGTTAGGGTTTGATGAGTACTTTGTAAATAGTAATTTGGTGTTCAAGGATAATTTTGATCGTTTGTCAAGTAGCCTGGATAATAGTCCAAATCGTTTATTCGGCGGTTTTCTCTTAAATAAAATTTAGGTCTTCCATTTCAATCTTATGTCAAAATAATGTCCCGTATATCGAACTCCTTCTGAATTAGGAATAGGTCTATCCTTGAAATACACTTTTCCTTGATTCATTTTTACTTTTTACCTTTTAGCCCAACTAGATAAATCATCGAGGGGGATTCGCAATATAAAAGATGCCAGAACATGTTTTGATAAAATGACTAAAAAGATTTAAAAAAATTAATGTTAGATAGAAGTCTTCAAATCTTAAAAACAGTATAAAAAAAAATTAACAAATTAAAAACACTTATGTAGATTATCTTAAAATTGATTGTATTTTAATAAAAGGGGAATCTAATAACCCAATAATATACTTCGATATTGATAACTCTATTTCAACGGTAGATGTAAACATATTTTCATTAAAAGGACCTGCGTCGAACGCAATCTAAGAAAAGATTTTAACATAAAAATCTTTAAATATATGCAAAAAGGAATTAAGTTTACTCTAAATAACATAATATTAAGAAAAAAAATATTTATTCAAGTTAATTGAAATTAAGAAGTAAAAAAACTCTTATTTGAAAATGGAGAAAGTTGAATTTAAAATAAAAAAGTTTGTATTTGAATTTTAAAAGGTTAATATGACTTGAAAATGATGTACTTATATAATTTGGTATTATCTGTTTATCAGTGTGCCTGAAATAATATCTACAATAACAAGTATTTATAATAAACTCTAACATAAAGATTAACCCTTTGTCCTTTTTTGACAATAGGCCATTGGTTCTTTGCTCTGATTATTGCACCATTCCTGCGGGAGCTGTTGGGCTGGAACTTGGTCAGTTGTGGATCGTTGCTTCTGGGCAAAAACTATTCCATTTTTTTTTTTTAGAAATGCTATTTATTTTACTAGCTGTTAGCAGGCGTACCTATGATTCATCTGTTAACGGCTCTATAGAAAAAAAAATGTTAGTTTGTTTTGGCTTTTAGGTGTGAATTTTATTTAAAATCTCAAGGGAGATATTGAAAAAGAAAAGATATAAAGAAAAATAAAATATGGAAACAGTTTAACAAATATTTATGTATTTTCCTTCAATTCATAAATTTTATTTTATTTATTTATTTATATTTTTATATTTATAAAGATTAACAAACAAAATAGGGTTATCTGTAGCATGGTGGTCAGACCTAGGATTTTTTAATGGGAGAAAACAAATCCTTAGTTATGCCGTACTTCGGAGGGAAGGTTAAAAGGTGGTCCCGAGCCTGTGTTAAAGATCACCTACTCGTTAAAGATCGCTATCCTAATTAAACATGGATAGGCAAAATTTAGGACTCCCACTGTAGCTGATTAGACATAGTAGAATAAAGGGATGTTAAATAAATAAACAAACAAACGAAATGAAAATATATTGGGTTGTTTCACATGAAATGTCCGTTTTTATAGTTTCTGAAATACATAAAGTATTTAGAAGGTCTCTGTTGTTTTCTTCCTAATGTTTACATATTTAAAGTAAACAGTTACTAATCTTCTACCTTTGTATTATAAACATTAGCTTCCCAATCAATTACCCACTTTTTAGTATACTAGGTATATCTCCAAATATGAACATGGAAACATTTTCGAGTAATATTTTTGTACGAGTTTAAACTCGGCCATTCAGCAGCTGAGGCCGCTAGAAATATTTGTGAGTCGTTTGGGGAAGGGAGTGTTAATGAATGGATCATTCGTTGGTTTGCTAAGTTTTCAACTGGGGATACCGACCTCCATCCGTAATAGACAACGATGTCCTCAAACATACAGTAGAAGGAAACCCCTAAAAAACAGTAAAGGACTCTCAGCACAACTAAATGCAAGTGCATCTACCGTTTCCAAACATTTAAAGTGTATTGGGAAAGTAAAAAAGCTCGATACATGGGTATCTCATGATCTCACTGAGCGGCAGCAAGACCCCATGTTTCAAACATACCGTGCGAAAATTGAAAGAACTGGGATACGAAGTTCTTCCGCACCCACCATATTCTACCGACTTGTCTCCAACAGATTACCACCTGTTCAGGAATTTAGACAACTTCGTCAAAAGAAAACTTTTTGAAAATGATGATCAATTGAAAAGTGCGTTTTCAGATTTTGTTTCACTTCAAAGCTCAGAGTTTTTCACTTCGGGGATAAAAAAGATGATGTCACACAAGGAAAAATATTGTAGAAAAAGAAGGTAAATACTTTGAATAAAATTATCTTGTTTTCATATCGTATTTTTAATATAAATCCTTTACCTTGAAAACGGACATTTCATGTACACAACCCAATACAAACAAAATTCTACCACTAATAATTACTACTGATATATATCGTAATACTAATTACGATAAGTACTAAATATTATATGATATGTATTTTTATTGAAAAAATTGATATTTTTGATATTAAGGCTACTTCATCACCAAGACTAATTGAAATTCCTAGAGTAAATCATGATGTAGTCAGACTCAAAATGTAGAAAGAGTTATCTTGGAAAATTTGTGAGATATTAATGCAGTGGTTTTTGGTAACTGTTTGCTGATGAGGTTGGAATGGGCTAGATTGGCACGTATATATCATATTATTGTTTGGTTCATTTGTTTAACGCCCTATTATGCTACTGTGGCTAATCGGACGATGCTACAGTGGGAGTCCTAAACTTTTCCTATCCAGGTTTTATAGGATAGGGATCTTGAACGGTCAGAATCAAACAATAAAAATATCTTCTCATTTCTCATCTTCTCTTGTTTAAAAACGTTGTTCAAACTTTAAAAACAAAAACAAAATCTAACAACGCATTTAATCATAATCTCGTAAGCAACTAAAAGGCAAAGAGACACTAAGGTCAAGTTCGAACTTGTTTCACTAACGCTCGTTCAATGAAATCCACCAATGAGATTACGATACAGAATATAACATCTTTTAACCTAAAACTATTTCAAATATTCCTCCTTTCTTTTTTTCTTTTTTCTTAAATTGCAAATACATTCGACTTTCTCTTCTTTTAGTTTCACTGAAGAGTCGTTCCCGAGTGAGTTAATCAAACAGCGATTTAGTATTTTTTTTCGTAGGTTTTTTTTTTTTTTTTTTCATCTCTCAAAACTAGCGAAGAAGCCTTCACGAGCTTTTAATAAGAAAGTGAAAGTTTTCCTATGCATTACGAAATAAGTTAATACTCTTCGAAAAAAATTACTATAAAGTTATTATGTGTAAGTTAATATCTTGCAATAGATGGGAATAATACGAAAAATTAACCAGATATTTTCTTACGAATAATTAAAACCATGTTTTGTTTTTTTTCATTGGAAGGTTTGTTTGTTCATTTATTTAACGTCCCTTTATGCTGCTGTGACTAATCGGACGATGCTCCAGTGGTAGTCCTAAATTTTGCCTATCTAGGTTTTATTAGGATAGGGATCTTTAACGAGTACCCCTAAAATCCTAGGGCTACCTGCGGGTTTGAATCCGGGATCTTTGGCATAGGAGGATGTTATGCTAACCACCCTGCTACAGGTAACCCCTTTTCATTTGGAAGGTTATTCTTTCAAATCAATAATAATTAAAAAGTATCGGAGCACTTCAATTACGCTTCACTCTTTTTGGGAAAGTTTAATGCCAAGTATCAGTTGTTTGCATGAACGAAAATCAGCAGGAAAACATTAGAACGAGATGAATTAAAAAAAAAAAAAAATGTTTTCTTCCATGTTTAAAGAACTGAAAAGGACGTTCACAAAGTTAAAATGACAGCTTAACAGACCGAATGACAGCTCTATAAGAAATCTCTCTATATAGGTGTCTACGTGGTTCGAGACAGAGCTATCGGATAGTTTTTTTTATCTTATTTTCGATAACTGTCATTTATCGCTCCTCCGGAAGACAAGAAGAGGATCACGCAGGAGCAGAAGAAAAAGAAACGGTTAACGGAACAGGAAGAAGTTACACGGTGAGTTCAGTCGGCCACCGCTAACACGATACTGTACTCCTTGGAGTTTGCTTAGTAAAGGCTACGAATGAGTGAGGATCCAAGCTGAGAAAGGGGTAATTTCCCCCACAAAATTACTCTAATATTTATAAATATTAGTAATTAATAACAATACTTCTTGTTGTCCACCTACTTCTGCCATAAATACAGTTATAAAAGTTGAACTTTGTTTACATCCTTAGGTATTGTTTGGATAATCTTCATTTCTATCAGATTATTTCCTTTACACGACAGGGTAATAATCAGTTAACATGGAGTGGGGTGATAAAGAAAACCGAATAGTTGTGGTCGTCTTACACAAAGTTTAAAAATGTAGGTTAGGGATTTTAAACAATTTTAAACCTTTGGATATTAGCCGTATTTTCGTGTACCACACTATAAATGAATATAATGAGACCCTATTTGTATGTGACAGACTTCGACCATTGATTTTTCACTATTTGTAAAAAATCCAAATAGTCATCAGCTGGGTTTGTCTGAGTAATCTTGAGAATTTAAGCCTGTTATTGAAGCTAGCCACCACACCACAGGTGACCCCAGAGAAAGCAAATAATACCTTAATTGGGCCTATCCAGGTCTAAGTAGGATAGAAATCTTTAACGACTACCTGACATCACAAAGGCTGAAGACCACCATTACTTCTGCGTGGATGGCATAACAAAGGATTTTTTTACTCCCTTTTTCTGCCGAGCTCAAACATGTCATATAAGGCATAGAAGGTTTTTATGCTAGCCACCACACCACAGGTGACTCTAGAGAAAATGAATTATTACTTTGTTGAATCATAAAAAGGTAAATATGAGATTGAGACTTACTTGAAGGTCTGTTAGGCACATAAAAACATCTGGTGCGGGCAACACACGACTTTCACTTACCTCCATTTTTAAAATCAATGAAAGAATTTTCAAATACAGTTAGAGATAAAAATACTTAAAACTATTAAAGAATTAATTAAATTGAATTTATATAGAAACATGTGTTTTATTAAACAATCTATTATATTATTATCTAAAATAATTAGTTAGTTTTATTGTATTTTCATCACTCTCTAATTACTTTTAAAAGCTTGTGTATGAGATAATATATTTTTTTTTTAAATCTTTAGCTTTCCAACGGTATATCATACTTGTATATTACTGCTCTTATGTTCAAAAACGAAAAATTGCATAAAAAAAATATTTTTTCTCTTTTCTCCTTTAGTTGGGTATCGAATTTATCCATTTTATATATTTACCTGTTTTTCATCAGCGTTAACAAGATAATATAGTTATTTTTATTGAATCTACAAAATTAAAGGTACTTTAGGGGAAGAAAATTTAAAATATCGGCATTTAAGCCCCAGTCAGACCATTTTAATCAGAATAAAACCTACATGATATTAAAGCTTATTAAATTATACATCGATATAGCGAGTTTAATCAAAATCGTCGGAACCGTTTTCGAGAAAATCTAAAAAAGGTGCAAAATGCATGGTAAAAGTGCCTCTTCTGGTAAGCTCATATTAATGAAAAAAGTTTTGTCACGTCTCGGGCGTATAGTTGTCTTAAATATGAAATTTCAGTTTCATAGGACTTACCGTTTCCGCCCGGGAGTTACCACACACACACACACACACACACACACACACACACACACACACACACACACACACACACACACATACACACACACAGACCTTTTTGTGGGACTAGGTTATTTGGACTCAGGGGACCCTTAAACGTGTATTTCCGTTTAAAACTGGGATTCGAAAATTTTCACGATCGCAATACTTCCACTCACTATATATAGTAAGTGAAAGTGAAAAGAACAAATAAATGTTCAAATTTACCCAATCCAGCACTAATTAAAATGAAAAATAAAATACCAAGACCCTTTTGTAATATTAGTTTGTTTATTAATTTAGTGTCATCTATCGGTCAAATGTAGATGAGTCTTTTATAGTTAAGCGGAAGGTTCGATTGTTTGCCCAGGAAGTCTGGAAGCAGTCGAAAACGAAAGGAATTTTCATGTGGTTTCAATCTGAGCGGTTTTTAAGAAACCTCATTAAAAGTACGGTTTTAACGAGGTTATTTATATTTTTAGGGTTATTACCAAGCATAAAATTTAAATAATTTAATGACTCATTTTTTTAAATTATTCCACTTTTATGACACCAAACTTATTTTTCTACCTCCACTAGAACTATAAGCATTAAATAAAATGTGTTCTTCGTGCGCGAAAATTATGATTTTTTTCGTTACTCATGGGATGCGTTGGCCCTTAATATTGAAGCTGGTTAGAGTGGGAATGGAGTTGGTCAGGAAAGAAGTCAGCACACATTAAGCTCTTTATGGCTGAGTTAATTTGTGACAAAATAAGAAGCTTTGAGGATTTTTTATGGTATTGAGTGGAGCCCCATATGTCTACTCCGTAAGTCCATATCGGTCTTTTTCGGTCCATATCATTTAGATGAATCTTTTGTAGTTTAGTAGAAGGTTTGATCGTTTTTCCAGTAACTGTTGAATCATTGAAAAACATCGGGAAGTTTCAATGCTGTATGAGGGTTCAGTGTTAATTTTGGAAAGCATAGTTACTGTTCAATTGCGAAGCTGCGTTAGCTACATACATAGAGATAGGGCAGAATAAATCGATTACCCGCTATCGAACTGGAGCAAGATCGAACGATTCGTAACGATTTCTTCTGCCTAGTGAAAGACGAAGGCTATTAAGACATTTAGAAAGCACACTGACCAGAAGACTCGCGGCTGTCCCACGGTATCCCACTCCCTAATGGCTACGGCTTGTAGGGTTTGTTATTTGGAACATTCGTCTTTATTAGCCAGCTATAGCAGCAATAATCGATAGTAGGATCGATTAAGGGGTAATCACTATCCTTTGATCGATTTATTGGCCACTTAATCGATTTTTTGCCACCAGTCTACTTCATTCAACACTTTACGGTATTTTAAATGTTTGATAATCATTCTAAACGTTATATTTATATATATGATGTAATTATAAGATCTCAAAATAAAGCTTTGGGTGTACGAAATGGCTATATAAATAACTTCACAGTCAATACTAAGTCTAAAGGATAAAACAAATATATATATTTATATATATATATATATATATATATATTATATATATATATATATATATATATATATATATATATATATATATATATATATAATCAAAAATAAAAATAAAAATTTTAGTTTTCAAGGACGAAATGAACTAAAAGTGTTGAAAAATACGGTTTTGGACATATAACCGTGAATTATAAAGTACTATAAACATTATAGTAGGTAAAAGGGTGATCAACAAAAAAAAAATTACTTGGACAATATTTATACAATAGTTGTAAGACAATATTCAGAAATATAAACAAATAGTGTGCCAGAGAGGATATGAAAATCGGGTGCTCATAACACAGGACTTTCAATAACCCCCGAAACCTAAAATTAATTTAGGAACTTTTAAATAAAGTTTGAGTTGATAAAAAAGAGTTAAAGAATTGCAATGAATTTCGAGGGAAACATGTGATTTAGATTGAACAATCTTTTATATTACTAGCTGTTGCGCGCGACTTCGTCTGCGTCAATTTCAGTTGTTATGATTGCTATTAAGACGTTTTTAAATGAATATATTGGGTTGTCCGGAAAGTTCGTAGAAAAATTTGGACAACAATTAAAATTGGACAGCTTAAAATTTGTTTATTTAATCTACAAAAATGGGGTTGGTCTTCCAAATTGAAGACCCTCTAAACCACGAAAACCACTTCTGAACCGTGCTGTCAGCAATTGAATCGCTGCCATACACGGAACGAATCTTTCTTGCAGTTAGGGCTACGTTTTTCCCTCTTTTAAAAAAGAACAGCATATTATTTCGAAAATGAACTGAATCGTCACTCATGTTGGATTGCAATAAACTACTCTACTGAGCCTTCATAAAGACGAATTCAGTGTGTAAATATAGTTAATTCCATGAGGATTAAAGGCATATAAACAAAGATTAGCCTCGTGATTCATTTTAGTAGAAAAAAACATAAGGTAAATTTTATTTTAAAAACCTCTACCAACTTTTCGGACGACCCAATATTTTAAAGTATTTCTGCTTAAATAATATTTTTGGTTTTATTTTCTTGTGGCAGAAGAAAACATACTGATTTTCTCCGCGACCCGATCTTGACGTAAATCGGTTCCTACGTGTTTAAATGCTTGCCTATGTGATTTATTAATTGTTATGGCAAAAGATAAATTAACGGGAAATTGAATTATTTGAAAATTAAAAGGTAAATCATTTGGAATCGTTGGGATTCGAGGTCAATTTTCCCTGTTTTTTCCCATATTTTCCACTGATTCTTCGGTCCTATTGGTCGCAGCGTAATGTTATATAGCCAATAGCCTTCCTCGATAAGTGGACTATCCAACACAAAAAGAATTTTTCAATTTGAACCAGTAGTTTCTGAGATTAGCGCGTTCAAACAAACAAACTATCCAGCTTTATAATATTAGTATAGATTATCTACAACAATCATTTACATTAATTACATCTGCTTTTTATCACTCTCATTTAACTTATATAAGTTTGGTTATTAATTAGTTCAACTTGTGTATTAATTCGTTTTTTTTATCAATCCTGATAAAATTCGATGGTGATTTTTTTTCGATTTTACAAAATTAATAATAATTTAGAGGAAGAAGGGAGCGGCGTGGTCTAGTGGATAGAGCACTAGTACACGGTTCTCTGGGTCCAGGGTTCGAATTCCGGCTGTGCCAGAATATTATTTATTCTGTTAATACAGTCGGGTGGGAGGGAGAGGGACGACCTTAGGATATAGAGACCCTCCTGGGGCAGCCCCAGCCTTAATAAAGTGGGTGCACGAAAAAATGAGGGAAAACATAGCGGCTGAGCGTGATCAAGGCCTAATCAACAAATTGCACTGCCGTTGGCCTAGAAATAGCACGAATCTCTATATGCACTGAGGCCAAGAACCTTCATTGGTTGTAGTGGTACAGGTTTTAAACGGCTCTACGTTTTGGAGAAAATCATAAAAACGTACAAACTCCATTGAACGGCTTCTGGTTTACTGATTTCGTTGAAAAAGTTTCTGCAACGCCTCAGAGACATAGGTGTCTTAAATAAGAAATATCTGTTTCTTACGATTTTTCTTTTTTGACTCAGGCTTACAGACCATTTAGCGGCACTTGGTCATTTGGACTCATGGGGCTCTAAAACGTATGTTTTCGTACAAAACTGTAAACCGAAAATTTTCACAATCTGTTATGTCAACCGTGGGTAGATTTGGCAGGGAGACCCTTCAGGTAATTACCAATTATTCTTTATTTATTGTTCCTCACATTATTACTTTCACTTACAATATATAGTAAGGGGAAGTATTGCGAAACGGTAAGTCCTAAGAAACTGAAATTTCATATTTAAGATAACTATACGCCCGAGACGTGACAAAACCTTTTTCATCAAAATGAGCTAACCAGAAGAGCCACTTTATATCACGCATTTTGCACCTTTTTTCGATTTTCTCAAAAACGGTTCCGAAGATTTTGATTAAATTCGCTATATCGATGTAAAATTTATTGGGCTTTAATATCATTTAGGTTTCATTCGGATTAAAATGATCTGACAGGGCTTAAATGTCGATATTTTATATTTTTTTTCTTGTAAAGTACCTTTAATTTTGTTGATTCTATAAAAATAACTATTTTAACTTGTTGCCACCGATGAAAAACACATAAATATATTAGTTGAACGAATTCAATATCTAACTAAAGGAGAAAACTGAAAAAATATTTTTTTAATGAAATTTTTTGTTTATGGACATAAGAACAGTAATATACATGTATGTTATATCGTTTGAAAGCTAAAGATTTTAGAAAAAATATTATCTTTTACTCAAGCTTTTAAAAGTTAAGAGAGAGTGATGAAAAGCCGATAATACTAACTGTTTATTTTAGATAATAATATAATAGATTTTTAATAAAACACATGTTTCTATATTAATTCAATTCAATTTATTCCTTAATAGTTTCACGTATTTAAATCCTTAACTGTATTAGAAAATCGTTTCATTGATTTTAAAAATAGAGGTAAGTGAAAGTCGTGTGTTGCCCGCACCAGATTTTTAATTATTTCTTCTTTTAGGCTGTACTTCCAGTATCGTTCGGTCACTACCCTTCGATCCTCCAAAGACTGACAGATACTACGTGAAGATTTTCTGGGTCATCTCTTGACGTGACTAAGAACTTGTCTTCTGACTTTTTTTGTTCCTGACTCGGAGGGACATGATCTGACATGGACATAACGTACACCCCCACTACTTCGGGACAACAACACGTACAAGTATTTTTTTTTCTTAAGCCGGCGGCTCCGGTTTCAAGTTTTCTCTCGTAATTGGATATTTTCTCTTCCAAGGTCTCATATTTCACGGAGATATACGATTCGTTACCCTCCGCTGTACGATTTTTTTTCCCCCTTAAATAATAAAAACGTCTATATTGATATTGTCTATTCACTTTACATTTCACATTATGTCAGAATGACAGAGCGATAATTTTTAATCTCTATAAACATAAAATGATATCGCGATTTTTGGATTCCGCGAACTCTTTTCACTATCTTTTAGGAAATTATTTCCTGGAGATTCATGAGTAAAATATTCATTAAATTTCTTTCTTTCCAGATCGGCTGCTTGAGCCATACATGGTTTTTTTTTTAACATAAATGAATAATTATTACAACTCGTAACAATGGAAAAAGTGGGGGTATAGCCTCGTACAAAAGACACCCCTAACGATTATCAATTTATAATTATTTCTGAGAATTAAATAATAAAAACAATTTGATAACATAACGAACAACTATAATAAAAACTAAAGAAAGAAAGAGAAGTAATGAATATACAAAATTAATACTAGGTTTGCAAGAATATAAATTATAAATTTAAGATCAATTTTAGTCTAAAAAAAATAAAAAAAGAATAAATAAAATAAAATAAAAATAATTTAAAATATATTAAAAAAAAAAAAAATCAAAAACAAAAGCTAAATAATAATAAATCAAAATAAGTTAAAAATATAAATAAAAAGTAAAATAATACGAGGTTCATAAAACTAGATAATAATATTTACAACAGCATGTCCTGTAGAAGCATGGGTTTGAGCCTGCGAGATGAAGTTGGAATTCCTATGTTGTAGGCTAATTAATAGGGTATTTTTGAAGCGGATTATGATGAAGTCTTCCATGTATTCGATTTGAAGCTCACGATGGAGTTGGCTATTTCTAATAAACCATGGGGCATCTACTGCTATTCTTAATATTATGTTTTGAAAATTTTGCAATTTTTTTATGAGTAAAATAAAATTCAATTAAGTTTTCTCTAGCGGGAAACATTAAAAGTCCTACATTGAAGTAATCAAAAAAAGTAATATGGATGTATTGGGTTGAAAAAAATCTGGTGCGGGCAACACACGACTTTCACTTACCTCCGTTTTTAAAATTGATTAAAGAATTTTCAATTAGTAAGAGATAAAAATGAGTGAAACCATTAAAGAATTAATTAAATTGAATTTCTATAGAAACATGTTTTTTATTAAAAAAATCTATTAAATTATTATCTAAAATAATCAGTTAGTTTTATCTTCTTTTCATCACTCTCTATTAACTTTTAAAAGCTTGTGTATGAGATAATATTTCTTCTAAAATCTTTAGCTTTCCAACGGTATATTATACATGTATATAACTGTTCTTTTGTTCAAAAACGAAAAATTGCATTAAAAAATATTTTTTCTGTTTTCTCCTTTAGTTGCGTATCGAATTAATTTTCACGATCCTAATACTTTCCCTTATTATACATTTCACATATAAGTAAGTTAAAGTAACATATCCTTCAAGAGAGTTCATATATATTATTATAAAAGCTCTAATTTCTAATATATAAAAAAAAATGTTTTTTTTATAGAGATTTTCCTACTCCAGTTTTATGAAACTATTATGTTTGTGATTTTTGGTTTTATCACTAAAAAGAAAGTAAGCATAGTTCTTTTAGTATAGTTCTTTTAGTATAGTTCTCTCCCAGGTTCCTATTCTGCTAGCGGCCGAGAACTCCAAAAGCCGTTAATGAATAGAGCACGCACTTTCATCCTCAAGAAAGGACATTGCTATTCAACGGCATTGTGGAGGACATCGTGACCATCTTCCACAGCGGTATCCTTCTGCTCCTTGTTCACACGGGAGTCTCCTGCTACGTGATCCTAAGCTCTTCGAGGTAGTTTTATGGTTTCGGTGATATTTTTCGGTAGTGCGCGTTTCCAGGATAAACTGGAGAAAATGGGTCGAAATTGAGACATTGATTTCCAAAAGGTACTATATCCACTTTAGGAAATTTTACTGGAAACGCAAAAATCTGTTATTAATTTATTATTAGACCAATTTACGTGATTCTTTTTTTTTTATTAAAATCAAAATTGATTTTTAAGTGTGTTGTCAACTCATTTTTCCAAATTATTGCACTTTTCAGATGATTTTAAACAATATAATATGGATATAGTACTTTTTGGAATGAAACGTAGATTTAGTACTTTTTGGAAATAATTAAAAGGGATATAGTACTTTTTGGAAGAATATAACGCGAGATAAGATGGTAACAGTCACTATAACCTTCCTTATACAACATTACCATAACTAACGTCTTTATATTGTTAATTACTAAGTTATGTATATATCTTATTTCTCCTCTGAGAAATATCTTTCTTTGTTGGTTAATTACATTGATTATCTATTATTCATAAAGAAAGTGAATATTCAAAAGGATAATTTATCTATTCATGACACTACAATAAGAAAGTATGTAATTATGAAGTTTGTTTGGAACTTGTATTTACTATATTTTTGAATTTAGCTAATTTTACTATATTATTAACGACGTGTAAACAATATTTAACCATAGATACTGATAAATGATAACTTTTGAGCTTTTATTTTACATTAAAAAATCGACTACTAAGTTAATCAGCACGGATTTTCCTCATAAATTTAGCAAGTTCATGGAATTCTAATTCCAACTATTTGCAGCATCAAATACCATTATTCTATTTAAATGTGAGTTTATGAAAAATTTTAAACCAAATTTTTGTTGCTGCAAGAAGAAATACTATGAAAAAACTTAAATTAATTGACAACCTAAAAGAACCATAGCGACGCAACTAAGTTGTTTCAAATAGCCTAAAAACTGATTGTTAGGTTAAAACCAGTGATCAAAATAATAGCGGTGATTCAATAGTTACTATATGAACCAATAGAAATGCATAAAATGATGAAAACTATAAATTAATGGTGATATTTACGAGATGAGGTGCTTCTGCCGTATAGTTGGGAATATAGTACCTTTTGGAAGGAAATGAAAGGAAAGGTTATATCTGTTTACATGGGATATAGTACGTTTTGGAACGAAACATGGATATAGTACCTTTTGGAATGAAATGCAATTTTTAAATACTTTTTTGAAAGGGTTTTTATGTTTTTTAGATAAAATTTGATGACGGATTTAAATAAAACTGAGCCATTAGAATACAAATATGTGAAAATAACAACTTTGAAAAAAATGTCCTTTAGTACCTTTTGGAAATCAACGTCTCAATTGTGGAATATTAATACATATAACTGCATACAAATAGAAGAATGTTTTTTATTTCATATTGTATTATTGTTGTGCTGTTATCATTATAAAAACATGATAATAAAAATAAATATAATATACAAATATTTACTTTGAGACATGTTAGTGAAAGCAGAAATAAAATAGTTCTTACTATAAAAGAGAAGGCCTACCATTAGATATTTCCCCCTTTCCCTAGTACATTATATACAAGCTTACTTCCTCACCAATAACCACAAGGGGTCAGCCCCATTTGTTTAGTGACCACTAAAGTGCTCTTACTGTGCTGATAGTGTTATAGCGGTCAGTGGGCCAGTAGTTTGATATAAACTAGTTTAATAGAAAGGTATTTGTCGATACGAGCTCTATTTTGGGACAGAATATAGGAATTCATTTTGGGAATCTGTACTCTAATAATTATCGAATTATAAAATGTTTTATTAAAATGTATTAAATTGTGTTTCTATATAATTAATAGAGCCCGTGGCTAAGTGGCTAGCGCGCTAGTCTCCCACGCTAAACTTGGTGAGTTCGAATCCCAGTCCCGGAGGGGCTTTTTCAAGCATTTTATAAATGGGGATCCAATCACAGCCTCTTCTCCGGGTATGTGAGACCCGTCAGCCATACGGTGTTCACTCACAAAATCAGGCGTAGGGAGTGATGGCACTGCCCTATAAAATACATCGAGATAATTGAGTGTAATCCTCCCAGATTACACCGTGAGGACAAGAGCCTGTCGCGCCACTGAAAGAAGAAGTATAGAGTGTGAAGTGGAATCCGAAGAATCCCAGAGCCTCTTTCTCAGCCGCGTTACTGGTGAGTGGTCATTAGAAGCTGAGTAAGAGTCTTAGGCAATTAATATAAAACGTACAATATTAACGCAAAATTTAATTAATATTTAAAAAATTGGTCCGTCCACCTTAAGAAAACAAAAATGCTTTATAAGTTTCCTGAACTTTGCAGTGTTTTGGTTTATTAATTTCAATAATGAAACTTTAAAAAAGAAAAAAATAATATCTCCATTTAAAAGTTCAGACCTTGAGTTTCAAGATACGCTAAATCAGAATAAAGAAAAAAAAAAAGAAATAAATTGAAATTTTGCCTATATATACGCTTGTTGATTTATTTTCTAAAAAAGGAAAAAAGAATCATTGAAATCGGTTCAGAAATATAAGAAAAATATCGTTTTGAAATAAGCAGTGGTGATTGACCATTTTCCTTTCAACTATTTATTAATTTTCACATTAGTTAATTGTGTCTGAACAGCTAGATCTCGAGCCATCTTCTGGGTTTGAAACCGCGACCTTGATGCCGCTTTTCTAGACACTACAACACAAGTGACCCTTCAGCAATGAAAGAAATTTCCTGTTCAGATTTCTTTAACCTTCACAAACTTAACAGGAGTTCAACGGAAATTATTACTGAGCAAAAATTTATGACTTATTTTTGGTTTTATTGGGTTGTTTCACATAAAATGTCCGTTTTTATAGTTTCTGAAATAAATAAAGGATTTTGCAGGTCTCTGTTGTTTTCTTCCGAATGTTTACATATTTAAAGTAAACAGTTACTGATCCTCTACCTTTGTATTATAAACATTAGCTTCCCAATCAATTACCCACTTTTTAGTATACCTCCAAATATGAACATGGAAACACGCGATTTTCGAGTAATATTTTTGTACGAGTTTAAACTCGGCCATTCAGCAGCTGAGGCCGCTAGAAATATTTGCAAGGCGTTCGGGGAAGGGAGTGTTAATGAACGGACCATTCGCCGTTGGTTTGCTAATTTTCAGCTGGGGATACCGACTTGAAAAACTTGCCCCGAAAAAGACCGTCCGTAATAGACAACGATGTCCTCAAACATACAGTAGAAGGAAACCCCTACCAAACAGTTAAGGACTCTCAGCACAACTAAATGCAAGTGCATCTACCGTCTCCAGACATTTAAAGTGTATTGAGAAAATAAAAAGGCTCGATACATGGGTACCTCATGATCTCACTGATCGGCAGCAAGACCCCATGTTTCAAAACATACCGTGCAAATATTGAAAGAACTGGGCTACGAAGTTCTTCCGTACCCACCATATTCTCCCGACTTGTCTCCAACAGATTACCACCTGTTCAGGAATTTAGACAACTTCGTCAAAAGAAAACTTTTTGAAAATGATGATCAAGTGAAAAGTGCGTTTTCAGATTTTGTTTCACACACATAAGCTCAGAGTTTTTCAGTTCGGGGATAAAAAAGTTGGTTTCACGTTGGGAAAAATGTGTAAAAAAAGAAGGTAAATACTTCGAATAAATTATCTTGTTTTCATATCGTATTTTTAATAAAAATACTTTACCTTGAAAACGGACATTTCATGTGACACAACCCAATAACTAAACAAAAATAATGATTGATTTTTATAACAGCATACTCCAACTCTTCACCCATGAAGCTAATCCTTTCTAGACTTTAAACGTTATGGTTTCGAAAGTCATCTTGATAATTTGTCTCCTGAATTTCTTAACGGTCAAATATTAATATTCACTATTCAAAGCCAATAAAATATGAGCTATCACTGAATTAAAAGTTGCTCTGTTTTCGAATAGTCCAGATATAATCTAAATATACAATTTTATCCGGTAAAGTTGTTTTATTATCCCAACCAACGATCCCTGAAGCCGTTTCTGTTGTATCATAACAACCGTGTTGTATCGGTATGTCGATCTGAAGCTGTTCTACATAAGAAATGGTTGTTTAAGGAATCAAATTACACTTATTTAAGTTTCAGAATCCACTTACCCAATCGGAGTAGTTTTCACAAAGTGCTTCTGAAAAAAAAGGAAAAGAAAAAATTAAATTAAATTACGCATATTGTAGTAAAAATGGTTGCTTAAATATTAGTTATTGAAAATTTGTACATTATCCACAATATTGTCTAAGTATGACTTCGGTATTAATCTCTGACTTTTAAAAACAATAGATAATGGCTATCTACAATTTACTGTTTTCTTCAGTCAAGGTATAGATTTAAGATGAAGTAAAGAATGTAAATAAAAAAGAAATGACCATCTGCCGTCCCGAACTCTGGCAAGATGTCCTGTCCATCTCTATTTAATCTTCCTTACCTGGATTTTGACGTTCATTACCCCTTTTCGTAAAACTGAACATTTAATTCTGTCCTTATTTGTATAATTTATAATGCTTCTTAGAAAAGAATTTTACCAGTCGATTCTTGAGCTTTTGTCACTGCCCAGGTTTGACAGCCATATGCTACATATATACATAAGTTATATATACATGTAGTCGTATTTAAAATATCGTATGCTGAACCTGCCTGGTCAGCATGTTTCTCAATACTAAATATTATATGTAAAAATATTTTATAATAATGCAAAACAATGTTGATTATCTTTTAATTAAAAAAAAAAACTGATGTTTTTAGAATCCTTAGGAATGACCTGGGGCGGAAAGATAAAAAGCTGTTGAGTGAAAATGTGGATCACAATATTTTTTTTTTCAATCTCTAATTAACTCGGGAAATAAATACATATATCATAAGATTTACATGATTAATGTAATAGTGTTATTTGAAGTAGTAAACAAAAAAAAAAAAAAGACATACTCGCGAAATCCCACATAGAATGAACAGACTTTCGTAAGGTACACTAAGAAACTCATCCACAGACTCACGATTCGACACGATTCCTCTCGAGCTGTAAGACAAAATTGTTAAAAAAAAAAAAAAAAAAAAAGAAGAAGAGAAAGCGATGAGCTGGTAAAATAGTTGTAGTTTTTTTTCTCCTCCTGAGGAGCATTTCGAAAGTGCTGATTAAGATTTCACTGTTCAATCGGAAATGTCTTCGGAATCAATGGCATGTGTCAGAGTGGTAAGTATCATGGAAAAAAAATCAGAATTAAGTGCTTGTCATCGTCAAGTTCAAGTGAAAATATCATAACTTGAATATATTGAAATAACGAGGAGTTTATTTGAGGTGTATAGTTTCTTTTTTTAATCATATTTATAATTACATTGTGGCTAGGATGAAATCCTTCTTCGCTGGTTCGAACCCGGTAGATGCCACATGCATATTTTTTTAAGTTTTTAATGAATAAATAAATAAATTCTTTATTATTCTGGGACATGTCCTTTTAGAATAAGATATACAGAATGTACGAAAAGGGCTTTAGAGCCTTAGAGTAAATTAAATGAATACAAACAAGTTAATAATTACTGGTATAAAATAGACATTTTTCAATGAGAAAAAAACAAACAAAAAAATAAATAAATAAAATAATATATAAAAAAGCTTATTTACAATTCTATTGAGCCTGGGTATTCATAAAGTGGTCGAATATACGTGATTTGAAGGTAGGAAGAGAATTGGAGTGACGGGTGGTAGGAGGGATAGAATTCCATAGGATTGAGGATCGGATAAAAAAGGATCTGTCGAAATGTGCTGTTCGGTGGGCCGTACTGTATAAATCTAAAGGCCCGGAGCGTGTACAACGGGGATATACAGAGGATTTAAACTTTAGGAGGTCAAAAATGTATGATGAACTTTTCAACCTAATGTACTGTTTTTTTAGCACATATTTCAAAGGAAGAAATTACCAAGGATTATTAATGACGTTAAATGAATAAACAACAACAAAATTTCATAATACTATATAGTTCTTGATAGCAAAACTCCATTAAATTAGTTGTATAATACAGGTTTAAAAAACTATGAATTTGCAAACGAAATGTGTGTGTATATATATATATATATATATATATATATATATATATATATATATATATATATATATGTCATTTATCAATTATATTATATAAATACACAGACTCGTCCAATGTTCTCCGTTCAAGCCCAAGCCCCTAAGATCAGCCTTAACGCAATCTTCCCATCGACGCTTCGGCCTGCCTTTCGGACGCCTACCAGTCGGATCAGCAAATACCAACTTTCTCGGAATCCGTTCCTCACCGAGCCCAACAATTTTACTCGCCCATTCGAGTCTCTGCGACGCTATCAACTCAATTATATTCACAGGATACAAGTTCCGCAATTCCGCGTTGTGCAACCTTCTAAACTCCCCAGTGCCCTCATCTCTCTTCGGACCAAATATTTTACGCAGTAGTCAAAGTCAGCGGCCACGTTTCACATCCGTAAAGAACCGTTGGAAAAATAATAGTTTTATAAATTACAACCTTTAAGTTTTTAGATAGAAGCCGATAGCTAAGTAACTTAGCAACTGAATAATAACACGCATTTCCCACCTTTAACCGGGACTTTATTTATTCCTGTATTTCTATATTAGCATAATATTAGAGGTAGAAATTAGGGCTGATTTATTTCTGCCAAATTATTATTTTTTTATTAAATCACCAATTCAACTTTTACGGAATCTCACTTCCAAAATCAGGACTCAGGTTTTTTATGTATTGAGGACAAAGATTTAAGCTATAAATACCCCGCTCAGATATGATTTTTCACTTGCTGACTATTTTTATTGATTTGTCTTATAATTTTTGTATCAGTGACAAAGTTGGGATAAACAGATGAATTTAAAATGTTTATTTTTAAGAAATGTTTTTTTATTAGTACGTTCAAATTAAAAAAAAAATTTTTTGATCATGAAGAAGATCAACAGAACTAAAAAAAAAAATTGATTATTTAAGCAAAACTATAACCAAATGATGTATTGTTATTTTTAATAGGTTATTTAATAATGACCATTACTTTAATTAGTCAACGTGGTTTGAAAACAGAAAAACGGTTTTGAAGGAATAGCGGCTACGACAAGGTCATGTTATCTTCCAATTAACGTTTTTCCCTGACGTAATAGAAGTTGTTGAGTGTTATAAAGAAAAAAGTAAAACTGTGTCCCGCTATAGCCGTACAGTACGGCTTGTAAAAACAATGTCGACCGTTAGTACCGGTAGTGTCCACGGCAATGCGCTGTCATCGAGGACCAATCCGCCTCTGTCAACTCTCATCAACAAAAACTATTGTCACTACCTTCAATTAACGGGCCAGTTAGGTAGATCAGTATGGCCGTTCTGTTTAGAATGTATACTTCACTGATGAAAACAACGGTTTAGAGGTTAAAAGTAAGAAAAAATATTCAATCTGTAATATTAACAGTACTGCGTATTATGTGTACATATTTAGAGGTGGGCTCACTTCAGAAGGGGCAATATGGATGACAATTCTGATGACGTACTAGGTCCTCAGAGAAAAAAGTTGTATTGACTTTTAGATGAGGAAGATGGTTGAGGGTGCGGTCATATATTAGAAACAAGTGCTATTTTAATTATGTGCCGACGTTTTGGCCTACAATGTGGGCCTTCTTCAGGGTTGACTCAGAGACTTTTGGAATCAGGCAATTTTATTTGAATAAAAATCGAAGGTAAAGGAGTAGAAGTTTATGATAAATGCTTTGGTTTATTATTTTCAATAATAAAAAATAACCTCTTACCCCCTCAATATTTGAGGGCTTTCGTTTCAAGGTACGTAGAATCGGAATAAAGAATAAAAATAAATTGTTTCAATGGTTAAATAAATAAATAAATGTTCGACAGAGAATCAAAAGTTTCCATAAAACAAAATAATAACAATTTAAATCTGTCAAGACATAGTGTTTTGAAATTAGCATTGGATACAGACCATTTTCATTTGAATTTTTTTTTGTTTTTCTCATTAGATAGTTGCCTTGGAGCTGCTATGTAAAAAGTCATACCATAATATATTGGGTTGTTTCACATGAAATGTCCGTTTTTATAGGATTTTGCATGTCTCTGTTGTTTTATTCCGAATGTTTACATATTTAAAGTAAACAGTTACTAATCCTCTACCTTTGTATAATAAACATTAGCTTAACATTAAAACTAAACATTTAGCATTAAAAATCAGAATTGGAAGACTGAGGTTATATGGCCATATGCTAAGAATGAACAATCAGAGGCTCAACAAACAGATTTGTGATAAAGTTCTAGGCTATAAGAATATGGCTGGTTATAAAGCAAATAAAATAGGAGCTCGATAGATAGAGCTACTTAGATAGAGAGCTTTTCGGGAAGAAAATAAAAGCATTCGGGGTTCTTACAGGAAAAACAAAGAAACAGGGGTGAAAATGGACAAAGGAAGAGCGGGAGGAACAGTCCAGGAAGATGAAAGAATATTGGAGAAAAAGGAAGATAAAAAATGTGAAGAATGATATTCACGTGATCCTTCATGGCCAATTCGTACAAAAAAAAACAACAAAAAAATGTCATTTGTTAGTTTGTTTATTTATTTAACTTAACTTTATGCTGCTCTGGCTTATCGAACGATGCTACAGAGGAGGCCTAAATTTTGCCTATCCAGATTTAATTTGGTTATGGACCTTTAACGAGTACTCGACACCACTTTTTTACGCCCCCTCCGTAGGACATCATAACCATGGATTTTTCACTTTCTTGAAAAACCCTAGGACCATCTGCCGGGTTTAAATTTTTGACTTTGAGCATAGATGAAAAAATAAATAAATGATACATAGCTTTTTGTTTTGTATTTTAAATTAAATAGCACACCATATAGATGTGCTAATAAAGTATGGTATTGTTCAGATGCGATATCAAAAGAGTAAAACCAATTAAGAAACAAAAGATTATAGTATTTTATGAAATAATTTATGGATGATTTTATTTTGAAATCGTTTTCTTTAGGATTTAATGAGATTTCTTTAGATTTTGCGGGATGGATTTTTATGAATATGTTTTTTATTTAGTCGAATTCATAATTTGACGGCATAATTCCATTAACAGTATTTACTCCCATTAACAAATCCTAGGGAAATATTCCTAGTTTAACCCTCGACCTCGGGCATAGAAGGCTGTTGTGCTAGCCACTATATCATAGATGACCCCTCTTTTTACGAGTCAGTTCTTTTTACGACTTCAGAATAGTCTTGGAACAGATTTCGTAGCAATGATTAGTTTTCATCTATAACAATACCATTCTACATAGTTGTGCACCACATAGAAAAAGGTTAGGTACTGATACACGAGTATCCTACTATCTTTCAGAGGTTTCTATATAAATTGGAGCAGACCATTATGGTTGGCGCGAAATGTGGCCCAGGAGGCTGGAAAGCGCTGCGGAGAAAACCTGCCGGGAAAGCTTGTAGCAGACCGCTATGGAAATTGGCATTATCCGGAAAACGTCTTTATCGGGGAATCTTCATGGACGTCGAGCGCTAAAGAGGTTCGCCGGCGGACGGATATGGTTCGCGGAAGGTTATCTTCGCCGAATTCGCGTGTTAGCTGGATAACAGGAGTCTGGGAACTATACCGGTCATTTCGCACAGGCCATTGCTTTGTATCAGGTTATAATACCACGCAGAGCTTTAACGGAGTATTAATTATATCCACTCAGTAATATTTATGAAATATGAAATTTATTTATTTATTTATTACAAAACAAAAAAATTTAACATAAAATTTAATTTGCCATCTGCATTTCTTTTGCAATAAGCAAATTTGTGGACTGCTGAAGCAGCGGCTCATCATAGCAGAGTTCGTTAAGTGATCAGCATATCTCTTGGCCACCGCCTGCGTAGTCGTCGGGGTGGGCTGTAAGGATTCGTAGAGCATTTTAATGTTTCTGTAAGAGGGTTGGTGTTGTATGTTAGTCTTTGGTGGAAGTTATTGTATTGTTCTGTAGCAGTGGCTGAAATAGTCGGAATGTTTAAGTCGTTATGTATAACGTCATTTGTTACGTAGAACGGTGCGTCCACTATTTTGCGCAGCACTTTCGACTGAAAGGACTGTATTCTTTGGATACTTGTTGGTTTGGCAGAGCCCCACAGTTCTATCCCGTATGTCCAGATTGGTTTTAGCAAAACTTTGTAAAGAGTTAATTTGTTGGTTAATGATAATTTAGAGCGTCTGTCAAGTAATCTAGATAAAAGACCGTATCGTCTGTTGAGTTCTGATGTTGAGTTGAGTCTGATGAAATTTAAAAGTGTGAAAACAAAAATTACCACAACAAAAAATCTGGTGCACGCAACACAGCTTTCACTTACTTCCGTTGTTAAAATTCAATTTTAGAAGTTCTAAATCCAATTAGAGATTAAAATAAATTGTAAAAGAAATAATTAAGGGGATCACTTTTAGCTAGCTGGCTAGCATAACAGCCTCCCATGCCAAAGGTCACGGGCTCGAACCCGCAGATGGTTCCAGGATTTTTTAATCGGAGTCAAAAATCCTTAGTTATGCCGTCCTTCGGAGGGGACGTTAAAAGATGGTCCCGAGCCTGTGCGATGTCAGGTACTCGTTAAAGATCCCTATCCTAATAAAACCTGGATAGGCAAAATTTAGGACTCCCACTGTAGCATCGTCCGATTAGCCATAGTAGCATAAAGTGGCGTTAAATATATAAACAAACAAGAAATAATTAAATTATGTTTGAAAAGAACCATGTGTTTTATTAAATTATCAATTATATTTCAATCAGTTTGTTTTATCCGCTTTTTATCACCCTCTGTTAACTTTTAGAATTTTGTGTATATGATAGTATTTTTTCTAAAATCTTTTGCTATCTTCATCTTTATATTATACATCTATATTTCTGTTTTAATGTTAAAAAAAAAATCACATAAAAATATTTTTGTATGCAAAGTGACACAGTGAGGACAGTAAAACATATATTGTTAGATTTTCCAATTTTCAATAAATTAAGAATTGCACTACAAATGGAAAATTCTCTAAAAGAATTATTGAAAGATGATGAAAACAAAGTCAATATCCTCTTCAAGTATTTGAAAAGAATTTTATATTATAACAGAGTATAAAATGTAAGTTTGAACATTGGCGTTCCACAAGGGTAGAGGCGTCATTAATAAATAAATAAAAAATATTTTTGCACTTTTCTCCTTTAGTTGTTTATCAAATGCCCTCAACTTGCATATTTAGCCGTTATTTATTTATTCTAATAAGATGATGTGGCTGATTTTTTTAAATCTACAAAATTAAAGATACTTCAGAGGAATACAATTTAAAATATCGGCTTTTAAGTCCTGTCAGACTATTTCAATCAGAACGAAACCTACATAATATCAAATCCCATTAAATTTTACATCGATATAGCGAGTTTAATCAAAATCGTTAGAGCCGTTTTTGCGAAAATCGTAAGACGTGTAAAATGAATGGTATAAAGTAGCACTTCCGGTCAGCCGATTTTAGTGAAAAATGTGCTGTAACATCATGGGCGTTTATTTGTCTCAAATATGAAATTTCAGTTTCGTACACATTTTCGTTTTTGTGTATATTATGCAAATTATATATGGTATATTATGCATGTATATTACTGTCTTTATGTTCAAAAACAAATAATTGATTTAAATTTTTTTTTTTTTTTTTTAGTTTCTCCTTTAGTTGGATATGGAATTCGTTCAATTTATATATTTACTTGTTTTTCCTCAATGGTAGCCAGATCATATGGTTATTTTTATAAAATTCACAAAATTAAAGTTACTTTAGAGGAAGAAAATTTAAAGTATCGGCATTTAAGCCTTGTTAGAGTATTTCAATCAGAATGAAACCTACGTGGTTTTGAAGCACATTAAATTTTACATCTATATAGCGAATTTAATCAAAATCGCTAGAGCCATTTTTGAGAAAATCGTAGAGAGGTGAAAAATGCATGGTATTTAGTCATTTGGACTTAGGGGACCCTAAAACGTGTATTTCCGTTGAAAATAGAAGAAAGAATATTAACTTTATTTACATTTTTACAAATTGACAAAATATTTATAAATGATTTCGGATGAGACATCCTTACAATGAGCAAATGTTTGGTTCATTTGGTAGTTATAATTTAATTAACTAATCTATAATTAGTGGTAAAATTAAATTGTGATTATATATGGTTGTAGGAAAAATTATACAAAACCTACAAATTCCCTTACTACATATTTCATTTATAGGTAAGTGATAGTAATAAACGGGCTTATTACATATTGTCATCTCATTCTGAACAATACGCAATAACTAAAGCATAGATACCTGTTCTCGATTTATGCAAACAATAAACTATTTTTTTATGTAATACGTAAATCGTTAAACATGAACAAAATTGCAATTTTAATTCTTATTTATCCATTATTAAATTTTTGTAATATTATAAAACTCTAATAGATCTGTTTATTAGTACCTAAGTGCTAAGAGAAATGAAAATAAATTTAATTCTTGTTTGCTTAATATTAACTGCAATTTTATATTTTTTTGCAGAAATCTAGAAAAAAAACAACAAAGTAAATAAATTACTCTCGGAGAATTGTGAAAAGTGATTGGTCACTTTTCTTGAATATAAGTTGATAGTTGTTCGTCTTTCTTAAGCTCTTTGATTAATTAATTGCTAAGGATATATCCTTCGAAGCGTCGATGGGAGGATTGCTTTAAGGCTGATCTCGGGAGATTGGGCTTTACCGGCGAACATTGGACGAGTCTGTGTAGACAAAATTTGGTGGTATCGGCATCGAACCTTCGGGATCGGTAAGCCTATTATTATTATTATAAGGATATATCCTGGGTTCGAATCCCGGTTGTGGCAGAATATTTTTTATTTACTTAATTCATCCGGGACCCACCCTAGGGTATGGTAGACCCAAGAGGATCTTCAAACCCTATTATGATCGCGATTAAGAAGTTTTTAAAATAATATATTTTAATGTACTTCTGCGTAAATGATATTTTTAGTATTACTTTCTGGTAACAGAAGAACATAGTGATTTTCTGCGCAACCCGATCTTGACACTGCGACATATAGTTGGCCGTGTGAAAAGTAGTTCTGACGTAAATCGATACCTATGTGTTTAAATGTTTGCCCCTGTGATTAATTAATTGATGCAGCAAAAGATAATTCAAGAGGAAATTGAATTATTTTAAAATTAAAAGGTAAATCATTTGGAATCATTGGGATGCCAGGTTAATTTTCCCCTTTTTACTTTCACTTACTATATATAGTAAGGGAAAGTATTGCAATCGTGAAAATTTTCAGATTGCAGTTTTGAACGGAAATACACGTTTTAAGGTCCCCTGAGTCCCGCAAAAAGGTCTGTGTCTGTGTGTGTGTCCGTGTGAGGTAACTCTCGGGTGGAAACTGAAATTTCATATTTAAGACAAACATACACCCGAGACGTTACAAAACCTTTTTCATTTAAATGAGCTTACCAGCAGAGCCACTTTATTCCATGCATTTTGCACCTTTTTTCGATTTTCTCGAAAATGGTTCCGACGATTTTGATTAAACTCGCTATATCGATGGAAAATTTAATAGGCTTTAATGTCATGTAGGTTTCATTCTGATTAAAATGGTCTGATAGGGCTTAAATGCAGATATCTTAAAGTTTCTTACACTAAAGTACCTTTAATTTTGTAGATTCTATAAAAATATTAACGCTGATGAAAAACAGGTAAATATATAAATTGAATAAATTCGATACCCAATTAAAGGAGAAAACTGAAAAAATATTTTTTAATGCAATTTTTTGTTTTTGAACATAAGAAAAGTAATATACATGTATGATATACCGTTGGAAAGCTAAAGATTTTAGAAAAAAAAATATCTAATACACAAGCTTGTAAAAAGTTTATAAAGAGTGATGAAAAGCCGATAAAACTAACTGATTATTTCAGATAAAAATATAATAGATTTTTTAATAAAACACATTGTTTCTATATAAATTCAATTTAATTAATTCTGTAATAGTTTTACGTATCTTGATCTCTAACTGTATTTGAAAATTCTTTGTTTGATTTTTTAAAATTGAGGTAAGTGAAAATCGTGTGTTGCCCGCACCAGATTTTCTTCTGATTCTTCATTCCTATTGGTCGCAGCGTGAGGTTTTATTCTCTAAAGCCTTCCTCGATAAATGGAGTATCCAACACAAAAATAATTTTTCAATTCAAACCCGTAGTTCAAACAAACAAACTCTTCAGCATCATAATATTAGTATAGATAATTAAAGTAATATCTATACACCAGCAGTTCATTCTTAATGTTGTATTTTTCACGGACCGTGAAAAATATAGGTTTCATAAACGCCATATTCATAAAAAACACATCTTTTACACAACCCTCTTGACAGATTATACTATTTTAACTATCCGTAAAGAAAATAGTCTGAACGCGGAAGAGAAGACTTTGAATGTTAAACAAGACATGCTTCGTTTGAAAAGCGATAACTGTAATTTAGTATTGGGTCGTGAAATAACGGTTGAAGACAATCATGGGCTCAACATCTCAAGGACTGAAACCTTACCATCCCGTCCTTCGACCTCCAAGAGATGTGCAACCGTCAGCACGGATAGCACGGCTTATTGTGCGCAATGTTGCGCCTTTAAGTGCTAATAATAGCAAGCAAATTATGAGAACAGCATTATCTTGCGTAAGCAGTCTTAACGACGAAGACTCTATTAACTGTACAAGTAAGGAGTATGGCGTGTAGAAGATGTAATGTTTTAATTTTCCAAATGTTAATAAGAGGGTCTTCTATGAACAATGGACGATGCTGCAGTGGGAGTTATAAATTTTGCCTATCCAGGTTTCATTAGGATAGGAATCTTTAACGAGTACGTAACATCGCACAGGCTCTGGACCACCTTTTAAAGTCCACTCCGAAGGACGGTATAACTAAGGAATTTTTACTCCCACTAAAAAAATCCTAGGACCACCTGCAAGTTTGAACCCGTGACCTTGGGCATAAGAGTATGTTATGCTAGCCATCTACAAGTGATCCCTATGACCTTGTTGTTTATTCGTTTAACGTCACTTTATGCTACTATGGCTAATCGGACGATGCTACAGTGGGAGTTATAAATTTTACCTATCCAGGTTTTATTAGGATAGGAATCTTTGACGAGTACGTGACATCGCACAGGCTCTGGACCACCTTTTAACGTCCACTCCGAAGGACGGTATAACTAAGGAATTTTTACTCCAACTAAAAAATCCTAGGACCACCTGCAAGTTTGAACCCGTGACCTTTGGCATAAGAGTATGTTATGCTAGCCATCTACAAGTGATCCCTATGACCTTGTTGTTTATTGTTGTTTATTCGTTTAACGTCACTTTATGCTACTATGGCCAATCGGACGATGCTACAGTGGGAGTTATAAATTTTGCCTATCCAGGTTTTATTAGGATAGGAATCTTCAACCAGTACGTGGCATCGCACAGGCTCTGGACCCCCTTTTAACGTCCCCTCCGAAGGACTAAGGAACTAACTAACTAAGGAATTTTTACTCCCACTAAAAAATCCTAGAACCATCTGCGGGTTTGAACGCGTGACCTTGGACATAGGAGTATATTATGCTAGCCACCTAGCTGCAAGTGATCCCTATGACCTTTAATGAAGAGCCATAGATATATAATTTTGAATAAAATAGCATTAAAATAGCTTTAAAAATCTGGTCCGAGCAACACACGACTTTCACTTACCTCCGTCATTTAAACCAATTTAAGAATTTTGAAACAAATTTAGAAATGAAAATAAATTGTTAAAGAATTATTTACATTGAATTTTAATAGTTAAATGTGTTTAATTAGGTAATCTATTATATTATTATCTACGACAAACAGTTTGTTTTTTCGGCTTTTCATCATTCTCCGTTAACTTTTACAATACTATGCATAAGATAATATTTTTTTCTAAAATCTTTAGCATTCCAACGGAATATTATACATGTAAATTACTGTTAAAGAAATATTTTTACAGTTTTCTCTTTCAGTTGGATATCGAACTCGTTCAACTTATGTATTTACCTGTTTTTTGAGCAATGCTAATCAGATGATATGGCCAATTTCATAAAACAACCAAATTAAAGGTAGTTTAAATGTAGAAAATTTTAAAATATCGGCATTTAAGCTCTGTCAGACTATTTTAATCAGAATGAAACCTACATCATTATAAAGCCCATTTAATTTTCCATCTATATAGTGAGTTTGAACGAATTCGATATTCAGCTAAAGGAGAAAACTGCAAAAATATTTGGTTATGCATTTTTTTTGTTTTTGAACATATGAACAGTTATATACATATAAAATATACATTTGGAAAGCTAAACGTTTTAGAACAAATATTATCTTATAAACAAGCTCGTAAAAGTAAATAAAAAGTTATGAAAGGCCGATAAAACTTTTTTTTTTTTTTTTTTTTTTTTTTATTGAGAAATATTACAGTTTGTTACATAATGAACAGTAGTAATAGAGATGTAGTACACATTCACACAATATATACAGAATAATGATAATAAAGTCAAATTACATAAAATCGGAAATAAATAAATTCCAATATATACAAGAAAATAACAATTAAAAAAAAACAACAACAAACAAATCAAAACAACAACCTGTAGTAGAGATAAATACAAGTTGGGAAATAAACAAAAATCATACAAGCAAACTTAACTATATACAATATATACAATCTGCTAAAGGGACCCTAGACTCCGCTGCTCCCTCCACAAGTGGGGGGAGAAGCCGAATCCAAGAGATCCCAGCGCCTCTCACCCGGCGCTTCAATGGTGTAAGCCAGTGGAGGCCGAGCTAGGGCGGAATAGCCACAAACATACAGTACATGAGTGGAGGATCTGACCAGTGTCAGAACTCCAGAATAAAAGTTTACAAAACGTCGCGGGGCCACTGCCGTTTCAATCTTCGAGGAGGATTGTAGGGATGGGTGGAGCTGGAGAGCGATTGAGCAAAAGGATTAGGGTGATGAAGAAGGTTCTGATGGAATTTGGAAAATTTGGATGGTACCAGGTCTAAAATAAATGGAATATTAAGGTCGTGGTGTAGGGTACTGTTGGTAACGTAATAAGGAGCATTAACTATTGTTCGAAGGACTTTGGATTGGAAGGATTGGATACGTTTGATGTTAGAATGTTTAGTTGTCCCCCATAGTTCAAGTCCGTAGGCCCATATAGGTTTCAGTACTGTCTTATATATTAGTAATTTGTTGTCGACTGTAAGATGAGATTTTCTGTCCAGTAGTTTGTATAACCGGCCGAATCTGCGGTTGAGTTCTATCCTTTTAAGTCTTGTATGTGGGTTCCACGTCAGTCTTTTGTCTAGTAAAAAGCCAAGGTACCGGACTGTGTCTGAGGAAGGAAGCGGTATGGAATTGAATTTAACTGTTGGACAGGATTTACGTCGAAGTGTGAAAGTAACGTGTGTGCATTTGCTTTCGTTCACCTTAATTCGCCAAGCCTTACACCAGTCTTCGACAAGGGAAAGGTGCCTTTGGAGATTTAGGGATGCTACTTCAGGATCGGAATCGGATGATAAAATGGCTGTGTCATCAGCAAATGTTGCCAGAAAGGTTTTGGGATCGGTAGGGATATCGGCGGTGTAGAGGATGTAGAGGACGGGTCCTAAGACGCTGCCTTGAGGAACACCGGCCTCAACACAATAATGTTTGGAAAATTCGGAACCACAACGAACTCGGAAGGAGCGGTTTGATAAATAGGATCGGAGGATTAGGTATAAAGATTGAGGTAAATGGGTTTTGAGCTTAAAGAGCAGTCCCGGGTGCCATACCCGGTCAAATGTCCAGAAAGGCACCCGAACAATACTCCTTGCACTCAAGGGCTGAGGAAATGTGGTCTACAACTCGGAGTCCTTGCTGAACCGTGGAATGTTGAGGACGGAATCCAAACTGGTGTGGAGGAAAATTATGAAATTTGGCTAGGATTCGTTTTAATAGGAGTTTTTCGAAGATTTTGGAGAGGATCGGAAGAAGGCTAATAGGTCTGTAGGATGACGTACAGTTGAAGGGTTTGCCTGGTTTTAGGAAAAGGATGATAGTCGAGTGTTTCCACAACAGAGGGAAATAGGTAGTGCGTAGGATACAGTTATAGATATATGTAAGGAATGTAATGGCTTTAGATGGAAGTTGTCTTAGGATTTGAGGAGTAAGGAGATCGTATCCGGGGGATTTACGGAGAGGAAGCTTTTTAAGAAGATATTTTACCTCAGAGGGATTGATTGCTTTAGGTGGTAAGGAAATTGGTATCGGTGACGTAAGGAACTCTTCAACTATTGCGGTATGGGTTGGATTGAGATCAGAATGAGGAGTGAATACCTTGGAAAGGTGTAGTGCGAATTCCTGGGCCCTATCTTTGTCAGAAGCAGCCCAGGAATTATCACTACGCCGGAGAGGATGGGATATCAGGGGGGATTTAAGAATTATCTTCGTGACATTCCAGAAGGAATTGTCACGAGTCGAGAGAGAGGAAAGGTAGGAATTGTAGGATTGAGAACGGAAGATCGCCAACTCCCGCTTTAATTGTCTACAATAAAAGTTATAGGAGTGGCGATCTGATGGGTGACGGGTGCGTTGCCATAATGCTCTGGCTCGGCGTTTGGTGTGGATTAGGTCTAGGAGGTGTTGCGTTAAATGGTTTTTGTAAGGATTTATTTGGGAGTGCTTGGGAAAGGAGGCAGTCCAGGCGGCTTGTTGAATCGAGGTTGTAAAGGAATAGACGGCATTGTCAAGGTCAGTTTGGGTTTTGAGAGTCACTTTGAGGTCAATATCATTGGTGAGGATTTCGCGGAAGAGGTTCCAGTTGATAGGGCCTCTGATGAATGACGGTGGGACAGGTTTAGGAATAGGTGTTAAGGATACATTTAGGATCAGTGGACTATGGTCAGAGGATAGTTCATCAAGGCGAGTTACGGAATAGTTCAGGGAGCCTAATCCGCTGTGGATGAAGAAGTCAAGGATGTCTGGATTACGGTTAGGATCTGTTGGCCAGTAGGTAGGAGAATTGGGAGGTAGGAGATTAAGGCGTCGGGAGTTGAGTGCAGCCTGGAATGTCCGTCCACGAGTATTTGTGGTTCTGGAACCCCATTGTTGGTGCTTGGCGTTTAGGTCTGTACCCAGAATAAAGTGATTCCCCAATGAGTTGAGGAAGGATCCAAATTGGGCAGAAGAAATGGGATGTTTAGGAGGGCAGTATGCTGATGCGATGACGAGCGGAAAAGAAAAGGTCTTGATTATAACAGAGGTGGCTTGTAGGAAGTCGTGGGCGGGAAGTGGGTGTAAGTGGTGGGAGAGGGATCGGTGGACAATGACAGCAGTACCGGCATGGGCTTTGCCGTCTGGATGGTCTGTCCGGTATGTCGTGTATTTAGGTATTTTGAAGTACTGTTTAGTGGTTAGTCTAGTTTCAGTAATGAGTGCAACATCAACTTTTTTGTCTTGCAGTAAGGCTGTAAGTTCGTCAGTGTGAGTTCTAACACCATTCGCATTCCATAGGAGAATAGATAAGGAATTAGGTGAGGTCATTTAAGGCTTTTTTATGGCAGGAATGAGATTTGATACAAGATTCGTAAGGATTGTTATTAGGGGCATGACAAGGGATTTGATTTCGGAAATGAAGGATGTCATCAAACTGGTAAGGTCTGTGGCATTTGAAGGAGGTGGGATATGAGAGATTTGTTGTGGATGAGGATTTTTAGGACTGATTACGTTTTGAGGAAGAGGTATTTGTTGAATGGACTGAGGATATTGAGGTACATTTTGCAGTTCCGGCAGGGCCTCGGTTTCACTACATTGGTTCCCACCTCCAAGTAAGTGGGCAAATGATACATTAGCATCGATTATTTTTGAGGGTTCTCTTCTAGTTCTTGTTTGTCTTGCTGTTTCATCCAGTACTTGGGGTTTTTGATACCTGGTCCTTAGTTCCTTATAGATTTGGCATCCTTTGTAATTGGCCGGGTGGTCCTTGAGGCAATGAGCACATACAGCGGGTGTTGACTTCGGTTTTGTACATTCCACAGACTTGTGCTGATCACCGCATTTCACGCAGCGTGGTATGTGATAACAGTAACTTTTGGTATGACCATACGCCTGACAATTGTGACATTGAACAATTTCTCTCTTGGTGTAAGGTTTTTCGACTTTTACACTTGTATAGTACAGTCTTTTTAGATCATAAATTTGTTCTACCCCTGACAATGGTTCCAAGTCAACGAAGAATAGCGGAAGTTGAACCCTATCTTTTATGACATTAGTGACTTGGCGCACTTTGTAACCCATCTCCATAAGTTCTTCTTTGATTGCTTCAACTGGTGTGGAAGAATGTAGATTTCTTATTACAACTCTAAGAGATCTCTCTTGGCGTAACTGATAAGTGTGGAAATCCGCTTTAGTATCAGTTAGATATTTCACTATTTTTCTATACGTCTCGGCGGTGGTCGGTGATATTTTGGTGTCATTGATTCTACTCATACAGTAGTAGCTGGTGAAGTCGGTAATTTTATTCAATTGAGCGCACAACAACTGAAAATTTTTAATATTTTTGACAAATATCGTTGGAGGCCGTGGTTCACTGGGTGTAGGAGCAGATTCCATGTTTTCTTTTTCATTATGTAGGATTTGAAAAGGATTTGGGGTGAAAAACGGAGATTCGTCAGTCATCCCTTGTGACGATGTGCCAGGTTGTGGTTCAGATTCGGTATTAGTACCTGAAGGGGTTGCTTGCTGATTTAATTTTTTATTGGTATCACGGCGGGGTCTTTGTTTTATGGGAGGCGTGATTGAACCACTAGATCTAGATCTTTTAGTTGATGCTTTGGAGGACATCACTTGGTGAAAATATCGCATTTCATGTGAAGAAGATAATAAGATAATAACTAGATGTGGAAAATAAAACAATAACTAAAGAAAAGAAAACCAATCCCGGCCTTGCCGAGCTATTGGCAATCAGCTGATGTGAAGAGGTTACCCAGCATTCACTTTACACCGTAAATTGTTACAAAACTTACTGTTTTTTGCTCCAATATTTACTGCAGTTGTTATCCTGAAGCCTGGTGATGTTTTCAAGATTGCACTGAAGTGAATTCCAACTGAAAAAGCAAGAAATCCAAGAGACGATTTGAATGATGACTGCTATACTCATGCGCATGCGCAGAACTAGATAATAATATAATAATTTTTTTATTAAGACACATGTTTCTGTAGAAACTCATTCTAATTAATTCTTCAACATTTTTTCATATCTGTATCAATCAACTGTATCGAAAAATTCTTACATTGATTTTGACAACGGAGGTAAGTGAAAGTCGTGTGTTGCGCGCACTAGATTTTTTTCTATTAGTATCTATTAAATTTTCAAAATGTCAGTTTGTTAGCATATTAGATAAACTAGCCTCACCACTTCCTCACGGTATGCTTCGTGACATTTGCCAACAATAGCTGACCAAAAATAAAAAGAAAAGAAACAAAAACCTCTTACTTGAGATTACGTGAACTTTAAGTTAGCGTCTTAAACTTTTGAAGAAGATTGCAGCTGTCCATCACGAATTGCAAAACGGAGGGTAGATGTAACTTTCCCTGGCGGGATCGCATAACATGCCTTATTAACATACTCTTAACATCCTCTCAATAAGGCCTCAATTTCCTCAAATCGTTCCATCATTACTATCCCCTCATAATTCAAAGTCTTGAAGCTTCGCTCCTACTTGTCGAATTTATTTTAACACTGAAAAAAGTACTGAAAGTAGAACTAGCGAAAACTTGGAATTTAAGCCAGATCTACGTCAAATCGCCTTGCTCAGCTGTTGAACGAAAAACTGTGTGAATCCTTACGATATACTGACCTAATTACGGTATTTATTCAGAAAATTTCTTTGATGTTTGAATCAGAACTTACTCTGTTGTTTCTTAAACAATTTTAGAAGTAATTTCTAAATTATACATTCTGTTAGGCAAATCTGTGGCATCCCCAGACCTCTTAACCTAAATGAGATTATAGCTTTTTCTTTTTTTTCTTACTCCAGAGCCCGATTTCCTCGTTGAGTGGAACAACCCCTGGGAAAACTATTGGGGAAATAGGTCGCTTCGATTCCACTAAGAGGGTCATTTCCTCTAAGAAGGATTCAGGATGTTTTTCAGTCCTAGAGCATCCTTCCTTTAAGGATATCTTCGTCATTAGAATAGAGGATTTATTCTTTCCAATCTGTGTTCTTCTTTCCTCTTTCACTTTCCAGATTATCAGAGTAGCCAACGAAAGATGGGTAAAATAAGAAGATTTAAACCAATATATTTATATAGATATATCTCAACCACTCCGAAAGGATATAATAATAATAATTTTTTATTGATTTTATGATTTACATCTTTTAGCAAGAGGTTTGGCCTCTAAATTTTGGCAAAATCATTTTTTACATTTAGTAAGGAAATATTATAAATATTGAAATAAGAGTTGAGCTAACTACTTTAGAAACGACATTATAAGAAAAAATAAATAACAATTAACAAAATAACTAAGAATACAAACCTTGATTAAATAATGAACAAAGAAACTTAAAAAAATAAGAAATAATAATAATCAATTGAGAGCTCCGACTCGACAACAGGAACCAGCATTCCAGCCACTGGAATCACCACTCCAGCCATTGGGACCACCAAACCAGCCACGGGAATCATCGTCCCTCCAGATGGGACCAAATTACGCATTTCCGCCTTCCAACAACGAATCAACAGGCTCGGGTATGAGGAGAGGAATACTACAGCAGCCAGCCGTCTTTAGGCGAAAATTCATCCCAAATTTCACAAATAATTAGAGGGTTGAATAATCTTATTCAGCCCCTTTTGAGCCTTCTCCAAGAGCTCGCTTACTTCACTCAAGCTATGAACACTCCAAATGGCCCCTAATCGTATAATAATAGCCTTATTAACACTCTGACATAAAATAAAGATCAATCAATTCAAAAATGCTGGACACCATACATAAAAAAAACCTGACGAGAAGACGTGCTGCTGGGTACTGTCCTTCCTCGTGCATTATTTTTTTTATTATTTCATCCTATTTGCTGATTGTCACACTACTGCTGACAGGTGCAAAAAATAAAATAAAAAATAAATAATACACATCTTGATAACAATTTTATATAAACAAAAAGTAATGACATAACAAATGCCTATACATTTTGTACTAGTCGTTCGTAACAAAACTTTTCCAAAAGGAAATATCAGATGCCTGGCAGTCCATGTGGGACGAAAGTCTTGCTAGCAAACTAAAAAACGTCAAAACTACAGTAAAGCCTTGGCCCTCATCATATCGCTCAAACCGCTAAGAGGAAGTTGTCCTGGCTAGGTTAAGGATTGGTCACTCTAACATCACCCATCTTCATCTCATTACCAAACGACCACTTCCTAAGTGCCAACATTGTGATAATATCCTAACTATCAGTCATATTTTAGAAGAATACCCTTTTTATAGGACAAGTTTAAACAAATTTGGACTCAGACATAATATATCCTAATGAATACAATATTTCGGCGCTGTTCAGGTTTCTTAAGAGTCACCTATTTTTTAATAAAATATAGTATTTTAATTTTATCTAATATTCTATCTCATTATTATTACTATAATTATAAGCTTAGCCTATTAATTTCTATTTTTTATTTCTTTAATTAAACAGAACTATATGCGTTTATGACCTCTGGGTTTCACGCCTCAAAACACCAAACAACAACTAATATATTTCGAAATCTCGTAATTAAAGTTTTAACAGATTATTACTTTCACGTACTATATATAGTAAGGGAAAGTATTGTGATCGTGAAAATTTTCGAATTCCAGTTTTCCTGAGTCCGAATAACCAAGTCCCGAAAAAGGTCTGTGTGGTAACTTCCAGGCGGAAACGGTAAATCCTATGAAACTGAAATTTCATATTTAGGACAAATACTCCCCGAGACGTTACAAAACGTTTTTTATCAAAATGAGCTTACCAAAAGAGCCACTTTATACCATGCATTTTCTCAAAAACGGTACCGAAAATTTTGATCAAACTAGCTATATCAATGTAAAATTTAATAGGCTTCAATATCATTTAGTTTTCACTCTGATTAAAATCGTGGGACAGGGCTTAAATGCCGATATTTTAAATTTTGTTCCTCTAAATTACATTTAATTTTGTAGATTCTATAAAAATAACCAAATTAGCTTGTTAGCATTGATAAATAACAGAGAAGTATGTAAGTTGTGCGAATTTAAAAAAACAACAATAAAGGAGAAAACACTTACGATTTTGAACATAAGAGCAGTAATATATATGTATCATATACCGTTGTAAAGCTAAAGATATTAGAAAAAAATATTATCTAATACACAAAAGCTTGTAGAAGTTAATAAAGAGTGATGAAAAGAAATTCCATTTAATTAATTCTTTAATGGTTTTACTCATTTTGATCTCTTACTTGACTTGAAAATTATTTAATCGATTTTAAAAACGGAGGTAAGTGAAAGTCGTGTGTTGCCCGCAACAGATTTTTCAACGGGGTAAAACATATCATCTTTGATATCACACCTCAACGATGTTTATTATTTTAAAAGTAATTTCATCTATGAATACATATTTATTACTAAAACCGTTCGCTTGAGGGAAAGTGAAACATGCATTGTCATGAGATCACGCAACAGACTCCTTTTCTTTTTAACAGCGAGCATTGAGTGTCGAACATCGAACGCTAATCCCTTGAGAAATTTCCATAAACGTGAACAGGACCACTCACGAAGGATAACTGTTTAGAATTCTTCATAAGCGAATGTTGTAGGTCGTGATAGAACATTTCGCACACTTTCCATCGGCCTGGGATGTCAGAGGAGATCTATGCCATGTATTTCCGAGCGACGGATATGGAAACATCATCTTCCAAAGCTATAATTTACTTCGACTGGATGTTGAGCAATGTACAAGAAGTACTTCTTGAATGATTTCAGTCCTTGAAGGTATACTTCCAGATATATACAAGATGGTTCATGCAGTAATAGTTGATTAGCGGTGATAAATAAAGCATTTCATAAAGCAAACTATGCTTTAAGAACATAGGATATTTCGTTGTCGAACATTGCAGTTGATATATTGGGTTTTTTTCACATGAAATGTCCGTTTTTACAGGTTCTGAAATACATAAAGGATATTGCAGGTCTGTTGTTTTCTTTCGAATCTTTACATATTTAAAGTAAACAGTTACTAATCCTCTACCTTTTTATTATAAACATTAGCTTCCCAATCAATTACCCACATTTTAGTATACCTCCAAATATGAACAAGGAAACACGCGATTTTTGAGTAATATTTTTATACGAGTTTAAATTCGGCCATTCAGCAGCTGAGGCCGCTCGAAATATTTGCAAGGCGTTTGGGGAAGGGAGTGTTAATGAACGGACCATTCGCCGTTGGTTTGCTAAGTTTTCAGCTGGGGATACCGACTTGGAAAACTTGCCCCGAGGAAGACCTCCGTCCGTAATAGACAACGATGCCCTCAAACATACAGTAGAAGGAAACCCCTACCAAACAGTTAAAGGACTCTCAACACAGCTAAATGCAAGTGCATCTACCGTTTCCAGATATTTAAAGAGTATTGGGAAACTAAAAAAGCTCGATACATGGGTACTTCATGATCTCACTGAGCGGCAGCTTATGGGGCCTTATCTTTCAAAACATACCGTGCAAATATTGAAAGAACTGGGCTACGAAGTTCTTCCGCACCCACCATATTCTCCCGACTTGTCTTCAACAGATTACCACCAGTTCAGGAATTTAGATAACTTCGTCAAAGGAAAAACTTTTTGAAAATGATGATCAAGTGAAAAGTGCGTTTTCAGATTTTGTTTCACTTCAAAGTACAGAGTTTTTCAGTTCGGGATAAAAAAGTTGGTGTCACGTTTTGAAAAATGTGTAGAAAAATAAGGTGAATACTTCGAATAATTATCTTGTTTTCATATCGTATTTTTAATAAAAATACCTTGAAAACGGACATTTCATGTGACACAACCCAATAATAAAAATGTTTACACTGATTATTACTTTCACTTACCTAAATATGAAATATATAGTAAGGGAAAGTATTGCGATCGTGAAAGTTTACGAATTCCAGTTTTCAACGGAAATACACGTTTTACTGTCCCCTGAGGCCAAATAACCAATTCCCGTTTCATATTTAAGACTAACTATACGCCCGAGATGTTACAGAATCTTTTTCATCAAAATCAGCTGACCGGAAGATCTACTTTATACCATGCATTTTGCACCTTTTTTCGATTTTCTTAAAAACGGCTCTAATGATTTTGATTAAACTCGCTATATCGATATAAAATTTAATGGGCTTTAATATCAAATAGGTTTCATCCTGATTGAAATAGTATGACTTGGCGTAAATGCCGATATTTAAATTTCTTTTCATCTAAACTACCTTTAATGCTGTAGATTTTATGGAATCGACCATGTCATCTGATTGGCATTGCTACAAAACAGGTAAATATATAAGTTGACAAATTCGATATCCAACTAAAAGAGAAAACTGCAAAAATATTTTTTAACGCAATTTTTTGTTTTCAAACTTAATAACAGTAATATACATGTATATTATACTACTAGATGGCTAAAGATTTTAGAATAGAAATTTTAGTTGTTTATGAGAAATTGTTAAAAGGTGCTAAACGCTTGGGATAAAGTAGGACTTCCGTTCAGCCAATTTTAGTGAAAAAGTTGCTGTAACATCTCAGGCGTATAGTAGTCTTAAATATGAAATTTCAGTTCCGTACGACTAATAGTTTTTGCGCTAGACATAGCACACACACACACACAGACCTTTTTTCGGAAATTCGTCATTTAGACTCAGAAGACCCTAAAACGTGTATTTCCGTCAAAAACTGGAATTCGAAAATTTTCATGATCGCAATACTTTCCCTTACTATATATAGTAAGAGAAAGTAAAAATTATCTTAAACACAAAGTTGTAAAAAGTAAAAATGGTTATTTTTTGTCATATCTTAAAGAAGATTATTGACATACCTACGAAGAAGACATCTTCCCGCCTCCTAATCCTTCTCTTAAAACGTACCATGTGCAGTAGCCAACAAACCAACAGATTTGAGAATATTAACCCAAACCACAAAGGGCTATGAAATAAATAAATTAAAAAAAAAATCTTAAAAGAGCTGTAGAAGTAGACTTTTTTTTTCAAATTTAGCATTTGAGCCTCGTCAAGCTGTTTTGAATCAGCATAGAACCTACATGCTATTAAAGCCCATTAAATTTCATATCGATATAGGGAGTTTAATCAAAAGCGTCAGAGATGTTTTTAAGAAATTGTAAAAAGGTGCAAAATGCATGGTGTAAAGTGGCTTTTTTGGTTCGGTATCCCTCCTTTCTGTCCACTCCCACTACTATCGTGATAGTATTATGATTGACTCTATCATCGTGTAGCACTGCCTTTATTACTTGCACCCTTACTAAAGACCCCATGATGTGCCTTACATAGATTTGATTTGCCAAGAGCCCTGCGTAACCAGGAGGAAGCCAGAATGAGAGGAGGTAACCGCCCGCAATCTAGGAAATGAGCCTCGTATCTTCTAATGTCTTGGAGTAATAGTGCTTACAGCGAGGTTGTAGGTACTATTGCTCAGGGGATGTAGTAAGTACTGCATTGTTTCGTTCCTGAAGGACCCGTTCATTTAATGGTGAATCATGTCAGTTAGGAGGTAAAAATACAGGGAAATTTCTATTTTTATTTTAAAAGAACTATTAACATTTCATACATAAGGTTTTTACTTCTTTCACCTACATATGAATGTAGATAAGGGAAAGTATTACGAACGTGAAAATTTTCGAATTCCGATTTTCAACGGGAATTCACGCCTGAGTCCAAATAACCAAGACACGCAAATAAGTGTGTGTATGTATGTGTGTGTGAGATAAGTTAGGCACAAAAATGAAAAGTCGTAAGAATTCAAAATTTCATATTTAACTAAACGCTAGAGATGTTACAGCAACGTTTTCATCAAAATCGGCGAACCAGAAGAGTATTTAATATTTTGATTAAAATCACTATATCGATGTAAATTTTAATGAACTTTAAAATCATGTGTTTCATCCTGATTGAAATAGTCTAAGGCGGCTTGAAGCCGGTTTTTCTTAATTTCTTAATCTTTATTTTGCTTTATTTTTTTAAAATAAGTACCTTTTTCCTTGTAGTTTAAAAAAAAAAAAAAAGAAGCAACATATCATCTTATTAGCATAGATAAAAACTTGAATATATAAGTAATCAAGTTTAACGAATTTCGACGAGCAGAAATGGGCAAAAATATGAGTTTAGGTTTTTTTTAATATTTTTTTTTGTACATAACAGATGTACACTGTTATTTTATTTAATAGGGAAATGCGTGGTCTAGTTGATACACCAATAATATACTGTTCTCCAGGTCCCGGATTCAAATCCTGTTTGTTGGAGAATATTATTTATTCTGTTATTTCTGCCGGGGTACGACTCTAAGGTATGGAGGCCTCCTGGGGCAGACCCAGCCTCTATAAACTGGGTGCCCGAAAATTGGTGGAAAACCTGGCGTTTGATTGTTATCTCGGATTAATCACCTGATTGTACGGCCGTTGGCCTAAACTGAGTTCAATACCATTTTTGGATTGCAGAGGTATAGGTTTTTTTTAATGTTATTTAATCTTAACAAATGTATCCAAAGAAATTGAATGTAATTCTTTAAACTTATTTAAAATCTAACTTTATTTATAGCTTTAAAATTACATTAAGAAAACGAGGTGAGCTTCAAAGAATTGTAGCAATGCCAAAAATACTCTAATCTTATAGTCTTATAAATTAGGCAACTTTCATAAAGTAATCAATGAGTAGAAATATTTTTTTTTACTTTTTTTAGTAAAATTACTTAGGTTTATGACTTTCTAATGAAGCTTGTGAAGTACACTAACTGATAAGCAAACAAGGAGCGATTGGCCGAGCGCGACGAAGGCGGATCAAAGCTAACCGAAGTGGAGATGTCTCCAAGACGGACCGTGGAAGAAACGCGAGAATGCCGAAGGCTCCTGAAGAAGCGGCGATTCATGAGAACAAACAAAGCGATAAGAAGAGGCGTGTAAATCGGAAGCTCTCCTCTACGGTACTCTTCGAGCAACAGTACAATACTCTTCTGCCGAAGGAGGGACAATGCCATCCGGTAGTCGGTACGGTGTGTCTTGGGATAGGCCAGGGAAGTAAGGAATGTCGGAGTAGTTGTTAGCATTATAATAGGTAGTGTCGTCAATGGGATAGGTAATTTAATCGTAGTAATAATTGGAGGTCAATAAATACTTCAATAATTATTTGTGGGTAACTTGAATGGAAGTGTGTGAATGAGAATTGAAGGTTCTGCCATTTTATGACAAATATGATGTAATTTATGGTTGTAACCTAGCAGAAATATAGCATATAAACTGTATAGCATATTAGTAGTGACGTAACTTCGCAGACTAAAATAAATGAAGTCATCATCTCCAAACAAAAACATCAGGTGCGGGCAACACACGACTTTCACTTACTTCGGCTGTTAAAATAAATAAATTTAAATTTAAAAATTTTGAATCTGGTGAAATTGAAAAATAAAAAATCTGGTGCCGGCAACACACGACTTTCACTTACCTCCGTCATGTATATAAATTTGACAATTTTAAAACAAATTTAGAATACAAAATAAATTGTTAAAGAATTATTTACAATGGGTTTTAATAGAAACGTGTGTTTAATTAAATAATTTATTATATTTTTATCTACAACAATCGGTTTGTTTCATCGGCTTTTTATCCATCTCCATTAACCTTTACTATTCCGTGTATTAGATAATATTTTTTTCTAAAATCTTGTGTTAAAAACACAAAAATTAAATAAAAAAATATTTTTGCAATTTTCCCCCTTTAGTTCTTTATCAAATTCGATCAATTTGCATATTTAGCCGTCATTTATCAATAATTATAAGATGATATGCAAATTTTTTTCAAAGTACGAAATTAAAAGTACATTAGGGGAAGAAAATTGACATATCGCCATTTAAGCCCTGTCAAACTATTTGAATCAGAATAAAACCTCCATCATATTAAAGCCCGTTGAATTTTACATTGATATAGGGAGTCTAATAAAAATCGTTTCAGCCGTTTTTGAGAAAATCGTAAAAAAGGGCAAAATGCATGGTATAAAGTGGCTCTTATGGTTACTGATGCCAATGATCGCTTTAAGGTGACTGGAAAGGCGGCAAAACTCATGAAATTCTAGCCTCTCTTCTTTGTCGAAATTATAACGATCCAATTTTGTTCAAATCTGTTCAAATGGTGGAAAGTTGATCTTCTAGGACAACAACAAAGGTTCTGGACTGGCGCTCGACAATGAAGCAACAGGATTAAACGAAAATCACGCTTGGACATCTCTGTAAAGACTAAATAATTTTTTTTTTAACATACGTATTTATTGATATTTACAACTGCATTAAATAAAAATACATTTAGTAAATGTGATGATAATATATAAAACTGTTATGAAAAACATGTAGAGACACTACTCAGTGGCAGCACTCTAAAAATATTCTAAACTAGAAGGTCCCGGGGCCATCTCCTTTTTAGGTGCCTCGGAGGATTATCCGGAATTGAAGAGGAAGAAAGGATTGAAACTAGTAGGTTAGAGTGAGAATGAAGTTTGTCATGAAAGGATTGATACCTTGTCCGGGTCAGCCAAATCAGTAACATAGGGAACATTAAGGTATTTATGGATAAGTTTATTCGTGACAAGGTAAGGAGCGTTGAGGATTTTCGATTGTAAGAATTGGATGCGAGAAGAATTTGATGGTTTAGTAGAGCCCCAAAGCTCTAACTCCGTAAGTCCAGATTGATCATATAATAGTCATGTAGATGAGCCTTTTGTAGTTCAGAGGAAGGTTTGATCGTTTGTCTAGTAAGTGTTGAAGTATCCTAAAACAGCGCTAAATAATTTTAAATAGCAAAATGCTACACTGGTAAACAAACATTTTCTTTTAGATTAATAAGTGTTGACATTTATACAAATTAAAAATCTAGCAAAATTAAACAGTTCATTACAAAGAATGGCTCTATAAAGAAAAATCAAGAATCCGGTATTATTTTCTGAACAACCTAATACTGCTGTTATTTCATAAATTACCGATTATTTAATAACACCAGCTAATCTGATTATTCACAGGAACGGATAAAGAGTGAAGTAAAATCAAACATGAAATATGATATACAAGATATAAGGATCGGGCTGCGAAAGAAGCTGCATTATCATATGTCCAAATCCACCCAACTTACAACAAGGAAGACGTAAAAAATTACCTTAAAGTAAAAATATATCAGGCTTGGGAACAGGTGTGGTCAGAACTTGACAACACAAATAAATTAAGAAATATCAAGCAATCGCCTTATCCATGGAATACGTCATTGCGAAGTAATCGCCGCGAGGAAACTACTTTGACATCGGACATAGCAGACTCACACATCTCCATCTCATTCTCAGGCAGCCCGTACCAATGTGTGACTTGTGTAGAGTGTCTCTCTCAATAAAACATATAATTGAGAACTGCCCCAAATTCCATTTACTAATGGATAAACTTAATCTAACAAGATCGTTGAGCGAGTGCTTGAAGGACTCTAGTGAAACAGTTAGTTCACTGATAAGGTTCGTCAAAGAATGTTCTCTGCTCCCGTAACTATAAGAAACAAAAATTAAATAAATACAAAAAAATAAAATAAAAAATTGGAATAAATTCACTAATTCAGAATGTGTCAAAAAAATAAAAATAAATAAACAATAAAAAAAAAATAGAAGAAAAAATAAATAAACAGATCAGTGTTAATAACCAAAAGGTTGAGCATCTATTCCAATACCCTAACCCTACAAGATATAACAACCTTATAAGGTCGCTAAGATAACATGCGGAATCTCATTCTTACGATTAATCGATGTCAAAAAAATATCGATATGCTTGATTAAGATACATTTATTCACATTCTAATCTGATTCATAGCAACAATATCAAACGAGGATCACGAACTGACATTAGCGAAATCTTTTCCTTATTGTCTCATCTAACAATAGGCTTGTATGAATATAAAAATACATATGTACAGGAAGCGCTAGTATCGCTAGGACTGACAGCCGGAGCCTTCTAGATCACGATACAGCAGGCTGTGGAGAAGGGCGCCATTGTTCCTGTAGGCTTCGAGTGTCCTTCTCATCAAGCAATCACATTATAGCTCAAGAACACTCGAGAATCTTATTATCGTTCAGGTATCAGCGATGATTCAACTGTTTAGTTTACCGTTTTTTTGTTTGGTGTCTGGATAACATATCGCATCTTCTGTGAGTTTGATTTTGTTAAACGATGATGGTCATTGAGAAACCTGCACGTTGAAAGTTAGGTGAAATAATTAAGTAAATAGGCAAAATCATTTATGGCCATCGTCTGTTTCAAGCATATTGCCAACTGATAATAAAATAGCTGAATTACCCCGGGCACCTCTTTGGCTCAAGACCATCCCTTCATTCTCTTCCCTATTATCCATTACTATTCTTCAATAAAACTTCTATCCAGTTCCAAATTTCCATAACTAATCTATAGACTACCTTTGATCATGACAACATGAAGAAACCTTATTTATCAAATTATCAGGAATTCCATCTTCACCATCAACAAACAGCTCCTACGTTTCCGTGACTCTTTCCCTGTAAGTAGCCGTCAACTCCTTGTGTCCTCTTTCATATTCCTCCACTTTGACTTTGGATGCTTAGTATATGTAATCGTATCCTATAGGGATTACGTGATGAGTCTACGACGTTTAAAGGCTAGCTTTATAATATTTATTTAAGCCATCCTCAGCCGGTTACACATTTCTCAATGACATTCTTGTCATGGGTGGCTTTCTTCTAATTCCTTAAGAAAATGCCTTTTAGGTAGCTTCTCATTCCTACCTTTCAGAATCAAAAATCCTTAAAATATCTTGGAATTCCTTACTCTGCACTCTTTCATACATACCGAAAAAAAGATCTTAAACTAACAATTTATATGTACCCTCTTATAGAACGGCTATCATCCTTAATCATCCGTGCTACCATAGTTTAAAAATCACCCTTCGTAAAGTATTCCCCCTGTCAACATTCAAACTCTATCCATCTCTTTAAAGATCAATCTATCTTGGCTAAATTATGCGCAACTACATTGATTCATAATTTTCATATGTCATTATTTGTTTCTATTATTTATTTCAATCTCATTAGTTGTCTAGTTATTAATGTATATAAAGCCACAAAAACTGCATTTTTCTATACTTCGTTTTTTATTCTTGGAGAACAAAATGTTCTTGAATAAAATTTATTTTCATTCGTTCACCTCTCGATTCATCAATACTCACTGGCGTCTCAATAGTATGGACACTCTGAACCATGTTGACATATAGATTTATGCAAATCGACTATGGATTATAACAGTAGTTCATTCATTGTCCGCTCTACAGAGTGCAGTACCTCCAAGCTATTGTGTCCACTACAATGGGACCACTCGCCCATTCAGCTCTCTGCATGGAAGCTTAACCTAGTGTAGGCACAACGTATGTTAGTTCCGTAACCAGCTGTTTTTCAGCTTATATACTTTTCCAGCTGTTGATGTGACACGCCATTGCAAAAGTATGACAAGTTCCAAGCCAAACTTCAAAATATATCGCCAACTTTAAATGCAATCTTCAAAGACTAGGCTAAGTAACCTGTTTAAGCATTGAAATTGTCTGCTAAAACTATTAAATAATAACTCGGATGTGGAAGAATAATTATTTATACAGCTTATATTAAGTGGGTTCCCGAAAATCGAGGTACTGGGGACTGGAGTCTTACTTGGTCTATATCATCTTCCTTGCAAAGCCGCTTGCCAAGAAAAATTACTGGTCCGTAAATTTATAGCCGAAAAATTGCCAGCAAGAATGCTTCCTGGGGTCACCTGCAGCATATTGGCTAGTAAAACAGCCTTCTATACCCAATTTCATGGGTTCAAACCCACAGGTGGCCTTAGGATTTTTTAATATGAGTAAAAAATCTTTAGTTAGCCTGTGTGCTGTCATGTACTCGTTAAAGATCCCTACCCTAATTAAACCTGAATAGACAAAATTTAGGACTCCACAGCAGTATGAAGTGACGTTAAATAAATCAATAAACAAACAAACATAATGTTTCATAAACATAAAGCAGCTAAAATAAAATACACTTTTACCATCCTGCCTAGGGGTCCTCTGTGGGGTTGTGGGTAGCGTAACAGCTTTCTATGATAATCCGTAAGATGGTTCTAGGATTTTTTTTAATAGGAGTAATACTGAGTATCAGAATGTTAAGTCAATTTAAACTTATATTCCTGACTATGCTTATGTGTATAAAACTTCATTGTATACTTGCACCTTAACGTTTATTCCCCTTCTCAAATACCTTAAAGGAAGAAAAAATTTAGTTATTTCGAATTTTCAAAAGGAGTAAAAAGTTCTTAGGTTAATCCGGCCTCATTATTGGTCCTGAGCTTGTGCGATGCCAGGTACTCGTAAAATACCTTTCTTAATTAAACTTGGATAGGAACAATGTGGGACAGGGTCCGATGAGCCAATGCATCATAAAGGGACGTTAAATGAATATACAACCATTCTACTCCATTCAGTGTTTTTCAGTGTATTTAGCTACATACAAAAATACTCTTTATGTTATATAAATACTTATATAAATACCTTTTCAAATAGGCGATTTTTTTTTTCATGAGTCTCACGTTTTTATCGTTTAAATAAGATATCGAGTGCCTCTATTGTCCATTCTTGTTTACGAAATTAGCAAATTTATTAATAAAAGTTACTTTAAAAAAAGATAAAGCTGAATTATATTAAAAAGAAATCCGAAAACGCCGCATTCCTTTGTTAGCCGCGGTACCTCAATGGCGTATAATGACTTAATCGACACTCTTATGTTAGTGGCGTGTTCCGTCCAAGGAGGTGGCACAAAAAAAACGTTTTTCATCTTCGCCGCAGACTAGGTCCCAGGTTATGAATGGACAACAGCTTCAGGAGTGTCTGAGCCCAATATTATAAAGAGGGACACCGCTTTCAACAAAATATATGAATGAAACTGCGGTTATCTGCCTTTCATTCACACCGAATTTTCAATTAATTATAGCTTACTTCTTACGAGCGAAACCATACATAGGCCATACTTATCTCCTAAAAAAAAATTGAAGAAAACATACATGGTACTTTCATTAGAACTTCAGTCATAAAACTTATGATTAATACCCTTGCTGCCTAGACAGCGGAATGTCCAAGTTTTTACTTGATAAACAATAAAAAAAGTCGTTTAGAAATCGCGTTTTTCCATAGGCATGATTACAATTATTCTAATAATCTATTGAGATTCTCAAAAGTTTAGCAAGAAAGAAAAGTCATAAGGAACTGTTAACTCGTATTTAAATTATAAATTATTATCTGGGATGTAACCCAGTTACTTTTTTAACCAAAATCGAAAAACCAGAAGAAGCACACTACAGCAACGCATTTTGCACCTTTTACGATATTGATTAAACTCACTAAATCGATGTAAAATTTAATAGGCTTTAATTTAGAGTAGGTTTTATCCTTATTTAAATAGTCTGACAGGAATTAAATACGGAATATTTCAAATTTTATTGGAAGGAATTAGTCCGAGTGGCGGTCATTAAATGAAACAACTAAATAGTTTCAACTATTTATTGTTTGCCAACGTTTCCGACCCCCTTTGTGGGTCATCATCAGGGCTAAAAAGATACAAAAGAATACAATTTAAATGACATTACATACAATATTATATAACCTATTTAGCTAGAGAACGTCGGTATTAAAATATAACAGAAGAACTGTATATGTAAAAAAAAATTAATTAAAATACAATGACTATAGTACAATAATGAAAGTGTTATACAGAAAAAAATGTTCACTAAACAAAATTTACACATATACATATACAGTTCTTCTGTTATATTTTAATACCGACGTTCTCTAGCTAAATAGGTTATATAATATTGTATGTAATGTCATTGAAATTGTATTCTTTTGTATCTTTTTTAGCCTGATGATGACCCACAAAGAGGGTCGAAACGCTGGCAAACAATAAATATAAAGTTGAAACTATTTAGTTGTTTCATTTAATGACCGCCACCCGGACTAATTCCTTCCAGTAATTCTCAACGGTCAACTAATTACATCCACAATGATTTCAAATTTTATCTTCTAAAGTATTTGTAATTATGTTGATTCAAAAATAATTAACCATTCTTCTTGTTAGCATTAATGCTAAATGATGTAAAACAAGCAATATGGATGAATGTGATAACCAACTGAACGAGAAAACAGCAGAAATATATTTCCAGGTTTCTTATTTTATTTTATTTATTTTTTAAATAATAGTAATATAGAAATAGATAGATAGATAGATATACCGTTAGAAAGTAAAAATTTCAGAAGACAAGTTTTCTGCTGATGTATATTGTAAGAATTTCCAAGACCGACTGTCTTACAACATGGACCTATAGGCTTAAACACTTAAATCCACCACCAAGCCATACGTACAACCCACCCGAAGACTTTTGAGGTGGTGGCCTAAATTCGCTGAGAATTAATCATTCGAAATATAACATATTGCATTTTGAAAATAGATTTTTTTTTACAGATCGCAAAAAACAATTTCGTCAAACTATTTATTGTAAGTAAACATATATGTACACCTAATATGTTCAGAAAAAAGAAAAGAAAATATAAAAATTGTTTGCTCCTTTCCCCTTCGTTTATCAAATTCTCTCATCTTGAATATTAATCCTAACACACACGAAATTTTGCAAGATTAGGTCATTTGGACTCGTAAATTTTCACGATAGCAATAATTTCCCTCACTGTATATGTCATGTATAGATAAAGTGAAAGTAAGACACCACATTTTAACCGACGTAACCTGCAGTTGAGTGGTAGCATAACAGTCTTTCAGCACCAAGAAATGGATTCAAGCCTAGCAGGTGGCCGTAGGAGTTTTTATTAGGAGTAAAAAATCCTTAGTTATACCGTCCTTCAGAGGGTACGTAAAAAAGTGGTTCCGAGCCCGTGCGATGTCAGTTACTCGTTAAAAATCCCTATTCTGATTAAATCTGCATCCTGTATTAAATATCGCACAGTATAGTATGAAGTTAAATAGATAAACAAAACAAACGACCTTTAGGTAAAAAAAAAAAAAAAATATATTTCCTGGTGTAAAACGTACTGCTTTTTTTTTTTTTCCTGTCTCTGCAATTTCAAATAGATCATAAAATATAGATTTATTTTTGGGAGTATTTTAAATGCCAGGAGAGAGGGAAGGGTATTTCAGTACGCCACTGCGAGAAAGTAAAATGAATTTATTGATAGATCCTTATCTATCGCCATGTATATTATGTGTATTGACAGTTGAACTTTCAGTGTCATAGACCTCCATTATATATATAAGGTAGGCCGATATATTGCTTACATATGTTATTTGCTAGTATATAATTTATATACTAGTATTATGTATATAGACAAGAAGTACGCAGTGACCTATAGCCAGTGAAGCTCTAGCCTCCTCTCACCTCCAACCTTCACCCCAGGTTCTTGCTGGTGTCGATATGTCAACGAGAGTAATTGCATTGCCTGTCTAACGAGCTTAACGTACCTTGGAACCGTAAGCATAAATCAGGATTAGCAGTAGAAGGGTGTTCTTAAAGCCTACGAGAATTTGTGACCAACTGCAGAAGACAAAACACGATTTTTGTTGCGTAAGCCCTTACTAAATTTCTCAAGTACTGCTTAATTCCAAAGATCATTGGTATTTATAAGATTTGTTTTTATTATTATTATCTAAATGCAAAATTCTATTAAGGAAAATCATTGCGATTGCTAGCATTTCAGAAACCAATTTCCCTACGGAAATTAACATTTCGTTTACATATACAAGACCTCTGAGAGTCCAAATAAACATGCTTATGTCTAAAAGTCCCTGAAAATATTGTAGTATTACTTTTCAATATTATTCTGGGTAATAAGCGGCGTGGCCTAGTGTAAAAGCATTGGTCTACTGTTCTCCGAGTACCAGGTTCGAATCCCGGCTGAGGCAGAATTATTTATCCTGTTATTTCAGTCGTGCAGCGATCCTGGGGTATAGAGACCCCCCTGGGCACACCCAGCCTCTATAAAGTGAGTACCCGAAACTGGGGGAAAACCTGGTGAGAGTGATCAAGGCCCAATCGTCTCCTTACACGGTAGTAGGCACTAAAACAGTACGAATCTCTATAAAGATAAAAAAAAAAAAATGAGTTTAGAATCAGGACACCGCGACGAACAAAAATAAAAAACAAGAAAAAGTATAAAATATTTCTTTTATTGGTTTCTCAGGCAGACAGTATATTAAAGTGTATCATAACTTTACAGAATTGTTATTCATAAAGGATATGCTCCAAGAATAAAGTTAGTTTTATACTTATTATATAAGCGTAAAACTCAGTTATTTTTAAGATAGAGGAATTTGAATTTAAAGAGTTACATAATCAAGAAACCAAGATTAATTTAAACGTATCTAAATGTACCGCCGAAGCGTAAACTAATAAGGACAAATTGTAATGTTACTTAATGAAAATAGTTAAAAAAAAAAAAAAAAAAAAAAAAAAAAAAAAAAAAAAAAAAAAAAAAATTAACGAGAGTCGATCCCATAATTTTACTAGCTCCTTTTTTTTTTTTTTTTATCAAATCTTTAGCTTTCCAACGGTATATTATATATCTACATTACTAATTTGTTTTGTTTATTCGTTTATTAATTTAACGTCACTTTATGCTACCGTGGCTAACCGGACGATGCTACAGTGGGAGTCCTAAATTTTGCCTATCCAGGTTTTATTAGTATAGGGATATTTATAAAGAGTACCTGACCATCGCACAAGCTCGGGACCACCTTTTAACGTCCCCTCCGAAGGACGGGATAACTAAGGATTTTTAACTCCCATTAAAAAAATCTAGGACCACCTGGGGGTTTGAACCCGTGACCTTTGGCATAGGAGGCTGTTATGCTAATCACCCAGCTACAAGTGATACATTACTAGTCTTAGATTAACATTAGAATATAAATATAGTATCATGTTAGATGTAATATAAACTTAGGTAATTGTTGTATATAATTATTCTTATTGTCATTTTATCTATACTAATATTATAAAGCTAAAGAGTTTGTTTGTTTGTTTATTTGAACGCGCTAATCTCAGAAACTACTGGTTCTAATTGAAAAATTATTTTTGTGTTGGATTGTCCATTTATCGAGGAAGGTTATAGGCTATATAACATCACGCTGCGACCAATAGGACCGAAGAATCAGTCGAAAATCTGGGAAAAAACGGGGAAATGTTGGAAGAAAAAAAAAACCTCGCTTCCCAATGATTCCAAATGATTTACCTTTTACTTTTAAATAATTCAACTTCCCGTTAATTTATATTTTTCCATTTAAACACGTAGGAATAGATTTACGTCGAGATCGGGTTGCGGAGAAAATCAGTATGTTCTGCCACAAGAAAATAAAACTATAAATGTCATTTACGCGGAAGTACTTTAAAATATATTCTTTTAAAAACTTCTTAATAGCAATCATAATAACAGAAATTGATGCAGACGAAGTCGCTTTAAAGAAAAAGTGACATGTACTAAGAAGGTTTAAATTTGGGTGATAAAATTCCGGTTCTGGGATACGCCGATGATTTGGTACTGCTAAAGGAAGATACGGATACTAAACTACCTTAACTAAATACAAGTCCGTTAATAAAGCCGGTAAAGAAACAGGACTCGAAATAAATACCGAAAAGACAAAATATTAGCTGCTCCAAGCTTTTCCCCTTTTTAAGGTTGCTACACTCCGAGAGAACCGGTAGGTGAAAATTCATGAGATTCAGTGATAGTGAATTATCATACACTCTCACATAGTTCCAAAGTGTAAATATTCAATTACCGTATTGACTATGAAACTACAAGTTTTATTATAAATAATTTTTAATTTCTTAACATGTATAGTTTCAATAAACAATAAATAATAAAAAAAACATTTGCATGTGTATGTTACACTTGTTTAAAACTAAAAGTCTCTATTAAAAATAATATTTTTTGAGTTGTAATAGATATTAATATGATAAAGACATTTTTTAAATTGTAGTTTTAAACTAAAATACACTATTTAAGGTCTTCTAAATCTGAATTATCATTTCTCAGAAAATGGTCCTTGCGTTTGTTGTGTGAAAGACTGAAGACAAATATATTCGTAAAGCCCATTAAACTGAACTATAGTTTAAAATATAGATCTCGCGAGTCTCAGGACCGTATCATTTAGCCTCAGAACCGATGACAATATACTGACTTTATTAATAGGTTGGTAGCTGATCCATCTTCCGCAAAAACAGAGAAGACGACGGGATGACCTTGAAGTATACTTTCCCAGCTGATCCTTCCCGCCACTTTCTCCACCGCGGAGGCGGTAATTGCAGCCATTGGCTCCAAACTCGGTCACTCCGTTCCACGGCCTCCTACATCCTATAGCCGGCTATCTAGTCTCCATTGTCTTCTTAAGGCGATATCAGATGTAATTTAATATTTATTTTTGTCATGTGGGTAATTTTTTATTTGTTTTTGAAAATTACTTAAGTTGAAAAATTAAAGATTTTATATAAGTTATTATTATAGAAGAGTAAATGTAATTATGAATGTAGTAGTTTGGAACAATCTCTTCTCTTCTTTATATATTTATTTATTATAACATATATAAAAAACTTGATTATAACAACGTTTCGAGGTACTTTCTATGCCTCATCTTCAGATTATTAAAAATAATTTCCTTATGTCCACTTCAAATTGTTTTCAGTTCCACATTTAATGTTCTTCTTGTTCTTTTCATATGGTGTTCAGTTTCCATATTTATATATTTTATAATAAATAAATATATAAAGAAAGAGAAGAGATTGTTCCAACTACTACATTCATAATTACATTTACTCTTCTATAATAATAATTGATATGAAATAATATTAATATGGAAATGGAACACCATATGAAAAATCTGGTGCGGGCAACACACGACTTTCACTTAACTGCATTTTTAAAATCAATGAAAGAATTTTCGAAAACAGTTAGAGATAAATACGTGAAACTATTAAGGAATTAATTAAATTGTATTTATATAGAAACATGTGTTTTATTAAAAAACCTATTATATTATTATCTAAAATAATCAGTTAGTTTTATGTTCATTTCATCACTCTCTATTAACTTTTAAAAGCTTGTGTATGAGATAATACTTTTTCTAAAATCTTTAGCTTTCCAACGGTATATCATACATGTATATTACTGCTCTTATGTTCAAAAAAAAAAATTGCATTAACAAAATATTTTTTCTCTTTTCTCCTTTAGTTGGGTATCGAATTTATTCAAGTTATATTGTTTATTAACTTGTTTTTCATCAGCGTTAACAAGATAATATAGTTATTTTTATTGAATGTACAAAATTAAAGGTACTTTAGTATAAGAACATTTAAAATATCGACAACTAAGCCCTCTCAGACCATTTTAATCAGAATAAAACCTACATGATATTAAAGCCGATTAAATTTTACATCGTTATAGCGAGTTTAATCAAAATTGTCGGAACCGTTTTCGAGAAAATCGAAAAAAGGGGCAAAATGCATGGTATAAAGTGCCTCTTCTGGTAAGCTCATTTTGATGAAAAAAGTTTTGTAACGTCTCGCGCGTATAGTTGTCTTAAATATGAAATTTCAGTTTCATAGGACTTACCGTTTCCGCCCGGGAGTTACCGCACACACAGACCTTTTTGCGGGACTTGGTTATTTGAACTCAGGGGACCCTAAAACGTGTATTTCCGTTGAAAACTGGAATTCGAAAATTTTCACGATCGCAATACTTCCCTTTACTATATATGGTAAGTGAAAGTAAAAGAACAAGGAGGACATTAAATGTGGAACTGAAAACAATTTTAAGTGGACATAAGGAAATGATTTTTAATAATCTGAAGATGAGGCATAGAAAGTACCTCGAAACGTTGTTATAATCAAGTTTTTTATATATGTTTTAATAAATAAATATATAAAGAAAGAGAAGAGATTGTTCCAACTACTACACTCATAAAGATTTTAGAAAAAAATAATATCTTATACATGAAGTTGTTAAAGGTAATGGAGATAAATGAAAAGTAGATAAGCTATATGATTATTATAGATAATATTATGATGTAATATACTTCTTCAGCGTTAATTTCTGTTATTATGATCGCTATTAAGAAGTTTTTAAAATAATATATTTGAAAGTACTTCTGCGTAAATGATATTTTTAGTTTTGTTTTCTTTTCCATAAGAACATACTGATTTTCTCCGCAACCCGATCTTGACAATGCGACATATAGATGGCCGTGTAAAAAACAGTCTTGACGTAAATCAATTCTTACGTGTTTAAATGTTTGCTGTTTGTAAACAAAAGAAAAAAAAAATACTTGTCTGTCAATAATATTTTACGAGAATCCAATCTTATCAACCTTTTTCCAAGAAAAACAGCCATAACGATCACTGAGCGCTCAAGGTGTTTAACTGTGATATACTAAATTCTTTATTTGATTTCCTTCAAACCATATATTTTCCAAACGAACATTGTATTTTAATATGAGACTCATCGGCGAACATCTAAATTCTTTAACCTTCATTTTAAAATATGTTACAAACATTCAGCCTATCATCTTTATTGCCTTGTCTACTGAAAGACTTTTTTCGGACTACATCCACCATGTTTTTCTTTTCTTTACATTTTTTCAGAACGCGGCAAACAGTTGGAGCACTTCTTGTGCATCCAGAAGTTCCGAAAAATTCAGAAATAACCTAGAATTACTTATTTGAGGTATTTTTTTTCTTATTGAGGTATTTTTTTTCTTATTATAAATTGAATAAATTCGATACCCAACTAAAGGAGAAAACAGAAAAAATATTTTTTTAATGCAATTTTTCGTTTTTGAACATAAGAGCAGTAATAATACATGCATGATATACCGTTGGAAAGCTAAAGATTTTAGAAAAAATATTATCTCATACACAAGCTTCTAAAAGTTAATAGAGAGTGATAAAAAGCCGATAAAACTAACTGATTCTTTTAGATAATAATATAATAGATTTTTTAATGAAACACATGTTTCTATAGAAATTTAATTTAATTAATTCTTTAATAGTTTCACATATTTTTATCTCTAACTGTATTTGAAAAATCTTTTATTGATTTTAAAAATGGAGGTAAGTGAAAGTCGTGTGTTGCCCGCACCAGATTTTTCTGCTTCAAGAAGGCCATTAAAAACATCAGTATCAACTAGCTGATAGGTGTAATGCGCAGCTAGATATCGTTCTGAGCAAAGCAGCAGATAGCAATAGGAGCTCGGAATCAGGCGTTGCGATATCAGCGGTGGCACATTCCCCTCCGTATCGAATGTCATATCTCCTTCACCGACACAGGATACTCCTGGAAATGCCGATAGCTAACCATTCTCTCTCTACAACTCATCTAAGGACATGGGAATCGTCCTTCATCCGTATATACAACATTCTAGTTGGAATGAAAATAAATTTATAAAGGTGGAAGTCTGATAAACCTATGTATGAATGAATGAATGAATGAATGAATGAAAAATAAACTTTATTCTGGGTCTAAGTCCCTTGAGAATAATACACACGTACAAAAGAAATAATGATACAACTGGCCAAAAACACATAAAAAATAATAATATTAATGATTGCAATAATTATTTACAATTAGTTAATTGATGAAAAGAGAGATTAATGAAAAATATTAATTAAAAAAATACAATAATATCTAAATGTGATATAGAACTAACAAAACAAAAAACATTAGAATAATTTAAAATAGAAATGAAAATAAACTTTACTCTCATTTATGATATGAAGTGTAGACATTTCTCACATCACTTTAATCGCTGTACTGAAATTAGTTGGCATCTGATTGGGAAGCAAGAAGGTGTTTAAAAAGGGGAGATTCGAAAGAAGATTGGGAAGGAGCATGACGTATGAGTGATGGGATAGTATTCCATAAGAAAGTGGACCGGGCTAAGAAGGAAAATTCATATTTTAGGTTCTATGGGAAGGTGTATAGAGTTCGGAAAGACGGGATCTGGTTTCCTGAGTATGGATTGTGGATTTAAATTGCAGGAGACTACAGATGTAAGAGGGGCGGTGGGAGAGGATGACTTGATAGAGAAAGGAACCAAGGAAATATTGTCTTCGAATCGAGGGAATAGCCAATTTGACCCATCATAGAGGTGGGACACATGTGACCGTCTAGAGGTACCGAGGACAAATATTAAGAATTCATGACTCGTTTCAATCTGCCCTTTAGCAACCTCGAGAGCCCACTATATACCGCACAACTATTGTCAAAATAGGGGAAAATAAGAGAGGATACAAGGAGCTTCCGGGAGGATTGTGGGAGAAGGTGGCGGGACCGCTGAAATAGTTTTAGTGTGCTGATCGATCTTTTGGAAATTTGGGCAATATGGGGTTTCCAGGATAATTTTTGGTCAAGGATTACGCCTAGGTTTCTGACGGAGGTGGTGAAGGTAATAGGGTGATGATCAAGCAAAAGAGAAGGAAGGGTGATGATAGAACTAAGGAGGAAATTGGAACCGATTAAAATGGCCAGGGTTTTCATATGTACACTCACTCAAAAAAGTTTTCATTCAGCATGCTTTTATTTTGCATTGCTATTTATTTTCAAATTAACAATTTCCTAATGTACAAATTATTAATACTAATTTTCATTTCATCATTAATATCAAACGGGGCAGAATATCATTTGTTAATGGTAGGTCAAAAAAGTTTCCGTACACTTTTAATATTAATCCTATTTGTTGTACTATGACCGCCTTTCCAGTGTTATATGTATAAATCGTATCTCTATAGTCAAACGATTAGTTTATTATTAACTTTACTTGGGCCTGGGAAACTGATTTCTTTTCAGTATGCGCGTTTATCGTGGTTTGAAAGAGCTCATGGTTCGCAGGGTTCATCTATAAAAAAAAATGCGTATATGTTAAATAAATCACATGCTACTGTACAGTATGTACCAAAAAGATATAGAGAGTTAAGATCTTTGGAGGATAGACCACGTGCTGGAAGACAGGAAACTGCAGAATGACCAGAGGCAAGCCATCCTTGCTTAAGTCCATGCAAACCCCACACTACCGACACCTCAATGGCCATCATAATATATAGTATGGGATTCAAGTCCATCCAGAAAAAGTCTAAAATATTCTAAGAAGGGAAGGATACAGTGGTTGAGTCGCAATAAGAAAGCCTTTCTTCAGTAAGTTAAACCAGAAGAAGCGGCTGTAATTTGCTAGGGAGTTTGGGAATAAACCCAAAAATGTCTGGGAACGGGTCATATTCTCTTAGGAATCCAAATATAATATTTTCATTTAAGCCTTGTCAGACTATTTAAATCAGAATAAAACCTACACGATTTTAAAGCCCATTAAATTTTACATCAATATAGCGAGTTTAATAAAAATCGTTAGAGCCGTTTTTGAGTAAATCGTAAAAAGATGCAAAATACAAGGTATAAAGTGGCTCTACTGGTTAGCTGATTTTGGTGAAAAGGTTTTTGTAACGTTTCGGGCGTATAGTTGTCTTACCTAAGAAATTCAAGTTTCGTAAGACTTTCCGTTTTTTTTTTTTTTTGCTAGATTCACCACAAAAAGATCAGCTGATGCGCTCGATGATAACAGTCATACGTTACATCGTCTCTCAGATTTTTGCTTTTTTCAGTAGGAATTCGCTTGAATTCAGTCTGGAGAACATCACTAGACCTCAGGAATACTACGGCAGTGAATATTGGAGAAATTTCGGTAAGCAAAGTTATAATTTACTTTGTACAATCACGAAAAAGTGAAAGGAGGGTCACTGATCAGCTGATTGCCGCTAGCTCGGCAAGCTCGGGCTTGCTTTTCGTTTACTTATCTTTCTTTTATCTTTAATTCTTATCTCATTATTTATTTATTATTATTATTTTCTTAATCAATGAGATATTTTCATCAAGTCATGTCCTCAAAGTCTGCAAGTAAAAGATCTAGATCTGCAGGTTCTAACTCGTCTCCTACAAAACAGAGACCCCGCCGTGAACAAAATAAAAAAATAATTCCACCAGCGACCGCGTCAGCTACCTCATTAGGATCTGAACCACAGCCCAGCACATCATCACAAGGAATAACTGACGAATCCCCGTTTTTTACACCGAATCCATTTGAGATCCTCCAAAATGAAAAAGAAACCATGGAATCTTCTCCTATACCCAGGGAACCACTACCTCCACCAATATTTGTTAAAAATATTAAAAATTTTAAACTGATGTGTGCGCATTTAAACAAAGTAACTGATCCTAATAGTTATTATTGTATAAGTAGAACCAATGATACTAAAATATCTCCGACTACTGCTGAAACCTACAGAAAGATTGTAAAAAATCTGACTGAGACCAAAGCTGACTTTCATACTTATCAGCTGCGCCAGGAGAGAGCATTAAGGGTCGTAATCAGAAACCTACATTCCTCAACACCCGTTGAAGCTATCAAAGAAGAACTGACAGAATTAGGATTCCAAGTGAGGCAAGTCACCAACGTTCTAAAAGATAAAATTCCACTGCCTCTATTCTTCGTGGACTTGGAACCATCAGCAGGAGTCGAAAAAATCTATGACCTCAGTAGACTGTACTATACCCGTGTAAAAGTTGAAAAACCTTACACAAAGAGGGAAATAGTTCAGTGTCATAACTGTCAGGCATATGGTCATACCAAAAGTTATTGCCATCACATACCACGCTGTGTGAAATGCGGTGAGCAGCATAAAACAGAAGAATGTACAAGATCAAGATCTACACCCGCTGTATGTGCTCTGTGCCTCAAGGACCACCCGGCTAACTACAAGGGATGTGAAATCTACAAGAAACTCAGAACCAGATACCAAAAACCTCAGGATCCGAATGAAACAGCTGTACCAACCAGAAGCAGAAGAGAACCATCTAAACTTGTAAATTCTAACGTATCTTTTGCCCACTTGCTTGGAGGTGGAAACCAGAATCATGAAGTCGAGGCACTGCCGGAACAACTTTTTCCTCAACTTTCTCAATCTTTTGTACAACAATCTATCCCTCAAAGTATACCTAATCTTCAAAAAACTCCTCAACATCAAATTTCTCATATCCCTCCACCATCAAACGTCACAGATCTTACCAGTCTAATGACATCGTTCATCTCCGAAATCAAATCTCTTGTTATGCCGCTTATATCACTCCTTACAAATCTAGTATCAAATCTAATCCCAGCCTTGAAAAATCCTTAAATGAATTCACCTAACTCCTTATCCATTCTCCTTTGGAATGCGAATGGTGTTAGAAATCATTCTGACGAACTGACAGCGTTGTTGCAAGATAAAACAATCGATGTTGCACTTATAACTGAAACAAGACTAACGACTAAACAGTACTTCAAAATACCGCAATACATCACATACCGTACTGACCACCCAGACGGCAAAGCCCATGCCGGTTCTGCTATCATTGTCCACCAATCCCTCTCTCATCATTTACTCCCACTTCCCACCTATGATTTCCTACAAGCCACAGCCATAGTAATCAAGACTTTTTCCTTTCCGGTAACCCTCACATCTGCATACTGCCCTCCTAAACATTCCATTTCCAATTCCGAATTTGTATCCTTCCTGGATTCCTTAGGAAATCGTTTCATTCTGGGTGCAGACTTAAACGCCAAGCATCAGCAGTGGGGTTCCAGAACCACGAATTCTCGGGGACGAAATTTGCTGTCTGCACTCAACTCCCGAAATTTTAATATCCTGCCTCCTGACTCCCCTACCTACTGGCCAACCGATCCTAACCGCAATCCTGACATCCTCGACTTCTTTATCCACAGCGGATTAGGCTCCCTCAACTTTTCTGTAACTCGCCTTGATGAACTATCCTCAGACCATAGTCCACTGATCCTAAAAGTATCTCTCACTCCAATTCCAAAATCCATTCCACCATCATTCATCCGAGGCCCTGTCAACTGGAACCTTTTCCGCCAAATCCTGACCGATAATATTGACCTCAGAGTAACCCTCAAAACCCCAGATGACCTAGATAATTCCGTCTATTCCTTTACCACCGCCATCCAACAAGCTGTCTGGACTGCCTCCTCTCCTAAACACCCCAATATAAATCCTCACCAAAATCATTTTCCACAACATATTATAGACCTCATCCATACCAAACGCCGAGCAAGATCATTATGGCAGCGCACCCGACACCCAACAGATCGCCGCTCCTGTAACTTCTATTGTAGACAATTGAAGAGGGAGTTGGCGACCTTCCGTTCCCAGTCCTTTAATTCCTACCTCTCCTCTCTATCAGCTCGTGATAATTCCCTGTGGAATGTCACGAAAAAGATCCTAAAATACCATCAAGTTTCCCATCCTCTCCGACGTGGTGATGACTCCTGGGCTGCGTCTGATGAAGATAAAGCCGAGGAATTCGCCACACACCTCTCCAAAGTTTTCACTCCTCACCCGGAATCCCACGCCAATCACACCGCAACAGTGCAAGACTTTCTTATGTCACCAATTCCACTTTCTCTACCTCCTAAAGCTATTAATCCCTCTGAGGTCAAATATCTTCTCCAAAAACTTACCCTCCGTAAATCTCCTGGACACGATCTCCTTACTCCCCAGATCCTCCGACAACTTCCGCAGAAAGCTATTATATTCCTTACTTATATTTACAACTGCATCCTACGCACCACCTATTTTCCTCTGTTATGGAAACATTCCACTATCATTCTTTTTCTAAAACCAGGCAAACCTTCCAACAACACTTCATCCTACAGGCCTATTAGTCTACTCCCCATCCTCTCAAAAATCTTCGAAAGGCTTCTTCTTAAACGTATCCTACCCATATTAGAATCTCAAAATCTTCCTTCCCATCAGTTTGGATTCCGTCCTCAGCATTCCACAGTTCAACAGGGGCTCCGAGTTGTAGACCATATTTCCTCAGCTCTTGAATGCAAAGAGTATTGTTCTGGTGCGTTTCTGGACATTGCGCAAGCTTTTGACCGGGTATGGCACACTGGATTACTCTTCAAGCTGAAAACCCATTTACCCCAGTCTCTATACCTCATTCTCCGATCCTATCTCTCAAACCGTTCCTTCCGCGTTCGCTGTGGTGTAGAATTTTCTAACCTTTATCCCGTTGAGGCCGGTGTTCCTCAAGGCAGCGTCTTGGGACCCGTCCTCTACAACCTTTACACTGCTGATATTCCTACACATCCTGATACCTTTCTGGCAACTTTTGCAGACGACACCGCCATCCTATCATCCAGTTCCAATCCTGAAACAGCATCCTTAAACCTGCAAAGACACCTTTCTCTTATCGAAGACTGGTGTAATGCTTGGCGTATTAAGGTGAACGAAGCCAAATGCAAACACGTAACCTTCACTCTTCGACGAAACTCCTGTCCGCTAGTTTACTTCAATTCCATTCCAATTCCTCCTTCAGATACAGTCCGGTATCTTGGCTTACTATTAGACAAAAGATTGACTTGGAACCCACATACAAGACTTAAAAGACAAGAACTCAACCGACGATTCGGACAGTTATACCGACTACTTAATAGAAATTCTGAACTTACAGTTGACAACAAATTATTAATCTACAGGACAATACTGAAGCCCATCTGGACCTACGGACTTGAACTGTGGGGGACAGCTAAACGTACTAACATCAAACGCATTCAATCCTTTCAATCCAAAGTCCTCCGTACAATAGTAAATGCTCCTTATTATGTTTCCAACTATACCTTGCACCACGACCTTAATGTTCCTTTTATTTCAGACCTGATTCCATCCAAATTTTCCAAATTCCACCAGAATCTCATTCATCATCCTAATCCTCTAGCTCAATCCCTATCCAGCCCCACCCATCCATACAACCCACCTAGAAGGTTAAAACGGCAGTGGCCTCGTGACCTCTTATAACATGTATATTGGAGTTCTAGCATTGGCTAGATTCTCCACTCACGTGCTGTATGCTTGTGAATTGTATATAGGTATGAGTGACTATTGTATATATTTTTATTGATTTTATTATTATTATTATATAAATTTATAGTTTTGTATATATCGTGTGAATGTAGTATGAATGTTGTACGTTATCACTATTAAAAATGTCCTGAATTGGACAGATTGTAATATTGCTCAATGAATAAAAAAAAAAAAAAAAAAAAAAAAAAAAAAGATTCACCACACACACACACACACACACAAACACATAATTTTTTTCGGGACTTGGTCATTTGGAATCTTATCCGTCGAAAAATGGAATTAAAAAATTTTCACGATCGCAATACTTTTCCTTATTATATATTTTATCACTATGTTCATTTAAAATGTATTTCTTTTAATATACATTGCCATAAGTCAAAAGCTCATTTTCTGATTAGTCCTTAAAATCCCATTCTTTATCAGGTGGTTAGGAAATGAACTACAAGGCTGTAGAGAGATGTCGAAACCATAGAAAGAACTTACGAAAGGAGGAAATGAGAAAAATAATGAAGGCGGTAATTGTAGCAACGATTGATATTTCGGTCAATTTCATGATCGGTGTAGAAGTCTAAAACCTTGAACAATACACGGTCTGGTGTTCGCAATAATAACCTTTTTGTAGGGAGGTATTTACCTCAACTAAAAGAAAAAAGCCTTAAACTTTTCAAAAAAAAATTCTCCGTATATCAGTTGATGCTCCTTGGTTCATTAGAAAGAGTCAACTGTACCGTGAACTTCAAATTGAACCTATCGATACATCAAAGAACACATTTAATAAATACGACTCACAGCTTCCAGCAGTAAGAGGTGCTGTAGCCTACAACATAGGGGTTCAAACGACAACTCGCAGGCTCAAACCCAGAAAATTTTTTTAGGCAACCCATTCTTAACATATTTTCTAATATACTAAATTTGTTATAAAATATGTTTCACTCTATTATCAGCTCGGTGCAGATCGTTTCTAGTTCGGATCATTTACTTTATAGAAGTATTTAACGCACTAGCACCTAAAACGCGAGCAGTTTAAATTAAAATAGAGTCAGCATAAGTTATTAAAGGAGAACTGCTCTAATCTAACTTGATATACAAGTTAATCTTGATTTTAAATATATAAAGGTTTACAAAGATCGATATATGGTATTAAACAGCGGATTTTTGTGAAAACAAAGAGAGAAACCTCAAAAATATAGTCATATAGGGGTGACGACCTCCCTCGGCATCTTCCAAAGGCTGGAAAACCGCAACTGAAGCCGACAAAAGATGTAAAGCACTCTTACTGCTTCCTTCTTCATCAAGTTACTTCGGATCTCTAACGTTCCATTATCTGTTATGCGAGGTGTGAAAGAGAATCCTTCGAGGAAATTATGCACAATAGGTCATTGACGTCGACTGCTTTAATTTTAATATATTTTCTACTTAATTTCGACCAAGATTCCAGAACCTTCTCTTAATTCACTAACTGAGACGTTGATTTCTAAGAAGTACTAAAGTACACTTTCTTTAGAAATATATATTTTGACATATTCGTATTCTCATGTTTTAGTTTAATCGAATTGCGTCAACCGATTTTATCTAAAAAGCACATACCTCTTTCCAGTGGCGCGATAGACCGTGTAGGCTCTTGGCCGCAAGGTGTATTCTGCTGGGAGAAAATACACAAGTTTTTAGATGAATTTTACAGGGCACACAGCATAACTCCTTATTTAACTAATTTTGTGAGTAGCCACTACTTGGCTGACGAGTCTCTCTTACCCGGAGGAAAGGCTATGAGTAAATCTCCATTAATTTAAATGAAATTAAATTAAAATAAAACTTATTTAAATGTGTGTTTTTAATTTATGACCGCACCCCCAACCATCTTCCTCATCTAATTTCTCAACGGTCAACAAAACTCCATTATTATTAATTTAAATGCTTTAAAAAGTCCCCCCGGGACTGGAATACGAACTCACAACATTTGGCGTGAGAGACTGGCGTCCTAGCCACTCAGCCAAGGGCTTCCCAAAAACACATAAATCCTTTAAAAACGTATTTGAAAATTGCAGTTTATTCCAGAACGTACTTATTTCCTACTTAATTCACATATCATTTCATTCAAAAACGCACTACAAACAATTCCTTCCCAAACTCACTGTATCCTTTTTAAACAGATAATCTTTCCTTTCTGTTTCTTCCAAAATGTAATAAATTTCGTATACTATTGGGTTGTGTCACATGAAATGTCCGTTTTCAATGTAAAGGATTTCTATTAAAAATACGATATGAAAACAAGATAATTTTATTCGAAGTATTTACCTTCTTTTTCGACACATTTTTCCCAACGTGTTGCAAGTCGTTTGGGGAAGGGAGTGTTAATGAACGGACCATTCGGCGTTGGTCCGTTTTCAGTTTACCGACTTGGAAAACTTTCCCGGAGGAAGATCTCCGCCTGTAATAGACAACGATGTCCTCAAACATACAGTAGAAGGAAACCTACCAAATAGTTAAAGGACTCTCAGCACAACTAAATGCAAGCGCATCTACAGTTTCCAGACATTTAAAGTGTATTGGGAAAATAAAAAAGCTCGATACATGGGTACCTCATGATCTCACTGAGCGGCAGCAAGACCCCACGTTTCAAGACATACCGTGCAAATATTGAAAGAACTGGGCTACGAAGTTCTTCCGCACCCGCCATATTCTCCCGACTTGTCTCCAACAGATTACCACCTCTTCAGGAATTTAGACAACTTCGTCAAAGGAAAACTTTTTGGAAATGATGATCAAGTGAAATTTTCAGATTTTGTTTCACTTCAAAGCTCAGAGTTTTTCAGTTCGGGGATAAAAAAACTTGGTGTCACGTTGGGAAAATGTGTAGAAAAAGAACGTAAATACTTCGAATAAAATTATCTTGTTTTCATATCGTATTTTTAATGAAAATCCTTAACCTTGAAAACGGACATTGCATGTGACACAACCCAATACAATCTTAAAAAATAGATACAATATATTTTTTCGTTATATGATATTAAAATAAATGAGATATTTTCAGTCTGTGAAATTTTCTTAAAATGGATAAAGCACCTATTTGAAATAGATGTTTCAAATTTTAACCAAATAATTTATGAAGAACACTTGTAAAAACTGGTTTGCTACATTTAATTTTATATTAGTCAAATTAGATTATTATTATTTTTTTATTTATTGTAGAACTATTCTTTAGGGAATATCTTCTCAAGAAAGAACTAATATATATTTTTAAACTAAAAATAAAATACTATGCTGAGTAAAGTGATATAGATTTGAAAGTTTGGGCGGTCGATAGAGGGAGCATACAAGCTGAAGCGGAAGGCACTACGGTCAATGATCGCACGGCTACCCTTGACACACTGTCCCTCTAGTTGCTCGTCATCCTAAGCGGAATGGGTTCGAGTCTCGGATCTGGGTCTGCTACTTCAGGGCTGGTACAGAGTGCAACAGGGCAAAACTCAAACTATTTTTACTTTCACTCACCTATATATGAAATATATAGTAAGGGGAAGTATTGCGATTGTAAATTTTTTCAACTGAAATACGCGTTTTAGGGTCCCCTGAGTCCAAATAACCATGTCCCGAAAAATGGTCAGTGTCTGTTTGTGTGTGCTAAGTCCAGAACGAAAACGAAACTAAAAGCTTTATATTTAGGACAACTGTTGTTACAGCAACTTTTTTATTTAACCAAAAGAGGCACTTTATACCATGCATTTTGCACTTTTTTACGATTTTCTGAAAAATGGCTTTAAAGATTTTGATTAAACTCACTATATTGATGTAAAATGCAATAGTCTTTAATATCATGTAGGTTTCATTCTGATTGAATTAGTCTGACATGGCCAATATTTTAGATTTTCTTCCAAATTACCTATACCTTTATAGATTCAGAAAAATTACCCGTATTATCTAATTAAAATTGATTAAAAATAAATTAAAATAAAATTTGAAATAATTTGATAACTAACTAAAGGGGAAAAGATCAAAAATATTTTTAATGTATTTTTTTTTTTTTTTTTTTTTAAGATAAAAAAAGAAATATAGATGTATATTTAAAACGTTGGAAAGATAAAGATTTAAAAAAAAAAATATTATCTTGTATACAAAGTTGTAAATTGTAATCCAAGAGAGAAATAGGGCATCAAATTATCAATGGTTATTATTCGTAACAATTTAATCTAAATCATATGTTTCCAACTTTAAACTTTATTTAATATTCGTTATATGTTCTGTCCTCGCGCGGATCTCATTACCGCGTATGGGGAGCGTCCCACGGGTGGCGGATGTGGGGATGGTCGGTGGAATTTCCTCGGAAGCTCCTCCCGGCTAAGTCCGATGGACTCGCTGACCAACAATGAGAGCGGCCCGCCAGGCTTGCTGGAGGGTGTGACGTAGGTTCGAACGCCCTACTCACATATTTTAGTTCACAAAATACCACAAACAGTCATGGATTCCTCTGAGGTAAAACGCCCATTATCCGGAAGTAAACTAGTCCCCCGTTCGGGTCTCCGGGTGGGGACTGCTTCAGAGGAATCTAGGCGCAAGATGAAAAGTAGAGATCTAACAATAGGGACGTGGAACGTTAGAAGTTTAAATACGGCAGGTGGGTTAAAGTCGGTCGCGGATGAAGTTAAGGGGTACCATTTAGATATCGTTGCATTACAAGAGGTTCGCTGGCCAGGGGAGGGTTCGTTAACAGAAGGAAAGTATACTATTTGGTACGGGGGGAGCGTTAATTATTGTTTAGTACCGGGTTTCTGATTAGGAATAGATTTCTTTCCGCATTACGGGATGTACAGTTCTTTAGTGAAAGAATATCGGTTGCTATATTTCAGGGTCGTTGGTATAAAATCGCGTTTATAAACATTCATTCTCCCACCGAAGATAGTGATGATGAAGTAAAATGCGAATTTTATGATAAACTAGAGTCTGTTTACGATAAGTTACCGCGAAATTACATTAAAATAATACTAGGTGACGCGAACGCAAAAGTTAGAAGGGAAGAAGTATATCGTCCTACAATCGGTAAAGAAAGTTTGCACGAATATAGTAATGGTAATGGGATCCGACTAATAAACTTTGCCATTTCGAAAAACCTAATAATCAAAAGTACTACGTTTAAACATAAGGACATTCATAAGTATACGTGGACATCGCCGGATGGACAAACTCGGAATCAAATAGATCATGTATTAGTACAAAACAAATGGCAAAGTAGTATAATTAACGTGAGATCGTATCGTGGTGCAGAATGCGGTTCTGATCATGAATTAGTAATCGCGAAACTTCGACAAAAACTAATTACAAAAAAGAGAACACCGAACTATATTCATCCCGAGAATTTCGATGTTGTTAAATTGAACAACCCCGAAATTAGAAAACAATTCGCGATAGAAGTAAAAAATAGGTTCGATGCTTTGGAATCTTCAGACGAGGAACACGAAGATGTAAACAAATTATGGGAAGGGATCAGGGATAATATTAAAGAGGTCGGTAATTTATGTCTTGGGAAAATCGAAAATAAAAAGAACAAACCTTGGTTCGACAGGGATTGTCAAAATATGTGTGAAAAAAGAAAAACCGCTAAACTGAATTCTTTAAATAATCCAAGCGATAATAATGTGGCTAACTTTCGGTTAGTAAAAAACGAAACTTCAAAACTTCTTAAAGAATAAGAAAAGAGAGTATCTTAAAGGCAAAATAATAGAAATAGAAAAACACAGTAGCGAAAATAACGTAAGAGAGATGTACAAAGGTATAAACAAATCGCGTAAAAGATTTGAACCTCTATTGAATGGGGTTAAAGATGCGAATAACAACATAATGCGGATCGGACTGAGATATTAAATAAATTTAAACAACACTTTGACGGCATTCTAAATACGGAAAATAATAATCAATCTCCTCTCTCTGAATACCAGAGCGCTGAACCATGGGTAGACGCACCGAGTAAAGAGGAAGTTGAAATGGCGATAGGAAAATTAAAACGGTATAAAGCTGCAGGAAATGATAATATCACGAGTGAATTAATCAAAGCGTGTGGAGAAGCGGGCGTTTCCAAATTACATGTTTTAGTTAAGAAGATCTGGGAAAATGAAAAAATACCCGAAGAATGGAAAGAATCAATACTTATTCCGATTCACAAAAAAGGACCGAGGACGGATTGTAACAACTATCGTGGGATCTCTCTTCTCCCAGTATGCTATAAAATATTCTCGTCAATACTAACTAGCCGAATCACGGAATACCGCTGAGGAAATTATCGGAGACTACCAATGTGGTTTTAGGCGGAATCGCTCAACTATTGATCAAATATTTTCCTTACGTCAAATATTAGAGAAGAAGCTGGAATACAACGGTGTAGTCCATCAACTTTATATAGATTTTAAAAAGGCTTATGATTCCATAGACCGTCAGAAGCTATATAACATCATGATTGAACAGGGGATACCTAAAAAGTTAGTAAACCTAGTAGAGATGTGTTTGTCGGAAACATTTCATAAAGTTAGAATCGGTCATAATTACTCCGAGAGATTTGAGGTACGATCAGGTTTGAAACAGTTTGACTCCCTTTCACCTGTTTTGTTTAATATAGCCTTAGAATATGTTATAGAAAAGGTGATGTGTACCGAGAAAGGCTTAAATATGGGTGACAAGATTCCGGTTTTGGGGTATGCCGATGATTTGGTTCTACTAGGTGAAGACACGGAAACTATACAACTAAATACAAGTGTGTTAATAAAAACCGGTAAACAAATAGGTCTCGAATTAAATACCGATAAGACGAAATATATGATTAGTTGCAGAAATGGCGGCGATCTTGATGATATTAATATTTCAGGTCATACTTTTGAACACGTAGAGAAATTCAAATATTTAGGTTCAATGATAACAAGAAAAAATTAAATCCAGGAAGAAATAAAGTCCCGGTTAAAGATGGGAAATGCGTGTTATTATTCAGTTGCTAAATTACTTAGTTCGCGACTTCTATCTAAAAACTTAAAGGTTAGAATTTATAAAACTATTATTCTTCCAACGGTTCTTTACGGATGCGAAACGTGGCCGCTTACTTTGAAGGATGAACAACGGCTTAAGGTTTTCGAGAATAAGGTGCTGCGTAAAATATTTGGTCCAAAGAGAGATGAGGCCACTGGGGAGTTTAGAAGGTTGCACAACGCGGAATTGCGGAGTTTGTACTCTGTGAATATAATTGAGTTGATAGCATCGCGGAGACTTAAATGGGCGAGTAAAATTGTTGGGCTTAGTGAGGAACGGATTCCGAGAAAGTTGGTATTCGCTGAACCGACTGGTAGGCGTCCGAAAGGTAGGCCGAAGCGTCGATGGGAGGATTGCATTAAGGCTGATCTCGGGGGCTTGGGCTTGACCGGTGAACATTGGACGAGTCTGTGCAGGCGAAGTTTGGTGGTATCGGCATCGAACCTTCGGGTTCGGTAAGCCTATTATTATTATTATTTATTTTTAATGTTCTGTATGTTTGTGGCTATTGCACCCTAACTCAGCCTCCACTGGTTCATATCAGAGAGGCGCTGGGATCTCTTGAATTCCGCTATTTCCTCAACAAGTGAAGGGAAAAGCCCAGAGAGGGATCCCTTTAGCAGTTGTATATATTGTATATAGTTTATGATTGTTTGTATGGTGTTTGTTTATTTGCCAACTTTGCATTTACCTCAATTATAGGTTGTTGTTTTGATTTTTTTTTTTATTATTATATTGTATATGTATGAATTTATTTATATTTTATTTAATGTAATTTGACTTTATCAGTATTTTCTGTGTGTACTGTATGAATCTGGTCTTATATCACTATTACTATTGTTCATCGTGAAACAAAGCGTAATATATCTCAATAAATAAAAAAATAATATTCCTTACATTGAATTTGACAGCCGATGTAAGTGAAAGTCGTGGGTTGCCCGCACCAGATTTTTAGACATTATTTGAAATCTGACTGTAACTAACAATCTAATAATCCCCATTATAGAACTATTATTTTTTATAATCGAAGTAGTATCAAAGATCTTCTACTCACTTATAGACCCCATTGTAGACAGAATAAAGTCCATTATTTGCTGTTACTGACCCACAAAAGCAGACACAAACCACGCCCACAATTTTCACCCTATAGGTCCTTCGTACCGTAAAAGGACCTGTTAGTACTGAAAGCGACAGGGACTGTGGACTGTAGACACAAAGGATTCGAAAAGCGGCGGCTAAATGTCGCAACAATCAGTTAGAAAGGATGACTCCTAAGAAATGCCAACTTCGTGCGGGGACTTAAAGCGTTACACTGCGCAATGCCCTAAGTTAGCGACCCCTACAGAGGATATTTTTAGTATCTGTTTCAGGAAACCAATTCTATCTAACACTGGTGAATACACGAAAAGAAAAAATCTGGTGCGGGCAACACAAGACTTCCACTTACCTCCGTTGCTAAAATCGATGAAAGAATTTTCAAATACACTTAATGATAAAAACACGTGAAATTATTAAAGAATCAATTAGTTTTGTCGGCTTTTCAACACTATTAACTTTTTCAAGTTCTTGTGTATTAGATAATATATTTTTTCTAAAATCTTTAGCTTTCCAACGGTATATTATAAGTGTATATTTTTTATATATATATATATATATATATATATATATATATATATATATATATATATATTACGTTATAACATTTTTTTAAAAATGTTTGGGGTATGATGCACATACTTCATATTTAGAAGAAAAAAAGACATCCATGATTGAGGTAGCCAGCCAGACCCTCTCATATTAGGACAAATAAAAAAATATGGTGCGAGCTACGATACAAACGGCTTTCACAATTAAGAGCAACTAAAAAATTATTAAATAAAGTTATAATTGATTTAAAAAAAAAAAAGAATTATATTTAGTTTCCTTGAAAATTGTAGGATTTGGGTTATCATAAAACCATTGTTATCATTTAAATGTAACATATGTTTTTGTAAAAAAAATAAAGTTTGTTGTGTGTTGGGTTATACTAAAACATAATGTAGTTTATCTTGAATAGATTATCTTAAATCTTACAAAAATGTATGTATTAATAAATGATATGGAATTGTTTTATACTATAATCATTTAATTTTACTTCCTATTCGTCACTTTGCATTACCTTCCACAACTTTTTTAATAAGATTGCATTTTTTTATTCTAAAATCTACAGCTTTCCATCGGAAAAGAATACCCCTCAAAAAGTTTTATTTTTTCGGCTTTAGTGGGCCATCAGAGTTGTTTAAATTTTATGTATAGCCATTTATGTGTTATTGGATTAGCTCAATGTGCTATACAACTGTCACATGTTCTGTTATAATCTTGATAGTTTTTCTGCTGAAAGTGACCTGCTCCTTCGCCTATTTAGTTGAACTTATGTAGTAAATATGTACAATACATATGTAGTTTTCGCTTTTCGCTTGAACTTTTCCTCAGAGTTTCCATCGGTATTGTAGAATTAGGGGAGCGAAACTGGGGAACGGTACCGTGTACTGAGTACCGTAGTAGTACAATGTGGACCAACTGGAGCATCACCTTCTTCCAGATCTGTCAGTTCATCTTCCACCTGCTCTCGGCTGGCTTTTCTCCAGTTTGTGTTGAGGAAAGTTGTTGTCAAATAACTTGTGAAAATACGAGATGTCATGTTTGTTTGTTCATTTAACGACACTTTATGTTGCTGAGGGTAATCGGAGGATGCTACAGTGGGAGTCCTAAATTTCGCCTATCCAGGTTTAATTAGGATAGGAATCTTTAACGAGTACCGTACAGACTCATGACTACCTTTTTAAGTCCCTTCAGAAGGACGGAATTACTAAGGTTTTTTTACTCCCTTCAATAAAAAAATTAGGACTATCTGCCGGGTTCAAGCCCGCAATCCTTGAACATAGAAAGCTATTATGCCAGCAAGTACACTACTGGTGATCCTTGTTTAATATGTATATCATTTCACACGTGAAATAACATGGTGCGTTCCTCTGAAGTCTGACATATTTCGTTTGTTTCAGTTCTTCAAATCTTATTTAAATATAATTATATATTATATTATATTATACGGACAAACGGATTTTTTTTTACACACTTAAATGAGCACACCTTAACTTCCTTTTGTTAATTATTTCATAATTGTTTACATCATTTATCAACGTTTCGGGGTTGTTTCCCCATTCTCAAGACTTATTTTTTTATAACACTTTCTCATATATAATGCATTATTTCACTTTATAGCTTACTGCTATTCGTCTACATGGATGAACCAATGAACACCCATGTAGACAAATAGCAGTAAGCTATGGAGTGAAGTAATGAATTATATATGTAAAAGTGTTTTCAAAAAATAAGTCTTGAGAATGGGAAAACAGCCCCGAAACGTTGATAAATGATGTAAACATTTATGAAATAATTAACAAAAGGAAGTTAAGGTGTGCTCATTTAAGTGTGTAATATTAAAAAAACTTCCAGAAAAATTAAAAAAGAAAAGAATCTATTTTTTTTTTCTATTCGTTATTCGGATTCTACGCATCTTAAAACGTAAACCCTCAAATTTTGAGCTGGGGTAATATATTTTGTTCGATTACAAAGGTAGATTATTGAAAATAATATACCAAAACATAAATAATCTCGTTACAGTACTTTTAACAAGGTTTCTTAAAATTACTTAAATCAAGGTGCTCACATTAAATTGCCTCACTTCTAAAAAGTGTATTACATTTTTGATTAAAATATTATTTTATTTGAATAAAATTGGAGGCTGATTTATACTTAATATTTCGGCTAAAATGCCATCTTCAGGTGCATTGGAACTAATTTGATCTAAAAGTACAAAATATTGTCACCATCACAAATAATCATCTTACAATTTATCATAAAATTATATAAAAATGTTAAATATATGATAAAAAAAAAAATAAATAAACAAATTTTATTTCATAATTCATCTAATTTTATAACCAAGTATAAAACTTAAATAGTTTAATGGATTTTTTTTTTAATATTCCGTTTTTAAATGTGATAATTTTAACACCAATTTATTTTTCTACCTTCACTAGAACCAGCGATATTAAATAAAATGTGTTTTTCACCAACTTTCCGAGTGTTTTACGCGACTCCTGGAGAGCTTTAGCCCCTAATAATTTGCAGATGCTGATCGTTTAATATCTAGATTACCTTAAAAAATTCATCAAAATATGTGAGACACATTTGTTAACCTCTCTCTCCTTGTGAGTGTCAGACATTCCGAGAATTACTATTCGAGAAGTTACACAATGAGATGTTATTTCTAGACATTTAATAATATCGAAACCGCAAAAGGGATTAGTAATTGCTAAAACCGCATGTCGGATAGAGACATTTTAGAAAGCAATAAAAAAAGATGAACTCCAAGATAACTGTATCGAGATATCGAGCTGATGACAATGGATTGGATACAATATTGTTTTACAGCTGAAGATAATAGGACTCCATCCATTATGACTTCTCTCAATCACAATTTACAGTTACGCAATAAGAGCGCGCTCGCGTCGACCGCTATCTATCAGGCAGTGGATTCGCAATAATATACTCGCGCGTTCAGTCACGGCTTCCTTGATAGCAACGGGCTCTTCCATTGTTCGAAATTCGGGGTATGGCTTTATTATGGTACTAGTAACCTTGTAAAGTGATATTTCTATTACTATCGATATTGAGAATATAAATAAATAATTCGATATGCTAGAAATCGATAGCTTCTAATCAGCTGTTCAAATATAATATATCTCCATAATTGAGTACGAAAGATAATCTTAAGACTCTTAGATTGATTCTCTTTTCTTGTTCTTATATTGAAGAATTAATCATATAAATTATTTATATGATAAATTTTGTAGTTTGACAGTAAATAACTTAAATAGTTAAATCAGCACAAAAAAAACACTATTTGAGAGCTCCCAGCAACGAACCATCAACTATGTTCACATATATCAAATAACCATTATTGATATTTTTTTAAAATTTAGTTTTATTAATTATCTTCGGTTTAATATTATGTTAAGTTTAACATTAAATGTTGGATAGTTAGATAATTTCAAATAATGTGCATTATATTTTGAATTGTAATTAATAGGTTTCGTACTGATTAAAACAGTCTAACAGCGGAAAATATGACCGATTTAAGACAAAATTCTGAAACGTCCATATTTAACCTTTGGGGTCCCAGATTACGGCGAAAATATAAGAAAATATGATAAAAACTAATTAATTTTTTGACATGATTGGCGAGCTCACAGTGGTCAAACATTAAATTGATTTGCTAAAATCTAAAACTTCCCTACATTTTACGTTTGAAGTCTCAGAATACGGTGAAAATAATACAAAATTATGGCTCGGAGTTGCTGAAACCTGCTAATAGATGTATTTTATATCAATTAGGAAACTCTTCAAATTATAGGTTGTAAAACTTTTGATTCGGAGTGTTTCGTCTGGAAAAAAAATATGTATCACCCAAAACGCAATAATTCTTTGTAAAGACAAGAAGGATTGATGAAACAAATCCTTGGGTAACTTTGGATTATATGGTTTTTCGTTATTGAACATGGGCTTACTTTTACAATTCGCTAAATTAACTCTACAGGTAAATTTAACACAAGCTTGTAAAAGTTAATAAAGAGTGATGAACAGCCGATAAAACTAACTGATTATTTTAGATGATAATATAATTGATTTTTTAATAAAACATATTTTTCTATAGAAATTCATTTTAATTAATTTTTAATAGTTTCACTAATTTTTATCTCTAACTGTGTTTGAAAATTCTTTAATCGATTTTTAAAACGAAGATAAGTGAAATTCGTGCGTTGTCCGCATCAGATTTTTTAGAATCGATACAAGATGTTATGAATAGAGACAAATTTTGCTTTCCAAGTGACGGCTGGAATCCTGGAGGATACAAGTACATAGAAAAACAAATATAATATAATATATTTTGATTTTTTGACATTCATACTATACTTGGTTAAAGAGATTATTTCATCAAATATCTTGTTCGTGCAGAATTAAAAAATGTATATATATATATATTAATTCATTCATATTTTCAATACCAACATCATTTGAAATAATATTTACTAGATTAATATTACAATATAATATAAATACGTCGAATTTCTAATGTAAGATCCCATTGCTTGTGTGAAGAATACAACTATTGACTTCTTGAAAGTCGTATTTTGATTGGAAACGGAAGTGCATGACAGCTTCTGCCGAGTTGGTAGTTCCGTATTCAGTCTTTTGCCAGCTATTGTGACGTTCATGTTTGCTGAATAACACCCTGATGGGCAGCCTGTCCGCATTAACATTGAATTCGTGAGACGCGGAAGCTAAGAAAAAGCTTTCCTTAAGTAATTAATTATTCATTTTTAACGTTGTTCCATATTCCACGTTACTTCCGTTATCATGAGTTTTTCATTTCATTGATAAACCAATCGAGTTTTTAATGAATTAATCGTTCATTTATCGAGTTTGCTGATACAATATCTGACCTGTAAATATGTCCACGTTGATTAACTTTCGATTACGTAAAAAATTAGATCTTTCGTTTTGGTTATTTGATATAAAGTCATTTTCATACTAATCAGACGATTCTACAGCGAGAGTCCTAAATTTAGTCTATCCAGGGTTCATAAAAAAAGAGGGTCTTTAACAAGCATCTGACAACGAACAGGCTCTTTTTTATTTTATTTTGTTTTGTTTTTTATCTCAACTTTTTATTCATACCTGTAAAAAATTACAATCAGCAAATGTGCTAAAATCTAAGGAAACATGGCGCGGGCAGGCTGAGGGAGAAGGCATCCAGTGGTGCATCCTTCTCACATTAAGCAGAACTATACTTTCAGGTCAGGAGCTCCCTCACCCACCTCTTTTTCAGCCTACGACGAGTTATGAATAGTATGTCAGTTGTTAACCATGTTTTGCACAGGGTTGTTTAAATGTCTATTTAATTTGTCGTGAAATCATTTACAAGTCAATTGAGGTAGTTTTTTATAGTTGGTAATACGTAAGTCAGTATGAAGAGTATTGTTGGAAACATATGGTGGTGAGTTTGTTGTCATCCTTAAAAATTGCGATTGAAAGGTTTGTATTTTTCGTATGCGTGTCTTTTTAGCAGGTCCGTAGGTATATTTGGCAAGCGTAAGTCCATATTGGTTTTTATAAATATGTGTATACGTTAAGTTTCTGTCAGTCGGATAATTTAGGGCGTCTATGTAGTATCGAATATAAAAGTCTTAGCCGGAAGTTTAGCGTTTTACGTTTTAAATTGACGTTTGGGCCCCATTTCAACCTCTTGTCAAAAATAAGTCCTAGGTACGTTACTGTATTTAATTGTGGTGTCGGGTGGTTGTCTATATAAACGAACAGGCTCTGGACTGTGGTGTAGTGGTGTAACATTGTGATGTTACGCCCTCTCTAGAGGTATAACTTCCTAGTCCTCATGTTTCACGCCCTTTAAAAAACCCTGAGACCATCTACCGGGTTTGAACCAGTTGCCTTATAGAATTCTGTAATGCGAGGGAATACACCACAGGTGACCCTAGAGACATTAAATATTAAATGAGTGGAAATTATAAGAGTGACTTGAATGAAGCATTAAAGTCTCTTTCCAATGGACTTCATTTATTTTGTACCATTTTATTTTTGTGTGAAGAGTAGGCAAAATCTTTTTTTTCGTTTTTATAATGATGTACAATGCGGTTAAAAACGATGAATAAGCAATAAATAGTAAGGATTATTTAAATGTTTTCTTTCTTCAACCCAGACTATTTTCCTCCTAATCAATATTACATAAACACCATGTATTATACTTTGCCTGACATAATATAGGGAAAGTACGTCCCTAGACTTCTTCACATACAGAAATACGGCGATGGATTAACGTGCGACCATCTCCGTAGCCGCCAGACACAACAGAAAGAGAGAGAGAAGTTCCTACTCTTGGATGGATATGGGCCAGAGGTTTCTCCACACTTACTCCCCCGCCGATGGAATTTTTATCAGACCTTTGTTTATTGTGAGGGAAGGAGGAAAAGTAGGCGAGATCCGACAAAAAGTCGACACAGCACGCTCTCTAGACTCTAGGATTCCAGCCGTCTCGCAGAAAGCAAATATTGTCTCTATTGATAACATCTTATATCGTTCTAAAATAGGAGTATTAATGCTACTTTGGACGAATCAATAACGTTATAATATCTCTTGTATTGTTTGTTTATTCATGATAACATGATAACATTTCTGCCTTGTAAATACGTCCACGTTGATTAAAAGGTGATTATGAAAAAAGAGATATTTTTTTGGTTATTTGATTTAACGTCCCTTTATGCTGCTGTCGCTAACCGGACGATGTGGGAGATTTAAATTTTGCATATCTAGGATTAATCAGGATAGGTGTCATTAACAAGAGGAGCTGCTATGTATTTCCGTTTTCAATCAAAATTCGACCCTCAAGAAGTCAATGAAATGAAATGAAAAGAAAAATAATTCTGGGATCAAGTCCCCTTAGAAACAATGAACAAAAATAAATCCTTATACTTAAATAAAATATTTTGTCAATATTTGTTTGCTGCACACACGCAATGGACTCTTAGGGGTGTTGTTATAATATTGTACTAATAACCTAGTAAGTATTATTTGAAATTTTCTTGGTTTTGAAAATATGAATGAATTATTCTTCAAGAACAAGTTATTTGATGAAATAAGCTCTTCAGCCGAGTATAGTACCAACTTCCAAAGATCAAAAAATATTATACTTTTGTTTGTTCTGTCACTCGGAACGCAAATATTGTATCTATTGATAACATCATGTATTTATTCTAACAAAGTAGTATAATTGCAATTTCGATGCATATAGCATAATCGGACAATGCTAGGGTGGGAATTTTAAATTTTGCCTATCCAGGTTTAATTTGGATATGGATCTTTAACTAGTAACTGATATCGCACAGCCTCAAGACCACCATTTTACTTCCTCTCCGAAAAACGTCATAACTATGGATGTTTTACTTCTATTAAATATCCAAGAGCTACCTGCCACGTTTGAACCTGCTACCTATATTAGCGATAATCGTTGATAGAGGAGATTTTGATATCCCGTATTTTCCACAATTTTCGTTTTTGACTCAATTTTTTTATCCACTTCTTGGAGAATCGCCAACCTTGTATTTAAATCAATGGATTTTCTCTTGACCTCGTAGAAAACTGGAACTAAAGCAAGTAATAAAAGCAATAAAAACAGAAAAACTAGCTGAAACTCTAGAAGCCATAAGCTGTCACAGACTGTGAATCACCAAATTGAGCTGAATAGAGGGAAGAGGTAAGGATTTGGACAGAAAGGCGCCGCTCTTTACAGGGAATCAAGACGTTTAGTTATTTTTTTCTTCTTTATTTCTCGTAATAACCGAACAAATTAAATTCTGAGGTCCACAAAAGTAGTTTGTTAATTCGTTATAAAAGAATATGTTATAAACGAGAAGAAAGCATAGTTTTCTATTCATTTTTCAAGGGACCGCAACGATAGTTCGTTATAACCGTGTTCGTTAAAAGAGAGTTAACTGTAATCCTTTTTTTTTTTTTTTAGAATCTGATAATATTGTTGAACAAGAAAACATGATTTTATAAATACAGAGAGTATTAAATCGATTTTTTTACAAACCAATATTCACGATCGTCATTCATGTGAATGGTTTTGATTAGTTGGAAAGAAATATATATTTTTTGTAACCATATAGAAGTATATAAAGTTTAAAAAAAATAAAATACTTTAGGACCCCCCCTTAAAAATACACATCGTACACGATCAACACGGAAAACAGGGGTAAGACACAGAGGAGCCTATAAGAAGGTAATGAGCCGGATCAAGCTATCTGATCCATGGAACCACTTTCACCCTCTCCTTGCACGAATAATTGGGCCTCCTCACGTTGCAATGCTAGTGCCATGCATCCTTTCCTTTCTACCCTCTCGTACGCTATCCTTGCGAAACCCTCAACAACGTACATCTATAATTTATGCGGGAGTCTATCATTGTGCAAGAATCCGCTGCTTATCTGGGCTTCGACAATCTGCAAATGTCTTTCTCGATAGCATACTTTATTACAGAAACTATTAAGGATTTTAAATGCTCATATTTTATATATATTTTATATATATATATATATATATATATATATATATATATATATATATATTTATATATATTTATTTTATTTTTTATTCATTTATTTTATTTTTATTCATTTCTTATATCTAGTGATCTTATATAATTGTTTGTATTTAACTGAAAATATTGTATCTGTATTATGTATGTTTTAGTGTATTATGGATTTTATTTGTATTATGTATTATGTATTTTGTGATTAGTATATTTGTATGTATTATTTTCGTATTGTATGTATTATTTCGCATATTATGTATAATGTTTGTATTGTATTTTATTTTTTATCATGTATGTATTATTATTAGTATATACTCGTATGTATGTATTATTAGTATATATGTATGTATTATTAGTATTATAACTATTATTTTATTATATCTGTATTATTAGTTTAGGGCTAAAATAACCTTTATGGTTGAAAAGCCTTTATGTTGCAAAATAAATAAATAAAATGCTCATCAAAATTATAGGTAAACCATAGGATTGTTTGATAACATTTATTTCGCCGTTTCGCTTACTCCAACACTTACTAGACCGATACTCTAACCTTTCGCTTAACTACAAAAGGCTCATTTACATGACAGCCATTTACAATCTGGACCTGCAGGGTTGAGCGTTAGGTCTCTACTAAACCATCGAATTTTTCCCGTATCCAATTCTTACAATCTAAATTCCATGGAAAAATTCTCAATTCTTCATAAAGACCTTAATGTCCCATTTGTTGATAATTTGGCCCAAAACCAGGTATCACTCCTTCCATGATGAACTCCAATCCCACCCTAACCCACTATAAAAAAATTTTCTTTCACTTTAATTTCTGATAATCCTCGGAGGTGTGTGTAAATAAAATGAACTCGAGTCCTTCTAGTTTAGATTACCTAGAGTGGAAAACATAGTCTTTATGCAATCATTTTGTACTAAACTGATTTAAAATGTTTTATAAGTAAAGCAATTCTGAATCATCGATTTATTTATTTTTTTCACATTTTTCAAATATAAAAAAATAATAAAAACAGGTCTAAGGGAAGATTCAATTGATATATTTAAAATAGTAGGTTTCTATTATCTTCCAAAAAAAGTTTTTACAGAAAAACTTTAACGAGTCAACGTTTCGGGGGCCTTCCCCATCATCAGGACTCACTGAGTTGTCTGACAAGTTAAAAATACATTTTTAAAATTTAAAAATGTTGTCAAATAAGTCTTTAAAATAAGATTATATTGCACAGGAAACAACAATCATCCCACCTCAGATATGAGGCCAAAGAATATCTGAGGTGGGATGATTGTTGTTTCCTGTGCAATATAATTTTATTTTAAAGACTTATTTGACAACATTTTTAAATTTTAAAAATGGATTTTTAACTTGTCAGACAACTCAGTGAGTCCTCCTGATGATGGGGAAGGCCCCCGAAACGTTGACTCGTTAAAGTTTTTCTGTAAAAACTTTTTTGGAAGATAATAGAAACCTACTATTTTAAATATAAAAAAAAAAAATATATATTTGGTTTGTTCAAGCGCAATTTCATAAAATAATGAGTTTTATTTTTTATAATTTATTTTTTCATAGAAGATGGCCTCGGGATCTACTTACTTAAATAAACATCGAAGTACTACCGCTGGGTAGTTTCTTCACAAGCCTTATACGCCTTTTATTATAATTCATCACTTTTACTTATTGTATTTATGTAATATACAGTTGTAAAATTCAATAAAATATAATATAAAATAAAAAAAAATTGTTTTCATATTGTTCTATCACTTAAAAAAAAATTCGAAAGAAATCTAATTATAGAAAAATATACATTATCTGACAAAATTCGGTAAGTGGCACGTTTTAAAATTTTTAAAAAACAAATATTTTGATTTTCTTTCTTCGCTAAAATTGTGCTTTTCGTTTAAGAATCATAATCATATATATATTTTTTCATTTCTTTGACTCCGGAAATCAGGGAAAAATTCACCGTTAATTAATTTCCATTTTTACTTTAAAAAAAAAAAAATAATATTGAATTTTTTTTTTAATATTTCGAAAACCGTTTGAGTTCTAGAACTAAAAGTTTAGATGATTTATTATCATCGATTACTAAAGTTTCGGCAAAAAAAACCTCGGGCGCAGAATTCCCATTCTTACCCAGCTATACTATTTAATAAAAGTTCTTATTTTCATAATATAATTCTTAAAAAGATAAGTATTTGATTCGATCATTGAACAAACGAATTCCTTCAACCAATAATGATACCGAGATTACAAGGATGGGTTTGTGGTCTGACACACAACTAACAGGCTATCATCGGAGTCCTGAGAGGAAGCAGGGAGGACAAACCACCACTCATCGGCGAGTCTCTACAACATAATGTCTTACCTCAACCACAACAACCCACCTATCATCAAAATGGACTCGTCTAATCTTTTCACACTTTCACCAAATAACCAATGAGCTTGCCTTGTCACCCTAGTCCGCTCGTCATTGGTGCTTTCTAAACCAATTGGAGCTGTTTGTCTTAAGGGTCTTGTAGAGAGGAATTTCTAAAGTGAATTGCGAATAAATGGAGTCATTGAAGTCATTTGCTGACCTGTCAATCATTTTTATTTTCTCGTCTCGACCAATCAGAAGAAAGTTCAAGAGCAAGGATGATGCAGAAGGTAAAGGAGTAATTGGACAAACCGATCCGACCTCACGATATTTAGCTTACGTGTTACTTGGAGTTATTTAACAGCAATCAGGCAAAGACAAACTTAATTTTTGGAGAAACTTATTTTGACACGCGATTGTGCGTGGTGTGCGTTAACGCTTTTGGCAAATATTTGGGATAGTAAACACGCATATTAAACCAGACACGCGTATTATACCACCCAGAAATAATTATGGATTTCAGTATAAACATATATTGAAATTTACTTCCGTATTAATCGTTTGTCGCCTCTGAGAGGACGTTACATTTTATTAGCGATTTTTATAGAACGAACTAAGAAATTTTTTTTTTTTTAAATTGTTATTAAGCTGCTAATGGGTAGTTCTTTCTCAAGACAATTGAGACGTTGATTTCCAAAAGGTACTAAAGGACATTTTTTACAAAATTGATATTTTTACATATTTGTATTCTCATAATTTAGTTTTATCAAAATCTTCTATTTGATTTTATCTATTGTACACCTAAGTCCTTTATAAACGCAATTTAGAAATATAATTATTTTCTAAAGGAACTAATTACACATTTAATTTCGTTCTAAATTATACTAAAAAATCTCATTTCATAACTTTAATATGATGTTATTAATATACTAAAAAAACAATTCTGGATTTTTATGCGAAAACAATCAAATTAGGTAATTTAATAATATAATAATTAGTGATTTTCGCGTCTCCTGTAAAATTTCCTAGAATGGATATAGTACCTTTTGGAAATCAACGTCTCAATTTCATGACATTTCTTCTCTAACTCATTAATTCATATTTACTCATTATTTTGTATAATAAGTTCAGGTACAGTCAATAGAACACACAATTAAGTATAAACTTAATTTGCTGGTGCCGACGTTACGGCCTAAATTATAGGCTTTCTTTAGGGCGATTGAGAGAGCTGAGCGAGCGTCACAACAACTATTAGGTTGTGTCACATGAAATGTCCATTTTCAAGGTAAAGGATTTTAATTAAAATTACGATATGAAAACAAGATAATTTTATTCGAAGTATTTATCTTCTTTTTCTACACATTTTTCCCAACGTGACACCAACTTTTTTATCCCCGAACTGAAAAACTCTGAGCTTTGAAGTGAAACAAAATCTGAAAACGCACTTTTCACTTGATCATCAATATCAAAAAGTTTTCCTAGCGTTGTCGTGTAAGAGATGGTTGATTTTGTGTGCATTTGGTCAATTTCATTGCAGTACGTTGTAGAGGTAATGGTTTAACCTCTAGGTAAAAAGGAATAATGAATTATCCTAGCCATGGACCACCATACTGTAACCATCGTTATCCCCAGCTGGAAACTTAGCAAGCCAACGGAGAATGGTCCGTTCATTAACACTCCTTCCCCACACGCCTTGCAAATATTTCTAGCGGCCTCAGCTGCTGAATGGCCCAGTTTAAACTCGTACAAAAATATTACTAGAAAATCGCGTGTTTCCATTTAATATTTGGAGGTATACTAAAAAGTGATTAATTGATTGGGAAGCTAATATTTATAATACAAAGGTAGAGGATTAGTAACTGTTTACTTTAAATATGTAAACATTCGGAAGAAAACAACAGAGACCTGCAAAATCCTTTATCTATTTCAGAAACTATATAAACGGACATTTCATGTAAAACAACCCAATAGTAAATTAAGTTTATACTTAATTGTGTTTTCTATTGACTGCACCCTGAGCTTAATATATAACATATTTCTCCCTTATATACACACAGCCAACCGTTCTCACTTCATCGTGTTATATAATACAGTTGTAAATTACAATAAATAAATTTTTAAAAAATATTATTAGAAACACATATTTCCAGTAATTTTCTGTTAAAATATCACAAAAAATAGATTTTTTTTTTTTTTTTAATTTCATTAAATCTCGATAGACACGTTTTGCATAGATTATATTATCCTCTTTATATCACTTTACATTACCTTATACAACTTTGTGCTTAAGATAATTTTTACTTTCAATTACTATATATAGTAATGGAAAGTATTGCGATCGTGAAAATTTTCGAATTTCAGTTATCAACGGAAATACACGTTTTAGGGTCCCCTGAGTTCAAATAACCAAGTCCCGCAAAAAGGTGTAGTAACTCTCGGGCGGAAACGGCAAGTCCTATGAAACTGAAATTTCATATTTAAAACAAATATACGCCCGAGACGTTACAAAACCTTTTTCATCAAAGTGAGCTTACCAGAAGAGCCACTTTATACTATGCATTTTGCACCTTTTTTCGATTTTCTCGAAAACGGTTCTGAAGGTTTTGATCAAACTCGCTATATCGATGTAACATTTAATGGGCTTTAATATCATGTCGGTTTTATTTTGATAAAAATAGTCTGGCAGGGCTTAAATGCCGAGAGTTTGAATTTTCTTCCTCTAAAGTACCTTCAATTTTGTTGATTCTATAAAAATAATTATATAATCTTGTTACCACTGATGAACTAAAGGAGAAAACTGAAAAAAACATTTTTTTAATGGAACTTTTCGTTTTTGAACATAAGAACAGTAATATACATGTGTAATATACCGTTGGAAAGCTAAATATTATACACAAGAACTTGTAAAAGTTAATAGAGAGTGATAAAAAGCCGATAAAACTAAATGATTGTTTTAGATAATAATATCATAGGTTTTTTATTAAAACACATGTGTCTATAGAAATTTAATTTAATTAATTCTTTAATGGTTTCACTCATTTCTATCTCTTACTGTTTTTGAAAATTCTTTAATCGAATCTAAATACGGGGGTAAGTGAAAGTCGTGTGTTAGCCGCACCAGATTTTTTTATTTATAAATAGAGAATTATCTATATTATATTTCCGAAAGAGATATCCCATAAGGTAGATACCAGAACGGTTGGTATATCGATTCAACGCGACCGTCAGAGCATAACGTTCCGCACCTGACCCTTCCCAACCATCCTCTCTTTTCATTGGTTATCCTCAACAATGTCTAAATGAAAGGCCAACGCCTATTGGAGGAGGCGAATTTAATATAGTAAACATTTATTGATCCAAATAGAAAACGAAAATTAAAATACTAGTAATATTTTATGCAAACTAGGTCACAACCTACGTGTTAGTTGTGTTTATATACAGAAGAAACGTTTACTGTAAACATATATATATATATATATATATATATATATATATATATATATATATAATAAATAAATATAAGATCAAAAAAGAATTATACAAAGATGATTGTAGAGTTGCTACTAATCTGTGTTCAATTACGTCATCGTTGCAGATTGAACTTGAATTCGACGCTTATATAGATTTAAGATCCATTTTTTAGTATTATCTTTCATTTCTAAACTACAATAATTTATTTTTTTTTTAAATTAAGACTCATAACTACAGCTCCACGTTACTTAAAAAAATACTGACTGAAATAAATAAACACATACTGATAGATGACATACAGACTGATAGATGACAAAGCCAGAACTGAAATGTCTGTTTTAAGAAGGATAAAAAAAGAACTGGATGAGAGATCAACTCATTTAATTAAGCTATTCAAGCCTTATTTTAAAAATCCTTCTCCACGCCTAAGATATCCTCCACATCAACTTCCATCAGCAGATTTACTGATTATCACTTTAGAGTTTAACAGTTGAGAAGTTAAAAAATTAATTTTTAATTTTATTGTAATATTCCTAATATCCGGAAGAAATTGAGTAATATTTGACGTAGAAAAATTAAGGATGATTTTTTTTTTTATATATTACTTCCAAAGGACCTTTTTATTTAAATGAACTAAGACGTTGGGGGCAAAGATAAGATGGGTGAGATACCCCGAAGCGTCGATTTGTGATGGTACTTTAAATAAAAAGGTCCATTGGAAAAAATATTTTAAAAAAAAATTATTCCAAAATTGTCTACCTTAAATTATTTTTTAAATATGTTATACCAGGCAAGGTTCCTACCTGGATAGGCAAAATCTAGGACTCCCACATCGTCTGAACAGCCACAATAGTTACGTTAATTTTGTTTTAACTTCATTTTATTTGCATTTATTACTGAGATAATTAGTATTCGTCGAACCGACTGGTAGACGTCCGAAAGGTAGACCGAAGCGTCGATGGGAGGATTGCGTTAAGGCTGATCTTGGGGGCATGGGCTTGAACGGTGATCATTGGACGAACCTGTGTAAGCAGAATGTAGTTGTATCGGCATCGAATCTTCGGGTTCGGTAAGCCTATTATTATTAATAATGTAAGTCAATCGAATATGGTTTGTTGTAGTTGAAACACGTAACTCAGTATGAAGGGTATCGTTTGAAACATATGTTTGTGAGTTCGTTAAAAATCTGGTGCGAGCAACACACGACTTTCACTTACCTCAATTTTTCAAATCAATTAAAGAATTTTCAAGCACAGTTAGAGATAAAAATACGTGAAACTATTAAAGAATTAATTAAATTAAATTTCTATAGAAATATGTGTTATATTAAAAAATCTATTATATTATTATCTAAAATAATCAGTTAGTTTTTTTATTTTATTTTCGTCACTCTGTATCTCCTTTAGTTGGGTATTGAATTCATTCAATTTATATATTTACCTGTTTTTCGTCAGTGGTAACAAGATAATATAGTTATTTTTATAGAATCAACAAAATTAAAGGTACTTTAGAGAAAGAAAAATTAAAATATCGGAATTTGAGCCCTGTCAGACCATTTTAATCAGAATGAAAACTACATGATATTAAAGCCCATTAAATTTTACATCGATATAGCGAGTTTAATTAAAATCGTCGGAACCGTTTTTGAGAAAATCGAAAAAAGGTGCGAAATGCACGGTATAAAGCGGCTCTTCTGGTGAGCTCATTTTGATGAAAAAGGTTTTGTATCGTTTCAGGCGTATATTTGTCTTAAATATGAAATTTCAGTTTCATAGGACTTACCGTTTCCGCCCGAGAGTTACTACACCTTTTTGCGGGACTTGGTTATTTGGACTGAGGGGTCCCTAAAACGCGTATTTCCGTTGAAAACTGGAATTCGAACATTTTCACGATCGCAATACTTTCCCTTACTATATATAGTAAGTGTAAGTAATTATCTTAAGCACAAAGTTGTATAAAGTAATGTAAAGTGATGAAAAGAGGATAAAGATGAAAATATAATAGATTATTTAATGCAAAACGTGTCTATCGAGATCCAATGAAAAGTTAACCTTTTTCCACCTTTAACTTCATTAAAAATATAAAAATTATGTTTTATATTAATTAGTCGGCTTGGTTTTAACACAAATGCTTAAAACTTCCACTTCACTACAAAAATACTCATTTAAATGACAATCATATGGCCGATATGGACTTACGGAGTAGTGCTGTGGGGCTCCACTAAATCATTATACTGTTTTCGTATCCAATCCTTACGATCTAATGTTCGAGGCATGTTTTTAAAATAAGTACCGCTTCGGAATTAAAAAAAGACATGCAAAGATATCGAAATAATTTTATTTTTATATGAAAGCCTGTACCTTAATCTAATTTTCTACATAATTTCCATGAATTTTGAGGCACTTGTCATAACGCGGCACCAGTTTTTGAATACCCTTCTCAAAAATTCTGCCGCCTGACTTGTTAACCACTGCATCACAAATGTTTTGACTTCGTTATTGTCTTAAAAAGACGTGGCAAATTGCATGAAAATGCCCGTCCACATTTGGCTAATCGGACCAAAGATCTCATCAAATCATTTAAATGGGAATCTCTAGATCATCCTCCATACAGCCCTAATCTGGCGCCTAGCGACTACCATTTGTTCCTGCACTTGAAGAAACACCTGGGCGGTCGGTAAAGTAAAAATTGGGATTAAAAGTTTTTATTTTTCATATGTGTCTTTTTAGCAGGTCCGTATATTTGGCAAGCGTAAGTCCATATTGTTTTTTTTATAAATAAGTTTATACATTAAGTTTCTGTCTGGTTTATAATTTAGAACGAATATGTAGTATCGAATATAATAATCTTATTCGAATTGTTGGTGATTCTATAATAATTATTGTTTATATAAATTTATATTAGTTTATTTAAGGTTCATTTGTTTTTAAAAATACGAAGTAATAATGCTGATTAACTTACGCGGTTACCAGAAGGGCGCGCATGCGCATTACCGAGCGTTATACAGTGTCGGAGATTAAATGTCGCAGTCGAAGTCGAGTCCCAGTCGAGTCGTAGTCGAGTCGTGAGTGAGTACGTACTACAGGACTTCCATCCAGTCACACAGGGTGACCATCTAGTCCCACAGGGGGACAGCAGAGACTCATAATCGAAAAGACAAGTCCCACAGGGGGACAGCAGATAAGCTTACCTTACATATTAATAAAACATTAAAGGACTACTAATTAACAATTATAGTATTTAATTTCAATCAGTACTATTACTTTACCACATTAGAATTGGGCATTCATTTTATTATTTTATTCTGTATTATAAATTTTAATTAAACATTTCCTTTTATACATAGTCTGGCGTATTTATTTCACATGCAATATATAACCAACGCACATAACCAATTTATTAACATTATTTACAAACATTTTTTGGTCAATCTCCGGACCGGATGAAAATTAATAATGAGTTTTATTGCAATGGTTATGTGCGTGTGTTAGATATTGCCTGTAACAATTGATGTAAACAGATGCAGGTGCAGTAAGAATACGGTATTATCTATACTAGTAGAGTATTAAGTTTTAAACATTAATTCGATATCAACATGATAACAGTAATACTGAATGCCCAACACTTTAGTTGTTTATACTTATTTTAAGAAACATTTATTTTTGAATTTAAGAATTGTTTATTTTCATTAATATAAAGAATTTTTTTATTATTTTAACTAATTATTTTGAGGTTTAAAAATTAATTTAAAATATTAGTTTTAGATTGATTTTGTGTTTTATTTTTTATTTTTAATCCATGTATTTATTGGATTATTGCACATAGAGTATTATCATTTAATTTATTTTTTACACAGGCATTTCTTTTTGTATTAATTACGTTAGATATTTAGGATTACAGCTGCACTATAATTTTCTATATACAATATTTTGAAAGGATTGTTATTGTAGAGATTTATTTATTTTATAGATGGTTATTTTTTTTATTATTGAATAATTAATTATTAGATGAAAATTATTAATCAAATTAATTATTAACATTTAATTTTCATTAATCAATTGGAAACTGTTAGTCGATATTGATTATAATTTGTGAAGTTTCACCAACATGGCTTCCCCAGATTTACAAATTAAAGGTATTCGGGCTGCCCTTAAACTATTGCGTAAAGATCTTGCTCAGATTTATAATGTAGGCATGTCACAACAAGAGGGGATGGCAAATACTTTTAAGGCTATGGCTCCAACTTCTGAATCGATCAAATCTAATTATTTAAAAAAAGTTTGAGGAATGTCAACTCCTAGCTATTACTTCGGAAAAAGATAGCTTGTTTCCGACGGATGATGATATAAAAGAGAGAGGGGAAATTAACGCTCTTTATTACAAAATTATAGAACTCCAACAATCGAGACATGAGGGAGATAATTCAAAATTTGAAAACGTTTCTTCTAGAGTGTGTAGCAATCGAAGATTACCTCGGATAGAATTACCACAATTTGACGGCAAAATTCAAGACTGGCCTAAATTCAAACAACTGTTCGTTAGCATGATTCATACAAATGATGATATCCCGACTATTGAAAAATTCCATTATTTGAATACATCAGTCCAGGGTGAAGCGTTAGCTCTTATAGCTCCTTTCAGTTTGGATGAACTAAAATATCAAAAGGCTTGGGATGCCTTAACGGACAGATACAATAATAAACGATTACTTGCCACAGCATATATAGATCAAATTCTGGAATTTTCTTCTCATAAGGGATCTCCAACAGTTCAATCCCTCCAGTCCTTTATAAGGGTGGTAGCTGAAAGTATAGCAGCTTTTCGATCAATAGATATACCTGACCAAGCTGATTTCCTTTGGTTGACATTAGCGCTGAAAAAACTTGATCAAGAAACCAGACATAATTTTGAAGTAGAGGTAGTAACGACTGAATGGCCCACCTTTAAACAACTAGTAGATTTCGTGCAGGGAAGGAGTCGAGCAATGCAGCTCTCTGATCCTAAGCTCACTAATTCATTTAAACAAAGGCCTAAGACGAACGTTCTTGCAACTACTTCTACACCTCCTAATCAATGCAAATCACAAGTATGCTCGTGTAAACAGTCTCATATCTTAGTGCGATGTCCTATTTTTCATTCTAAGAGGCCTGCGCAACGCATGTCTTTCTTAAAGGATAAAAACGTATGTTACAATTGCTTAAGAATAGGTCATCGAGCATCAGTATGTCGAACATTAGGTCGCTGCCGAATTTGTAAGGGTAAACACCATACATGGCTTCATGTAAATAGGGGATCAAGTGTACACCCTCCAGTCAATCAAAACTCTTCTCCAGTTGTGAATAGCCAATATATTTCATCTGCCTCTGAGCAAAGAGGTTCTAAGGTAGAACCAGGAACATCAACGCTGGTTGGTAGTGTGACGGGACCTGCACAGGTACTTCTAGGCACTGCCATTGGTCTCATTCACAATTCAAACAACATACTTCAACCTGTTCGCTTCTTAGTCGACTGTGGATCTCAATTATCTCTCATGACAACGAAATGCGCTAAAAGGTTAGGTCTCTCTTGGCATGCAACTACTCACAAACCACTTGGAGCAGGAGGTGTTCCAGTACCTAAGGTCAAAGGAAAGGTGGAGTGCCGCATTTATTCCAGGATCAATCGAGAGCAATATTTGGAAGTCGAGCCTTTGATTGTTGACTATTTAACGGGAGATCTACCTACTTCGGCAATTCAACCTATACAAGGGTCTTCTGAACAACCGTTCGCTGATCCACTATTTTGGGAATCTCGTGAGATCGACATGCTCCTTGGAAACGACTGTTTTATTGATATGATCACTGGCAGTCCGGTCATTCTAGAAAATAATTATAAGGCTCTTCCAACATATTTTGGACTTATCGTCATGGGAGGCGCCAATATAGATTCCATTTCGAACTTAAGCTGCCACTGTGTGCTAGAATCACCGATTAATGAAGACATACTATCCAAATTCTGGTCCATCGAAGAAGTAGAAGGTTCAGTTGATTATGCCCAACGTCATCCTTGTGAAGAACATTTCTTGAAAACATACAATCGTGATGCTACTGGCAGATATATTGTGGCCCTTCCATTCAAAGAAACTCCTGAAGACATACCAGAAGCTGATTTGCTACATATGCGATCTGAAGACAATCCCGGGGACTTGGCATCTCGTGGGACAACTCCAGAATTACTGAAAGATGACAGCCTATGGTGGGCGGGCCCGCTATGGCTACAGACGCATCCACTCGTTCTACCACAGCAGCCAGATATTTACAAACATCAGGCACCGGAAATAAAACCTGGTTCCATATTAACACATACAGTCCACAATAACCAACTTGATGGTACTTATCTTATGATCCTAAACTGGATGAATCATCATTCACGTTATAATAAAGTTGTCAGAACCCTTGCCTATATTCTAAGATTTATACATAACATCAGGAATCCGATCAAAAGATTTCACGGTGCACTAAAGCTACAGGAGCTTAACAGATCTCGAGAAGTACTCACAATTGCTACTCAACGGTATGAGTTTGAAAAAGAATTTTCTTGGAAAGAAAATAGACCGTCTTCGAAGCGCCTTCTAATTCTAGATGTATTCTCAGATGACCGAGGAGTCATGAGAGTCGGAGGTCGCCTACAAAATTCATTTTTATCACAGGAAATAAAGTCACCAATTATTCTTCCGGGAAAATGCCATCTAATGACTATCGAGGCTATTCTAAACTCTCGCCCTATTACACCGCTAAGTAATGAAGATACAAACCATGGGAATTTTCTTACACCAGGTCATTTCCTCATTGGTGCTCCTCTTTTAAGTGTTCCAGAAGAAGATTTGACAAATATAAACATAAATCAACTCTCTAGATGGCAACTTGTGTCACAAACTGTGCAACAATTTTGGAGAAGATGGCATGTAGAATACCTACATACCTTACAAAAACGAATTAAGTGGTATCATCCAAACAACCAACCACAAATTGGGGATCTTGAATTACTACCTGGTGCTTCTACTAGCCCATTAAATTGGAAGTTAGCCAAAATAGAACAGGTCCATCCAGGAAACGACAATATTACTAGAGTAGTTACCATAAAAAATCAGCGAGGATGCCATAAACGATTCGTTCACAAAATTATCCCCATTGCCTTTTTAAACAACATTTCATGATATCGTTCCTTGTAAAACCATACGGTTTTAGGTGGGCGGGATGTTGGTGATTCTATAATAATTATTGTTTATATAAATTTATATTAGTTTATTTAAGGTTCATTTGTTTTTAAAAAATACGAAGTAATAATGCTGATTAACTTACGCGGTTACCAGAAGGGCGCGCATGCGCATTACCGAGCGTTATACAGTGTCGGAGATTAAATGTCGCAGTCGAAGTCGAGTCCCAGTCGAGTCGTAGTCGAGTCGTGAGTGAGTACGTACTACAGGACTTCCATCCAGTCACACAGGGTGACCATCTAGTCCCACAGGGGGACAGCAGAGACTCATAATCGAAAAGACAAGTCCCACAGGGGGACAGCAGATAAGCTTACCTTACATATTAATAAAACATTAAAGGACTACTAATTAACAATTATAGTATTTAATTTCAATCAGTACTATTACTTTACCACATTAGAATTGGGCATTCATTTTATTATTTTATTCTGTATTATAAATTTTAATTAAACATTTCCTTTTATACATAGTCTGGCGTATTTATTTCACATGCAATATATAACCAACGCACATAACCAATTTATTAACATTATTTACAAACACGAATGTTTAGCGTTTTACGTTTTTTCTTGACGTGTGGGCCCCATGTCAACCTCTTCTCAAATATAAGTCCCAGGTACGTTACTGTATTTGATTGTAAGATATGTTAAATGGATATAGTTTCATATTAAGATTTGATTATCTCTGCACAAATATACATTTGGGAGTTGCAGGATTGCAGATATGCTACGCCTGAAAGTAAAAGTAATACGTGGATGGGGAAGTCGAGAAGCAAAACGGGGTATTTACATCTCAACTGCGAGAAGACGAGATAATTGTTTGTTGAATTATTTATTATAGCACAAAACTTCATTTCATTTACAAAACATTACTGTACTTTTAAATAATTCCTAAGACTCATAAAACTTGGACATTAACACAAGAGATAACAGACTTTATTTGTAGTTGTAATTCCAACTCCATTGCGGTCGCTTTAACACATCATACTACATAATTTAAAACAAAAAAATTGATTGGTAAGAATAATATGTAACACAATATAATTAAATTTTTTAATCTTCATAATTTCTTTCATTTTTTTCCATTCAAATTATGCAAACAAAGAAAAATAAAATATTTTAATTGTTTTTTTAATATATATATTTTTTTTAACATCATTTATTGAAATTTATAACTGTACTTCAAGGTACAACAAGTAAATGTGACTAAAGTTAAATGGCGTGAAACAAACTTGAAGAACTACCCAATGGCAGCACTCCTGTCTTTTTTTTTAATATTAAATTTGGTTTCATTCTTTAAATTTGATGTTATGAATAACTTCTTACCTATCGACGTTTCTTGCAAGAACGAAAAGAGATAAATCAACCGGTTTTTGAGGATTTACTTTTAAATTGATTAATTCATAATTAAAATATAAATCGAACCAATGACTAAGAAAAAAATAAGTAAAATTAAATTTTTAACAGAACTTTTTCGTCAGAATGTTTATATTAACAAAACAAAAGAGATTTTAATAATATACAATTACCGGCATAAAATGTATACTTCATTGATATGCCAATAAGTAAATTAAAAGGTAAACTTTCATGAGTCTGTATTTTTTTTATCATCCAATTGGCATTTCCTAAATGAAATATTATTAAAAAAAAAAAAAAAAAGATGACCAAGATCAAAATTTTTGACTGAAATCTTCAAGCAAATTTTAGGTCTTTTATTCAGAAATAATAAGACTTTATTATTATTATTATTTTATGTATACTTTATTTTTAATTATATAAAGCGTAATTTATACAAACATTTTGTATGTTTGTTTATCCGTCTAAATTAAATTGCATTGAACTTTGAAAACATTTTTGAGTTGATAAAATTTGAGAAAACCGAAATTCTAGAAATTTAAATTATTAAAATAGTTGTTAATAATAAATCCTATAAATTAGATTCCTTTCCAAATTTTAAGTATGATTTTTTTTCTAACGTTCGCAGTTTTTTTTTGCTTGAAATACTAAAATTAAACTAATAGTATTTTTTTTTATTTACATGATAGTTTAATCTTTGATAAAAAAAAATTGAGAATGGTTTTTAATGTAATAAAAAGACTCATCACTTGAATTATTTAATATCACTAAATATTCTATATAATGTTTTTTTTGGTTGTTTTTTTCGTATCCAGTTTTTTATATATACAGAAATAGAAGGAATTGGATATATTTAATTTTAAAAAAAACTAATATATTAAGTAACAACAACAAGATGAGAAATAGTGTCCGAAACGTTACCGAATGAATTAATATACCAATTAAGAAAAATAAATATGCGTAGGTTTGCTTAAATTAAATTCCTTAATATAATTTTTTAAAAATTATAATAGAGATTTTCTAAGTATAATCTGGTATTCTACTTAGGAATTTATGCGGATTTTTTTTTGTTTAATTTAGATTTTAAAAACACTTCTAACAGTAAGGAAGAGGTTCTAATATGATATAAATATTAATATTGATTTAAGAAAGATATATATATATATACATATATATATATATATATATATATATATATATATATATATATATATATATATATATATATGTATATATATATATATATATATTGTTTATTTTAGTGAAATTTCCTGATAATAATTAAAAATGGTTATATTTAAAAAAAAACTAATAGGTTAAGTAATAACAACAAGATGAGAAACGTTACCGAATGAATATACCAATTAAGAAAAATAAATATGAGTAGGTTTGCTGAAATAAAATTCCTTAATAAAAATTTTAAAAAATTATAATAGAGATTTTCCAAATATAATATGATATACTTACTACTTAGAAATATATGAGGATTTTGTTTTTGATTAAGTTTTTAGAAACACCAATAAGAGTAAGGAAGAGGTTCTAATATGATATAAATATTAATACTGATTTAAGAAAGAGAGATATTTATATGTTTATGTAAATAAATTTTTTTTGTAATAAAGAAAAATAAATTAAAGCCAAACAGATATAATTATTTTATACCAATAAATATTGTAGTTTAAAATATACATAATGAATAATATGAGAAACTACTATGAAAAATGTGAGTTTTTTTTTTCAACACCCTTATCAGTAAAAGAATAGGATTCGTTAGATAAAGGGAGACATGAAAGTATAACGTGATAAATTTATAGAAAAATCGAACAGTGGCGTTTGAAAAAATGTTAAAAATAGATAAATTGGACGATAAACGTTGATATATAAAACAAAATACTAATGAAGAAAATATATATATGAAATGGTTGATTAAAATAAAATTTTCTAATAAAAAAAATAATCAAGAAGATATATATGTATTATATATTCGAATATATAAGACAAATAAATATATAAAAAAATTTAAGACACTTACCTGGTGCAGAGATTGGATATTACGCGGCTTAGAGAATAGAGACGAGACACACAGACTACACCACTCACTGTACTGCCCAAGACTGACTGGAATCGGGTTGCCGGGACCCCCACCAGCTTCTTCCGCTATCTGGAGGGGTAGTCTGGATGTCGTTCGAGGATATAGGGGAAACACTCCCGGAGATCTAAAGGAAGTGGTATTTCTTAATATGTAATCGAAAAATCTCAGTCTATGTAAACTGATATCGCGATTTTTGGTTTCCTCGAACTACGTCTCAACCACGAGACGGATTTTCATATGATTTTACTATAATTTAGACCATTCTTTCACAATGCTTTATAAGTAAAACACATTGCAATAAAGTTCTTTGTTGGAAGGTAAAATTAAATTATCTCTAATCAAGTCATCAAAAAATAATTCCTGAATGATGATTTGTAATATAGACGTAGTAGCTTTACCCCGCGGCTTTGCACGCGACTAATTAATTTTTTTTTTTAATGCTCCGAATTAAGAAAATTGTTGTTTATTATAACTATGTTAGGTAATGTTATACAATAGAAATATACCTGAGATAGCAGTGGGTTAAACTTTTAACAATGTCTATGTACGACAAATAAAAGATTATTGCTGGTTGTAAGATATTTATAAGATAAGTTTTTTTTTTATAATCTTATAGTTCGTAATATGAATGCATCTTGAAATCCTTGAGTATCACGGATGGATTTGGAAATAAATTTATTAATTTATCCATTAAGCATTCCGTGTACACCGAGATATCGTTAATTAATAAAAAATGATAGATTAATTCTAAAGAACGGGCATCACCACTTAGATTTGTTTCGGTATTTATTGGGTTGTTTCACATGAAATGTCCGTTTTTATAATTTCTGAAATACATAAAGGATTTTGCAAGTCTGTTGTTTTCTTCCGAATGTTTACATATTTAAAGTGAACAGTTACTAATCCTCTACCTTTGTATTATAAACATTAGCTTCCCAATCAATTACCCACTTTTTAGTATACCTCTAAATATGAACATGGAAACACGCGATTTTCGAGTAATATTTTTCTAGGAGTTTAAACTCGGCCATTCAGCAGCTGAAGCCGCTAGAAATATTTGCAAGGCGTTTGGGGAAGGCAGTATTAATGAACGGACCGTTCGCCGTTGGTTTGCTAAGTTTTCAGCTGGGGATACCGACATGGAAAACTTGCCCCGAGGAAGACCTCCGTCCGTAATAGACAACGATGTCCTCAAACTACCACTAACTTATCAACAACAGAGTCAAGCAAAGAAGGAACTAATTTCATTTGGATTTGGGCACCAAGAGTGGCATTGAAGCAAGCCCATATTTAATTTAAAAGTTGTTTCAGAATATGGAATTAAATGATTGATGAACTTATTTATTCAGGACCGAATAATATTGAAAATAGTGGTATGTTTATTTTAGAGGTAAAGTATATTATTCTATTGGGTTCTTTCACATGAAATGCCCGTTTTTATAGTTTCTGAAATACATAAAGGATTTTACAGGTCTCTGTTGTTTTCTTCCGAATGTTTACATATTTAAAGTAAATAGTTACTAATCATTTACCTTTGTATTATAAACATTAGCTTTCCAATCAATTACCCACTTTATAGTATAATATTTTTGTACGAGTTTAAACTCGGCCATTCAGCAGCTGAGGCCGCTGGAAATATTTGCAAGGCGTTTGGGGAAGGGAGGATGATACCGACTGGGAAAACTTGCCCCGAGGAAGACCTCCGTCAGTAATAGACAACGATGTCCTCTAACATACAGTAGAAGGAAACCCCTACCAAACAGTTAAGGGACTCTCAGCACAACTAAATGCAAGTGCATCTACCGTTTCCAGACATTTAAAAGTGTATTGGGAAAGTAAAACAGCTCGATACATGGGTACCTCATGATCTAACTGAGCGGCAGCATGACCCCATGTTTCAAAACATACCGTGCAAAAATTGAAAGAACTGGGCTATGAAGTTCTTCCGCACCCACCTTATTCACCCGACTTATCTCCAACAGATTACAACCTGTTAAAAGGAAATCTTTTTGAAAATGATGATCAAGTGAAAAGTGCGCTTTCAGATTTTGTTTCACTTCAAAGCTCAGAGTTTTTCAGTTCGGGGATAAAAAAAGTTGGTGTCACGTTGGGAAAAATGTGTAGAAAAAGAAGGTAAACACTTCGAATAAAATTATCTTGTTTTCATATCGTATTTTTATTAAAAATCCTTTACTTTGAAATCGGACATTTCATGTGACACAACCCAATAGTAATAGGTTTCAGTTTTATTCTGTCAAATTTACTAGTCAAATAGCACATTATTAGAAGTATAAATATGAATATGAAATTATCTACAATTCGAGTTATTCGATAAATTACAAAAAATTTTAATGTGAATACGGGGACAGTAATTCACCGCATAGCTACAAAACTTTACATCTTAACACAAAACCGATGAATGTGATTGGCATATAAATGCGCTCATGACTCAGTTATTTTTAACGCTAGAGAAAAGTATGTATAGAGTTTTAGAATCAGTAAACAGCGACGAAAAAAAAAAAAACAGGAAAATTTTTGTTCAGTACAATCTACAATAACATGCCAGTAGCAAGTAGCCTATACCCTTAATTATCTAATGCTGACATTTTTGTTATAAACCATAATTATTCTGTACCATCGTTACTTCTTTGTAACATAAATGCGTATATTTTTCACTTGAGGCTGAACCCTTCCAACTGAATAAGCTCGCATTTTTTATTTGATTTTTTTTTTTTTTGGGTTCAAAATTTTTTTCAAAACACAACGTTTTTCAGCCTATTGGTCATTTAAAAAAAAAAAAACCAAGAACAATGACCAACATATGAATTTGATAAAAAACAACACACCAAACATGGCTATGAAACGAAATATGCTTGATATAAATATTTTAGTATATTTGCTATTACTGATCAAATTAAGACCATTTTGCTCCCAGTTAGTTAGAAATTCGATTATCGTTGAAATTAGTAGTAATAATTTTTCAGGAGATGTAAAGTTTTTTATTTATTCGAAAACCAATTTTATTTTACGTTTTAGAAAAATATTTTTTTCACCCACTTGGAAGAGGATTTTTTCCAAATCCAGCCTTATTGCTGCAGATAGTAGGATGAACCTCCTGGAAAAATTTTAGCTACACAACCCTTGTCATTTTTGAGGTACTGCGATGACCAGAAAATTGATCCAAATGGCACTTTCTTTTATAAATATAGATAGATAATGGGCGAATACTCAGAAAAAAAAGTACTTAGTACTGTAATCAACATAATTCTCGCTTCGAAGTACAGTACTCAGCATTTTTTGTTCTTTTGAGTACTGGATTAATTTTTTATATGAGATCGCCAGAGTAGACATATTAAGTACTACACATATTAAGTACAGGTTTTATACTTTTTGAGGTCTATTAATAATTAGGCTCACACAAGCGGTGCGGCTGAGATAGAGGCGCTGGGATCTCTTGGATTCCTCTTTTTCCTCCACAAGAGGGAAAGGCGCGGTCTGGGGTCCCTATAGCAGTTGTATATATTGTATATAGTTATGATTGTTTGTATGATGTTTATTTATCTCAATTATAGGTTGTTGTTTTGATTTGTTGTTTTTTTTATTTATTTATTATTATTTTATTGTGTATATATATATATATATATATATATATATATATATATATATATATATATATATATATATATATATATATATATATATGAATTTCTTTATTTTCTATTTTATGTAATTTGACTATTATTATTATTTTCTGTATATATTATATGAATGTGGTCTCATATCACTATTATTATTGTTCATTTTGTAACAAATTGTAATATATCTCAATAAATAAATAAAAAATAATAATTCATTTAGGCCATTTTTTTCATATTATCGATTTCTTTATTCTCTTTCTATAAAATCGATATAGGGCTCTACTATTATGTTGTTGTTTTTTTTTACTTGAGCAATCATATGGCATTTAATATGGAATTTAAGACCGCGAACTTGCCCCTCGAGGATTTTTTCTATTCTATGCCCAAAGTCGCGGATTCAAACCCGGCAGATGGTCCTATCATATGGTTTATTTTTTTAGCTAAAATTACAAAAGAAAAAATTCATTTCATTCGAAGTATGAAATAACTAAGGATTTTTTACTCCCTTAAAAAAAATCTAAAGCCATCTGCCGGGTTTGAAAGTGCGAACATTGGGATATAATATAAATCCTTAACTACTTACAAAACCCTTTTAAGGGTCACCGGTGGTGATACGTGGCTAGTATAGCAGCCATCTATGCCCAAGGTCGGGGGTTCAAACCCGGAAGAAGGCTCTATCATATTTTTTTTTTCAAGTAAATTCATATCTTTTTACAGCTCTTTCGAAGCACAAAATAACCAAGGGTTTACTCCCTTAAAAAATCCTTACCTAATATATGTAGGTAATATGTGGTAATCTACTATGGCAACCTAATATAAAAAAGTAATCAAATACTCATAATTCCTTAGTAATTACAGTGCTCAGTACTTTTTTTTTCTGAGTATTTGCCCATCACTGGTTATAATATGGTTAGAAAGCAGAAGATTTTATAAAACTTAATATGCAATAAAATAATTCGTATACGTTATATAGAAAGTTGCTCTTTTCTCTTTCAGTTAGTTATTTAATTTGTTCAACTTATATATTTACCTGATTTTTATCATTGCTAACATATATGATATATTCATATAAAGATAAGTGAGATGAACAACGGCTTAAGGTTTTCGAAAATAAGGTACTGCGTAAAATATTTGGTCCGAAGAGAGATGAGGGCACTGGGGAGTTTAGAAGGTTGCACAACGCGGAATTGCGGAACTTGTATCCTGTGAATATAATTGAGTTGATAGCGTCGCAGAGACTCAAATGGGCGAGTAAAATTGTTGGGCTCGGTGAGGAACGGATTCCGAGGAAGTTGGTATTCGCTGATCCGACTGGTAGGCGTCCGAAAGGTAGGCCGAAGCGTCGATGGGAGGATTGCGTTAAGGCTGATCTCGGGGGCTTGGGATTGAACGGTGAACATTGGACGAGTCTGTGTGGACAGAGTTTGGTGGTATCGGCATCGAACCTTCGGGTTTTATTTTAATTTTATACAAATTTATTTTAATTTATTAATTTATTTTAATTTTTTTCATTGCACTATTGTAAATAATAATTCATTCGACATTCGATATAGTAGGCAAATGTTATCTTAAGGCACCCTGTCCCAGAATAAAATAATTTTTCTATTCTATTCTGTTCTAAATAAATAATTCTTACACATTAATTTTCATTTGGAAAATCCTCATATTTTGAATCAGTAAACCTGAAGGGCCATTCTATACCATGTGTAAAGGGGACAGCTATAGACTGCTGCCATCTAGTAGCGGCCTGAGTTACCTCCTCAACAGCCCAGGATCCTCTGGTTCAGACAAGAAAGATAAGGAAAGGTATTTGATGAGCATATTTGCCCTTACTTAGTTATAGGACGCATTTTTTTCTAGATGGATTCCTATAAAGCTTGGAGGAGTAAACTAGTAAGCGTAAGCCAACCTAGGATGAAGAATAGTGATTTAATAATAATAATTTATTTATTTATTCTGGAACAAGTACCTTTAGAATAAAACAATATATAATAATGAGAGATTTACTGTCTTAGAGTAAGACTAAAAAAAAAAATATATGTGATGATTAAAGAATATAATAATCAAATAATTATCATGTTCCCATACATAACCTAGACTAAAAAATAAAATAAAATTCATAGTTAATTAAAAAAATAAAATAAAAAATTAAGAAACACTTCTGTAACTTTTTATATTTACATATTTTCATGGAAACTAGATTAGTCAGGGTTGTTTAGAAATTGAATGGACAGGAGGAAATGGAATAGAAGAGATTTGAATGTCAGAAGGGTAGTAGAATTACAGATATCAGAAGAAATAGAGTTCCATATGGAAGAGGATCGGATTATAAAAGATCTGTCGAAAGTTGCGGTTCGATGGGGTGCAATATACAAATCAGAAGGCCGCATACAGGTGTTGCGGGAATGGATTGAGGATTTGAATAATAAGAGATCAGAGATGTATGATGGATGGCGGGTTTGGACAACTTGACAGAGGAAAGAAGCCAGGAAGTACTTGCGACAGTAGGAAGGATTAAGCCACTTTAACTCTTTGTAGAATCGAGTGACAGAGATGTCCCTAGAAATCCCAAAGATGAATTGAATGAAGCAATTAAATAACCTTTTTTAGTTTTTCTTCAAGATCTTCAGAGACACCCCCATATACAGTACAGCAATAGTCACAGTGGGGAAATATCAGGTAGATCAGAAGCTTACGGGTTTCAAGAGGAAAGAGGTTACGGAGTCCATTTAATCGCTTTAAAGTAATGAAGGAGCGGCAGGAGATGTCAGAAATGTGTTTTTTCCAGGAGAGGTTTTGGTTGAAGGTGATTCCAAGGTTTTTGATAGATTGATGGAATTTTATCGGATTATTATCAGAAAAACGGTAGGAATAGGAGGGAGGGTTTTAAGGAGTGGACTGGAACCTATTACAATTGCCTTAGTCTTTTCACCATTCAGCTTTAGCTTGTTATCCATGGCCCACTGACTTATTCTATTTAAATCATTTGGTAGCTTTTTGGCCGGATTTAGGAAGAAAGACTGCTCCCAAAAACTAGTCCAGATATGTAGATCAATTTTTCATATTCCAATTTAACTACTGACGTTGACGTTACAGATGTTTCATCAAGATCACCTAACCAGAAGAGCCACTTTATAGTATGCATTTTTCACTTTGTTTACGATTTTTTCAAAAATCGTAAAAAAATTTTGATTAATCTCGCTATATCAATGTAAAATTTGATGGATTCTAATATCATGTAGGTTTCATTGGTTGATTGAAATAGTATGACAGGGCTTAACTGCTGATATTTTAAATGTTCTTCCTCTAAAGTACCTTTAACTTTGTAGATGTAAAAAAATTTGGAACATCACCTTATTAGCATTGTTAAATAATGGGTGAATATGCAAGTTGAGCGAATTAGATAAACAACTAAAGGAGAAAAGTCCAAACATATTTTTTTGTTTAATTTTTGTATTTTTGAACACAATAATAGTAATATAGATGTATAATATACCGTTGGATAGCTATAGATTTTAGAAAAAATATTATCTGATACAGAAAGTTCTAAAAGGTAATATAAAGTGACGAATAGGGAATAAACTTATTACTGATTAACAATTTGATATAGCTATATTATTTAATCTAAATCATACGTTTTTAACAAAAATGAATACGTTTTATTAAAAAAAAAAAAAAACCTGTACCACTACAACCCTTGAAGGGTCTTGGGCTCAGTACATATAGAAATTCGCACTGTTTCTAGGCCAACCACAGTGCAATGAGGTGATAAGGCCTTAATCGCGCTCAGCCTCAATTATTTTGGGTACCCACTTTATAGAGGCTGGGTATGCCCCAGAAGGGTCTCCATACTCTAGGGTCAGACTGAATTAATAGAATAAATAATATTCTGCCACAGCTGGGATTCGAACCCAGGACCCGGAGCACAGCAGACTAGCGCTCTATCCACTAGACCGCGCCGCTCCCATGTTTTATTAAAATCAACTTAAAATATATTTTCAAATTGAAGTGTATTTAATAGTTTTTAAATTGATTTTAACAGTCGAGGTAATTGAATGTCGTGTGTTGCCCACACCAGATTTTTTTTATGTGCTTTTCTTTTCTTTTTAATCTATAATATTATATTTTGAGGTAATCAGAATTTTTTAAAAACATGTGCTAATGTTTAATTTTGCAGCATTTTTCTTATTGTGATGCGATTTCTATGATTGCGACTGTCTGTATGTGATCGCAAGACTTGAAGGGGTTGGATTGAGGAATATCCAAGCCGAGAGGCACAAAGGAGGAAGAGAAAGAAGAAATAAAACAACAACTTTTGTTTAAATTTGTATATTTTTCTGATTTTTTATGGATACTTTGTTACAAATGGAATCTACTACCACCTTCACCATCATTTAAAACATAGCACAGCGTAAACATCATTAAATTTTATTTTAAAATGGAAATATAATTGCATTAAATGGAGTAAAATATAAGCCAAAGAATGGGATGGTTAATGGGTGGCATCACAAAGAGTGCACCTGCACCATTGTGAATAAAATGTCACCCAGGAGAACTTCAATTTTCCTATAAAAAATACATCTATTTTTATAAAATATTCATTTACCATATGATGTACATATTTTTAATTTATTTTTTTTTCCTTTTTTTTGTATAAAAAGTTAAAATTAGTTTTTTTTTTCTTTTCTTCCTTTTAGCTCTAAACATGACATGGTTCCACTTTGAAAATACCTGAGGGATTGAAATCAGAAATGGCACACTATAAAGGTGAATTATGAATATTAAGTGTTTTTGTTTTTTTTTAATCACATTATTGGACACTGAGCATGAAGATTTTTTTTTTTTCTTCGAAATATACAAACATGAATATGTATGTTACTTATAAATTAAATATAAAATAACCTTTAATTAATAATATACAAACTAAACATAACTTTTTTTTGTTATGAATAGACAGTCATTTACGCATCCGTCTTTTCTTTATATATAATTAAGAAAAGATTTTTGCGATTCTAGTTTTCATCAATATTATTTATATAGAGCGACTTTTCTATAACAATATTCTATAATTTACACTATTAATAACAACTTAAAGAATTATTACATATTTTTTTGAAGGAACTTTCCTGGTGACACTTTATTCGGTTTTATTTTTCCTTCATTACCAACATTAGAAACATATATCTCGCAGCCGTCTCCACAATTCGATCTTTTTTAATCATAAACTGTCATTTAATATTTTAACTTTTGTTAAACTACCCGAAATATATATATATGAGAAACAGTTTTTTAAACAAGTTAAGAATCTCTATTTCATATAATATATTCTCCCTCTAAACTATACAAAATTCATCGGGGATAACCACCGCAACAATTTATAGAGAAGGCGTTCCAAGTTGAACATAGCACCATCGATGACAAACATTTTGTAGCGATCAAAATCCACTATTTTTAAAATCACATTCATTTAAATAAATAAATATCTTATTTTCTAAGAATTAACATAATATAATATAATCGTGACTAATAATAATAGTTTATAAATTATATAAATATAACTATTTATGTTTGTAAATGAGACAATATGTGAAAAAGTAATTATTACTATTGTATCTGGTCAAATACACTGTAAAGGATCTGTAGTTGAATGTCCATCGCTAAATTAAAAATTCTTCTAATCCTTAATCTATCACATCATAGCTCATTAACTAAGTTAATACTTACTAGCCAATAATTGCCAAATTTTTACAATGTATTTGCCTTAGTAATAAATCACTTTTGCTTTTGTCTCAATTACAAAACATTAGTAACTTTATTAAAACTGATGTCTATTCGCTTTTAAATAATCTTTTTAAAAAAAAAACAAACATATTTATCTTACATATAAAAAATAGCAAACATATAACTATAACGCCAATCTCTTATACAAATAAATATTTTCAAGTATAATTTAAAATAGAACTAAAAAAAAAAAGTTATAATTTTTAAATTTTAATTCATTTCATGATCTTCGCGATCTAAGTACAATTTGCAACGGTTGCCTATCAGATAAAAAAATTAATATAAAAATTTGCGTATAAACCCTATCACACTTTCAGACAAGTCAAACCTGCAATATCCCACCTTTTTTCATTACTTATTGTTTTCAATACATTTTAATTTATTTATTTATATATTTTATTTTAACCATTCCACCATTAGGCCTTAAATGAATTTTCATATGTCAGTGGATTTATATAAAGTAGAGTAGCAGTGATTTGTGCACGATTGGTATTTTTTTTTTTTTTTTTCCCCACTCTCGAATGAGAGAAGGATTGGAAAGGTAACAATGGAAGGGTAAGGTATCAAAGCATGAAACAGAATGAGATTACATTAACGATCGAACACGATGATTAGTTCAATTACTTACGGATAATAAGCACATTCAGAATTTACCAATATTACACCCCACGAACAATGAAATATCGAAAACATTCAGGCCATACATAACTCACATATAAATAGTCTATTAAGAGTATATCCTAAATTGAAATTTTTTTTTTTTAATGACTAAGTACTTAGGAATACTTTAATTTTCTTAAATCGTCTAAAACGTCAATGTTTGACACTTAATTGATAAATAGATGACTCTAAACAACAAAAGCTTTTTAGCCTATGTTAATGCTATAATATTTGTTTTTTTTATTTTCTTTCTTTTTTTTTAATATATTTTTTTTTTCAATTGGTTAAATATGAACGATAGAAAATAATTTAAATAACAAATAAAAAAATTGCCACAGCAAAATAATATCCTTTAAAAGCTTTCCTTAATTTTTTTTTTTTTTTTTTTTTACCATAATATGGGTATCACAAAATTTTAACTGACAAGGAATGTCTGTCCTGTGACATTTTTATTTATATACATTTTCATCAAAGTTTCAGCAGTAATTTTATCAGAACACAGTAAAATCACATAAAATGAGAAACTTCTCAAAATTTTATATTACGCCTTTAAAAGGCTATGTCAGTATTTTATATAAAAAAAGATAATTCTCGTAAATGCTTGCTCTGAGCCTAGTGCAAAAGAATTAGGAAAATTAATAAATAAAAACGTAACTAGTGCTATTAAATTTCTTCTCAATAATTATAGATCGATAACAATTATTATTTTTTTATGATATTAAAAATATTAAAAGAAATCATCAACCTGGAGATATCTTAAAATTCAGATTATAATAATTTTAGGATCAGTCAATATATAATTTATGGAAGTTCGTAAGTACTATTTTTTAAAAGGAGATTAGTATTGCTTTCAAGATTTTTTTTGGATTTTTATAATTTTTTTTAAATTTTATTTTAAGCATTAATTTTAAGCATATGAATATAATAAAACTGGATGGATGAGGCAGGTATTAATATGGCATTGCAATGCTCCTTTTAATTAAAAAAACAAAACACAAAACATTAAGCCTAAAACTATTAGCATTATAAAAAAAAGAAAGAAACGATCTGTATTAATTTCAATAAAAATTAATAAAAATAAATAAATTGCATCTGATCACTATTGTGTATGATTGGTTCATCATGCATTAAAACATTTTAAAGTAAAATTATATTTTAAAATTACTCAAATATTTACTGCCATACTTATTCACATATATACACAATCATATAGAGCTATTTAATCCAACAAAATATGATTTATGTTTTTTACCCTGTCCTAAAGAGCGTGCCACCATCTCTTCCTATGACTATTTTCCTTTTGAAAACATGACATCCTTAAAACTAATTAGGAATATCTTTGTTTAATTTTTTTTTTTTTTTAATTTTTTTTATTAGACATGAAGATCTAATTTTTATTTTCTATATTAATAAACAAATGCTTCCCATTTTTTTTTTCCCCGATTAGATGCGAAAACAATCACTACCCAAAAATTAAAGATTAAAAATTGTATTTCTTTTAAATCACTAATTTTTGGTCAATCACATGAATCATGGAATAAAAGTCCATTAAAACGCTGGGAGGAACACCTAATACGAAACCGCTATAGTAAAACTTGCATTTTTTTTTTTTTTCATTTATTCTCTAAAAAAAGAATTTAAAATGAAGATTATAGGAATCACAAAGATTAAATGGCCTACCTCAGTGTATACAATGTTGAGAGATATGTTATAGGAAGTATTGAATCAGGTAATTAATTAGCTAATGAATAGAAAATAATAATGTATAAAAAATCTTTTATCATTTTTAATGTTCTTTGGTTTGTACGTTGTTTTTTTTTTACTTTTTCATTTTACTTTGACTTATTAACTTAACATGATTTTATTTCTAAAAAGTAGTCTTGCGATGGACGTGATAGTTGTACTATCGTACAATATCTATTTAAATTTTTTTTTCTGGCTTTAAAATACTCAAAATATTCTTATTATTTAGCAAAAGTGAAGTGTGTTCTAATCCCGATATAATGGAGGGAAAGGAATGGACTGCATTGTGCAGGGAGGACAATGACTTTTTAAAATTAATTTTTGGGATGGCCAATGAGGTTTGACTTAACCTTGCAATAATGCATTTTTTTTTTTTTTTTTTTAATTACATCTTGTTTTATGATTCGATATAATTATTAAAACTCGAGCCTGTAGGCAGAGCATGATGTGTCGTGGTCTTGAAGGTTGATCGTGCAGCGACTCGCAGACGGGAGAGGTCTATCTTGTATTTTGATAGCGTCTCTTCGTTCTCTGCAATCCAGTAGCCAAGGGTGTCAGTATCGTATGTTGGAATGATTGTTACTTCTGAAAACGATAAAATTATATTTGATTAATTAAAACATAATATCTTCAATTAAGCTAAAAGAAAAATTATACTGGAGAAACTAAGATTTTAATCCAGAAATGAAGAAAAAATCTGGTGCAGGCAACACAGCTGTTAAAATCAATTTAAAAACTATTAAATATTCTTAAAGTTGAAAAATATTTTAAGTTAATTTAAATAAACAGTGTATTCAGTTACATTGGAAACATATAATTTACATTAAATAACATAACCATATTAAATTGTCATGTATAATAATCAGTAATAAGTTTATACCCTATTTGTCACTTTAAATTACCTTTTATTACAACTTTCCAACTGTATATTATTCGTCTAAATTTCTGTACTTATCAAAAAAATGAAAATCACATAACAAATATGTTTGCTCGTTTATCCTTTAGTTGGTCATCAAATTCATTCAACTTGTACACTTGTGTATATTTAATCTTTTGGAATGTACAAAATTAAAGGTACTTTAGAAGAATAAAATACAAAAATTTGCCATTTAAGTCCTGTAAGACTATTTCAATCAGAATGAAACTTATATCATATTAAAGCCCATTAAATTTTACATCATGATAGTGAGTTTAATAAAAAATCGTTAGAGTCGTTTTTGAATAAATCGTAAAAAGGTGCAAAATGCATGGATAAAATAGGACTTCCAGTCAGCAGATTTTAGTGAAAAAGTTGCTGCAACATCTCAGGTGTATAGTTGAAATTTCAGTTTCGTACCTGGAATGAATTATTGAAGAAGTTGGTTGGAGTGGAATAGTCAAATAAATAACACTGATAAGAAAAACTTATTATTTTTGTTTGCTGATGTTTCAGCATAAATTTTAGCTTATCTTCAGGGTTAAGAAAAACAAGATAACAACCAATTTAAATTAAATAGTAAGAACAATGTAATTAGAAATGAAACAGAATAAACTATCAGTATGACAAAATAATAGAATTTGAAAAATACTAAAATACTTTAATAAAAAATAATTTGGAAAATAATAAAAAACAAAAAAACTAATATTTATAATAAAAATAATGTTTTATGATTAAAGAAATATTATAAAAAACGAAACAAATATTGAAAAAGAGTGGCGTTGAATCAAGCCCATATTTAATTTAAAAGTTGTTTCAGAATATAGAATTAAATAATTTATGAACTTATTTATTCAGGACCAAAAAATATTGAAAATAGTGGTAAGTTTATTGTAGACATAAAATATATTATTCTAGTACTATATTATTTTTGAAATATACTATACTACTATACTAATATATTTTTGAAATTTGCAATAGTTTCATGCTAGCAGTTAATTTTTCTATAAAGATTAATTTTTGACACTTGTTTCAATGGTTGCACCTTCTACCAAATTCTTCAATAATTTATTTTAGATTGTGTAAGATAATGAAATTGTAAGGCTGGTTTTTATTTCAATTTGTAAGGTTGGCCACCATGAAACATTAGTGTGGATTAGAGAAAACCAGTATTTTCCCTTTCAGCAAATTTTATGTAAAACAAATTTTATTTTCTTATTACTTTCACTTACTATATATAGTAAGGGAAAGTATTGCGATCGTGAAAATTCTCGAATTCCTGTTTTCAACGGAAATACACGTTTTAGGGTTCCCTGAGTCCAAATAACCAAGTCCCCCAAAAAGGTACAGACAGGTGTGTGGTAACTCCAGGGCGGAAACGGTAAGTCATATGAAACTGAATTTTCATATTTAAGACAAATATACGCCCGAGACGTAACAAAACCTTTTTCATCAAAATGAACTTACCAGAAGAGCCACTTTATACCATGCATTTTGCACATTTTTACAATTTTCTCGAAAACGGTTCCAACGATTTTGATTAAACTCGCTATATGATGTAAAATTTATTGGGCTTTAATATCATTTAGGTTTCATTCGGGTTAAAATGGTCTGACAGGGCTTAAATGCCAATATTTTAAATTTACTTCCTCTAAAGTACCTTTAATTTTGTTGATTATATAAAAAAACTATATTATCTTGTTACCACTGATGAAAAACAGGTAAATATATAAATTGAATGAATTCTATACCCAACTAAAAGAGAAAACAGAAAAAATATTTTTTTAATGCTATTTTTCGTTTTTGAACATAAGAACAGTAATATACATGTATGATATACCATTGGAAATTTAAAGATTTTAGAAAAATATTATCTCATACAGAAGCTTTTAAAAGTTAATAGAGAGTGATGAAAAGCCGATAAAATTAACTGATTATTTTAGATAAGAATAAAATTGATTTTTTAATAAAACTCACGTTTCTATAGAAATTCAATCTAATTAATTCTTTAATAGTTTCACGTATTTTTATCTCTAACTGTATTTGAAAATTCTTTCATTGATTTTAAAAATGGAGGTAAGTGAAAGTCGTGTGTTGCCAGCACCAGATTTTTACTACATGTTTCAATGGTTGCACCTTCTACCAAATTCTGCAATAATTTATTTTAGATTGTGTAAGATAATGAAGTTGTAAGGCTGGTTTTCATTTCAATTTGTAAGGTTGGCCACCATGAAACATTAGTGTGGATTAGGGATAACCAGTATTTTCCCTTCCAGCAACTTTTATGTAAAATAACTTTTATTTTCTTATTTTTAATTAGTGTGAATTAACTAAACTAGGCATATTGCTTTTTTCCAAGTAATTAAATCATTCTGATCAGATTGATACAAATGTCTTTTAATGAAAGTGTCATATTTTCATATCTGATATTTATAATAGTTTCACCAATCACACAATTATAATACATTGCACATTACACACCTAGATCTTTATCTTCCCATTGCTGCTTTGCCTCCAAAAGAGCATTGAAGACTTCTTTACTAGGTTCTGTTCCGCTGAATACGTAATACCTGGAAAATAATATTAAAATATTTCTTTTACTTATGATAACATGTTGTCAAATATATTATTTCTTTTCTTAGTTTTATTAATAATTAAAATATTTGAAATTTAAACAGTTATATACTGAATCTTTAAAATCTGTATTTATTTAATTTATTAATAATGTATTAATAAAAAAAATAATATATTTACCTTGCCCTCACCCGCTTGAAAAATTCTACATTGGCATAGTGCGAATTGCCATGATGTGGTACATAACTGAGATCTAGGTATATGTGGCCCATTCCAGCTTTTTTACTGTCTTTCATATTCCGCTTCACAGGGGAATCTGAACGCCTGTTTTTATTATTTGCTTCTTTTCCTGTTGAATAGAATAAAATTTAAGTTAATCGAGATAGGTATATATTAAAATATGTGGGTACGTATTTGAAACAGTTTGAGGTTTGTTTACCTTGGATTATTTATAGGTGTCAATGATTAATCTTATCAATAAATACGAAAGATAACCATAAAGGTGTATTATGGATTGATTATTTTTTCTTTTTAAATAAAGCAATTATTAATGTCATTATGGCTACACTCTCTAGAAGTCTGATCCTGGTTTTTTTTTTTTTTTGCTCGTATAGGCTTGCATCGGGACCTAATGTGCGACCTATTGTGCTATAGAATAGAAGTTGTATAATCAATATATGAGTTTGGTTGCAATAGCGAACTTTAAAAGGCTTTAAAAATTTGTGAACTGTAGCCTTGCAAGCCTTTCACAACAGCAGATTATATGAAAATATATTTCATCTTTCTGTCTACATAGTTTACACAGAGGAGTACTTGAGATTCCAAGTTTAAACATGTGATAGTTGAGTTTACAGTGTCCTGTATAATTAGCAGTTATGGTTTTTAAGGAAGACCTATTCTTTCTGAGGATAGAGGATATAGATAGGATTGTTAAATAGTTCTAAAAGCAGAACTTAAGCTAATACCACATTGGGGTTCCGGTGTTATGGGAATGATTGCTGAATCTTTCCTAGCCATTTCCATTAAATCCAATGTGGCCAGGTACCCATTGGATGCTAACTCTATTGTTTCAATCAAGATTATTTAGGGTTTGATTACATTCTTCAACAACTTATGAGGTTTTTACGTGATTATTTAAGGCCCCAAGTGCCACCTGACTGTCAGTATAGATACTTATCTTCTTACCACCAGTTTTCTCGACACATAAGTCAGTTGAAATATGGAGAATAGCTAGTAATTCAGTTCAGAAGACTGTTGTATTTTTGCCTAGTGGAATGATAGCTCCAGAGTCCGGTTTGTCTATCCTCCAGAGCCCTCCACCCGAGCCAATGTCCATTAGTGAACCATCAGTGTAGCAATTTATGATAAGGTCTGTGTTTCCTTGATAATGCAATGCACAACAGATAACTAAAAAGAGTTACTGAGCAGAAATCTTTTTAAAGAAGAATTATTAAAAGGAATTATGGGTCCAAGAGAAATAGCAACCGAGAAATATTACACAACCTAGAACTTCATGAAAAGTTAAAGGACGTCTCAGGGGTGAAATTTATTCCATTCTTCGTTGGGCTGACTGTATGCAAAGGATGGCAGAGGGCAATATTTCTTAGAGACTTGGGTATGTTATAGTGGAAAAAAGGAAAATAGAAATACAAAATGCCTGGACCAGGTTTTATAAAATACAGTGCGACTGTTAGCCTCAGAAACAATATGGATCCTTATTGAAAATCCTTCAAGAATAAAAGAGTTACAGATTTTATTATTAATAATTAAGTTGATGAAGTTACCTATCACAATATTCGAAGCATATCTGTTATTTTCTTCATTCATTTTGGCCACTTTCTTAGGTGTTGTCTTGGCACTTCCAGACGTATCCTCAGTGTCATTCTCTGCAGGTGCTGGGGCTGGCGAGGGAAGGTGAAGAGGCCTTCCCCACTCTTTGAATGGGCTCCAATAGTCTTTTCCCGAAGGTGGCGGAGGAAGACCTAATGGTTTTCCCCATTTTTCTATTGGATCCTTTGGAAGAGTTTCACCCCTTGTCTACAAAACAAAAATATAGCAATCTGTAAAAATTGTATTAGAAAATAATTATATTTTATATTATAATTTCTGATTAATATGGTACGTGAGCACAGAAAGCTTGTAGATATGTAAATAATAAAAATTATTAAAGACATTTGTTAAAAAAATTCCTGAAGTTTTTGGCAACTCAGTGCCTTATTCATTTTAAAAAAATTTAAATTGTATTATTTGGATTAAGAAAACATACATAGCTATAATAATAATGATAATAATAATAATAATAATAATAATAATAATAATAGGCTTAGCGAACCCGAAGGTTCGATGCCGATACCACCAAATTCCGCCTACACAGACTCGTCCAATGTTCACCATTCAAGCCCAAGCCCCCGAGATCAGCCTTAACGCAATCCTCCCATCTCCGCTTCGGCCTACCTTTCGGACGCCTACCAGTCGGATCAGCAAATACCAACTTTCTCGGAATCCGCTTGTCATCGAGCCCAACAACTTTACTCGCCCATTTGAGTCTCCGCGATGCAATCAGCTCAATTATATTCACAGGATGCAAGTTCCGCAATTCCGCGTTGTGCAACCTTCTAAACTCCCCGGTGGCCTCATCTCTCTTTGGACCAAATATTTTACGCAATACCTTATTTTCGAAAACCTTAAGCCGTTGTTCATCTTTCAAAGTAAGTGGCCACGTTTCACAACCGTAAAGAACCGTTGGAAGAATAATATTTTTATAAATTCTAATCTTTAAGTTTTTAGATAGAAGCCGCGAACTAAGTAACTTAGCTACTGAATAATAACACGCATTTCCCACCTTTAACCGGGACTTTATTTCTTCCTGGATTTCATTTTTTCTAGTTATAATTGAACCTAAATACTTGAATTTCTCTACGTGTTCAAAAGTATGACCTGATACATCAATATCACCAAGATCGACACCGTTTCTGCTACTAATCATATACTTCGTCTTATCGGTATTTAATTCGAGTCCTATTTCTTTACCGGTTTTTATTAACACACTTGTATTTAGTTGTATGGTTTCCGTGTCTTCACCTAGCAGTACCAGATCATCGGCATACCCCAAAACCGGAATCTTGTCACCCATATTTAAGCCTTTCTCGGTACACATCACCTTTTCTATGACATATTCTAAAGCTAAATTAAATAACACAGGTGAAAGGGAGTCACCCTGTTTCAAACCCGATCGCACCTCAAATCTCTCGGAGTAATTATGGCCGATTCTAACTTTATGGAATGTTTCCGACAAACACATCTCTACTAGGTTTACTAACTTTCTAGGTATTCCCTGTTCAATCATGATATTATATAGCTTCTGACGGTCTATTGAATCATAAGCCTTTTTAAAATCGATATAAAGTTGATGGACTACACCGTTGTATTCCAATTTTTTCTCTAATATTTGACGTAAGGAAAATATTTGGTCAACAGTCGAGCGATTCCGCCTAAAACCACATTGGTAATCTCCGATAATTTCCTCAGCGTATTCCGTGATTCGACTAGTTAGTATTGACGAGAATATTTTATAGCATACTGGGAGAAGAGAGATCCCACGATAGTTGTTACAATCCGACCTCGGTCCTTTTTTATGAATCGGAATAAGTATTGATTCTTTCCATTCTTCTGGCATTTTTTCAGTTTCCCAGATCTTTTTAACTAAAAAATGTATTTTGAAAACGCCCGCTTCTCCACACGCCTTGATTAATTCACTCGTGATATTATCATTTCCTGCAGCCTTATAACGTTTTAATTTTCCTATCGCCATTTCGACTTCCTCTTTACTCGGTGCGTCTATCCATGGTTCAGCGCTCTGATATTCAGAGAGAGGAGATTGATTATTATTTTCCGTATTTAAGATGCCGTCAAAGTGTTGTTTAAATTTATTTAATATCTCAGAAGGATCCGCAATTATATTGTTATTTGCATCTTTGACCGCATTCAATAGAGGTTCAAATCTTTTACGCGATTGGTTTATACCTTTGTACATCTCTCTTACGTTATTTTCGTTTCTGTGTTTTTCTATTTCTATTATTTTGCCTTTAAGATAATCTCTTTTCTTATTTTTTAAGAGTTTTGAAGTTTCATTCTTTACTAACCGAAAATAAGCCTCATTATTATCGCTTGGATTATTTAAGGAATTCAGTTTAGCGGTTTTTCTTTTTTCGCACATATTTTGACAATCCCTGTCGAAACAAGGTTTGTTCTTTTTATTTTCGATTTTTCCAAGACATAAATTACCGACCTCTTTAATATTATCCCTGATCCCTTCCCATAGTTTGTTTACATCTTTGTGTTCCTCGTCTGAAGATTCCAAAGCTTCGAACCGATTTTTTACTTCTATCGCGAACTGTTTTCTAATTTCGAGGTTGTTCAATTTAACTAAATCAAAATTCTCGGGACGAATATAGTTCGGTGTTCTCTTTTTTGTATTTAGTTTTTGTCGAAGTTTCGCGATTACTAATTCATGATCAGAACCGCATTCTGCACCCCGATATGATCTCACGTTAATTATGCTACTTTGCCATCTGTTTTGTATTAAAACATGATCGATTTGATTCCGTGTTTGTCCATCTGGCGATGTCCACGTATACTTATGAATATCCTTATGTTTAAATGTAGTACTTTTGATTACTAGGTTTTTCGAAATGGCAAAGTTTATTAGTCGGGTCCCATTATCATTACTATATTCGTGCAAACTTTCTTTACCGATTGTAGGACGATATACTTCTTCCCTTCCAACCTTTGCGTTCGCGTCACCTAGTATTATCTTAATGTAATTTCGCGGTAATTTATCGTAAACCGACTCTAGTTTATCATAAAATTCGCATTTTACTTCATCATCACTGTCTTCGGTGGGAGAATGAATGTTTATAAACGCGATTTTAAACCAACGCCCTTGAAATATAGCAACCGATATTCTAGACAATAATTGTCTAGAAAATCTATAAATATATACCTAGACAATAATTGACGCTCCCCCCGTACCAAATAGTATACTTTCCTTCTGTTAACGAACCCTCCCCTGGCCAGCGAACCTCTTGTAATGCAACGATATCTAAGTGGTATCCCTTAGTATAATCCCTTAGTAATAATAATCTAAGTAGGCAAAATTTAGGACTCCCACTGTAGCATCCGTCCGATTAGCCAAAGCAGTATGAAGTGGTGACTTAAATGAATCAATGATTAGGAAAATTCATTGAGATTGTTTGTTGTACTAAAGGCTTACTCTGAAATTTAAATTAAAGTAAACTCTACCCATTGCTTGATATTATGTTTATGCTGACTTATAACATATTTAGATGTTTTGAAAATCGTTTCTGAACTGCACTGACTTATAATATGCTATAGTCCGAAATCAATAACTTTAACTTTAATCTTGATTTTTTAGTACACGTACTATGGGTTGTTATATTGATGACCAGGGTTTTTTCTAACTTATAAGAAATAGAGAAAATTTGGTGCACGCATCACTAACCTCCATACTTGAAGGCTTTTAAGAAAACATTTATTTTTCTTTAGGTCGTATAGAAATATAAATTATTACGTGCAATAATCACTTAGATCATCTTTTTGTCAATCTCTATTACCTATAATGACGTTGTATATTAGATTTTTTATAAAATGTTTAACTTTTCAACACTATATTATTCATATATTTAACTTCTCTCATTTCTGAAGAAAACTTTTGCTTTTTTTCTAAAAAGGAGTTAATTTAATTTTGGTAAAAAGTTTTTGTTACCTTACAGGTATATATCAAACATTTAATTTCACTTGTAGAACTTTCCATTTTTAAGCTCAATTATTACATCAGCAAATATATAAACACAAATTATTTGTGATACTTTATTATTTGAGCTTAATGAACCTTAAAGCTTGTATTTCAGAATACTTCGGTCCAAAATGTTTCTCTCTTTTAATACTTTCCTCCATATTATATACTTGATGCATAGGTAAGTGACAGTAGAAAGTGGACACCTGAGCCTTAAAAAATCTGGTGCGGGCAACACAAGACTTTCACTTATCGCCGTTGTCAAAATCGATTCAAGAATTTTCAAATACAGTTAGTGTTAAAAATGATTGAAACGTATAAAGAATTAATTAAATTGCATTTTTATAGAAACATGTGTTTCATTAAAAAATCTATTATATTATTATCTGAAATAATCAGTTAGTTTTATCAGCTTTTTATCACTCTTTATTAACTTTTACAAGCTTGCGCATAAGATAATATTTTTTCTAAAATCTTGAGGTTTCAACGGTATGTTATACATCTATATTACTGTTCTTATGTTCAAAAATGAAAAATTCCAATAAAAAAATATATGCAGTTTTCTCATTTAGTGAGATATCGAATTCATTCAACTTATGTATTTATTTGTTTTTTATCGTTCATAACAAGATTATATTGTTATTTTTTTAGTATGTACAAAATTAGAGGTACTTTAGAGGAAGAAAATTTGAAATATCCGCATTTCAGCCCTGTCATATGTCATTCTATTTCAATCAGAATGAAACTTACATGATATTAAAACCTATCAAATTTTACATTGATATTTAGAGTTTAATCAAAGCCGTTTTTGAAAAAATCGTAAAAAGGGGAAAAATGTATGGTATAAAGTGGCTCGTCTGGTTAGCTGATTTTAATGAACAAGTTTCTGTAACATCTCGGGTGAATAGTTGTCTAAAATATGAAATTTCACTTTCATAGGACTTTTCATTTTAAACGGGAGTTACCGCACACACACAGACTTTTTGTGGGACTTGGTCATTTGGACTCAGGGGACCCTTAAACGTGTATTTCCAGTGGAAACTGGAATTAGAAAATGTTCACGATCACATTACTTTCTCTTACTATATATTTCATATATAGGGTAAGTGAAAGTAAAATAATTTAGAGGAATATTAATTGAAAAACCTTTTTAAAAAAATATGTGTTAGAATAATTTAAAGTATTATTAGTCGAAAAATACCACTAATAAATTATTATTCTATTTCCATCTCTGCCCTTGTTGAATATACCAAAAGAATTTTACCCTTCGCTGTGCCAGTTTAAATTATTTATATTCTAATGACAGGCTTTCTGATGATGTTTAGAAATAAATACTTATCTCCCAGAAACAAGATTTACACACTGTTATGTTTGATCTAACCGTCATTAAGAATGATGATTAAGCTTCGACCACGTGGGAGCTTAACTGTGGACTGAAGTTTGTTTGTTTCATTTACTTATGCTGCTGAGATTAATGATGCTATTAGTGGGAGTCATAAATTTTGCCAATCCACGTATAATTAGGATGGAAATTTTAACACAGAGGGAGACTGCATATTAAGTACTACTGAAGCCCATTATCAATGCCATTAAGCAATCAATAAAAAAATGGGTTTTCATTTAATATTTAAAGCATTATAATCTTAGAGCCATTTTTTTTTTTTTTTTTTTTTTTTTTTTTTTAAAGGGGCAAGCTAGTTCCAAAAATTAAGATATACTGTAGTTTAAGATAGAATTATAAAACTCTAGTACACAATCACTCCATATTTTGAGGGCTAAATAATTACATTTCATTGTTTCAGACTGTGGAAATGTATTATATTCCTATTTTATTATTTTAGTTTAGATTAGACGATGCAACAGTCATAAATTTCGCCTATGCAGGTTTGATTAGGATAGGGATTTTCAACGAGTACCTGACATTACACAATCTCGATCGTGACCATCTTTTTATGTCTCATCCGAAGAAAGGCATTACTAAGGATTTTTTACTCCAATTAAAAAATCCTAGGACCGCCAGGTTTGAATCTACAACCTTGGGAATAGAAGGCTGTTACGCTAGCCACTATACCATGGGTGACCCTGTGAACTGAAGTGATTTGTAACTTTTTAGAAGAATTGAAATATGACTGAATTCTAAAATCTACTATTTGTATTTATTTATTTTATTAATACAGGTAATCCACAACAATGGTGTTGTTTGCCGACATAAAATATTGCTATTTCAAAGATATTACTAATAACTGTACACAGTTGATGTATGGAAAAGGCTAATAATTGGAGAGACAAACATAATTTAATTATGATGTGAATATACAGAAGAAAACACAAAAGAAAGAATAAATTAGTCACAATACAAGTATAATTGAGAAGCTTTAGATCGATTCATATAATTTAATTTTTTTAAATGATTGAATAAATTTGAATATATGTCTATTGTCATTTAATAAGGTATTTAAATTATGGAAAGACACCTTTAAATTGCCTGCAGTCGGTCAGTAAGTGTTTTATGGTGATAGGTACATAATACTTTGCACAGTACGGTCTTAATTTTCAAGTCAGTAAATGTTGGTATGTTAGTCGTGAGTGTCCTATTCTGAGTCTTGTCAATAAGACTTCCTTCCTTCTATTATTCTGCTATTTAAATTAAAATATTAATAAATATATATTATTGATTACCTGTACATGCTCTCTTGTTGCTGTCTCAAAGTCGATGTCAGGTTTTCCAAAACTGATGTCACTATCATCATCTTGGACATACATCGATGAGTACATTGCTGGTGGTGGAGAGTGAAGGTGAGACGTGGTCGACAGAGGTGAAGGAGGCAAGTCATCGTCAGACTCTCTCCATGTGGCCTCGCTGGGGGTGTGGCGCGTCCTTCTGGCGTGTCAGCCCGCCGATCGGTCCACCTTTCAGTGCTTATGAAGCTAGCTGTCATGTCCTTGATCATACTTATGTCCTTTAAGGTTTCTTGTTTAGATTCAGTTGATACTTGACTAGATGAAGCTTCCGATACTTCTTTTACAGACTCAGTTGTTTTATCTCGATGTGCTGTTTCTAAACTTTTTTCTAATTCAAGACTAATTTTAGATTTTTCAGTCTTAACCGTTTCTGAAAGCTTTGTTTCAAGTGTTGAACTTGCCAATTTTAAACTATCCTGAATTTCAGAAGATATACTTTTACCTTCTGTTGTAGACTGCTCCAGAGATTTTTTGGGCTCGCTGAAAGAACCATTTAAGACTGTTTCAGTTTTAGATATACTGGTCTTCTTATCCCCATCATATGATGTAGCACCGTTGAGTGCTGGAGTTACATCTGAAATCAGTTTGGCTTTGATAACCGAAACATCTTTGACACTTTCTATTTCATGTTTTTCAGTAACGACTTTTTCTACTTTACAAAGTTGTTCTGATTTTTCTGTTGCTCCTTCAATAGAGGAAGTACTTGAAACCTCTTTTTGTATGGTTCCTGTTGGTTTATCGGTTTCAACTGTATATTTTGTTTCAGTACTTACAATAGCTTCTTCTTTTTTCTGGGCACCATTTTTCAAAATATCTGCCTCCTTCGGTTCTTCTGGTACTGTTGTCGTGGTTGTAATAGTCTTAGTAATGGTAGTAATGGTAGTGACACCTCCTACCCCGCTACTTTCAGTATATTTAGTTTCTGTTTCCGAAACAGTTGTTGTCCCTTCTTTTGGCTTTTCAACTTTACCATTAGTGAAAGTGGTTTTCTCTAAAGCAGTTGTTTGTTGTAAATGAGTTTCATCATGCTTCTCACTTAATAGTGATGTTTCTGAAATGGCTGTAGATTGTTGCTCAAGTTTGAGTTTTTCCCCATTTGTGAATTTCAGGGAACACATTTCTGTCATTTCTGCGGTTTGTTTTTCTGTACTTATTTCCTTACCTGAAATAGAACAAACAGGATCTTCTGAAGCATCACCTGCATCCATCTGCTTTTCATCCTTCATTTTACTCTTTAAATCTGCATTAGCTGTATCTTTTTCGACTTTTACGGCCGAAGGTAAATCGGTTATTTCTTGCACTACCATTTCTTTTTGTATTGAACCGATTCCGCTTATTTCAGCATGTTCCTTGAAAGTTGTTTCGCTTTTTCCTTCTGTTTTGTAAGTTGATGTAGCACCGACATATTCTGAGGTAGTTATCTTTGAATCAGTAAACCCATTGACTTTAGTGTCGTGACTCTCTTTTGTTGTTTGGTCAACCATCGAAGATTGTTCCTTGGAGGTTGTGGTTTCTATTTCCTTTATAAAACTTACTGTCGAAAACTCATCTTTTTGAGATGTTGATGCTTTAATATCTTCTGGTAACTTTGTTATTAAAGTTTCGTCTTTGATTTTTTCAGTTTTTTCTTCTTTTATTGAACTATCCAAGGCTCCTTTTTCAGCTTTTGGAAGGTCAGTCGGTTTAGGTTTAACTATGACACTCTCCTCTGTTGTTATTGTACTACTCGAAGAGCTTGAACCTTCTGTGATATCAGTTTTCTCGGTTGATGAAGAGGCGGTTCCAGTTTTAACTGTGAAATCGATACTCTTTTCATCTAGTTTTTCAGTTTTAGAAATTGTGTCTTTCAGCTCACTGCTTAATACTTCTATTTTGTCTTCTGTAGTCTTACTGTGAATAATTGTTTCTTTAGATTGGATTTCAAAACTAGTTTCACTCATTTTTTTATCTAGGTCTGTGAAGAGACCTTCAGAAATTTCACTAGAAAGTGCCTTGCTCTCTGCTTTAAACTCTGCGGTACTTTCTGCCTTTACTGTTGTTTCAGATTTTTTAGCTTCCATAAATTCTTCAAACAGATCATCATGATGATATCCATTTTCTCCTGAAAATTTACTCAAGCCTGAATGTCCTATTTGTTCTTCAGAACTTGTCTTATCTTTTTCTAGTATAATTGATTTTGAGAAACCTAGCTTTTTGGCAAATTGTTCTGTAGACTCAGATAGACTAAATTCTTTCTTTTCAGATGCTGTTGCCTCTGAGGCTTCCATTGCAAAGACTCCAGTAGATCCAGAATCTGTTGTTGATGTCTCTCTTAGTATATCATCTGACTCGAATAAACCTTTCTTCTTACCTATGTGTTTATCTATTGATTCTTCTAAGAATTCAAAATCCTCTTTAATTTTTGTTGATTTTTCTGTTCCAATTTTCATTACTTCCTGTTCTAATTCACTTTCTTTTACTGCAAATGATACTTCTTTAATCTCTTTCTTTCCATGTTCTGTTGTTTTTTCTGATAAATCTTTGACCTCTGATTGACCAGCTATAGTGCTCTCTATTTCTTTAGTTGATTTAAGCATTAAATCTTCTTTATCAGCTGATTTTACTTCTTTATCTTTACTTTCTTCTGGTGGTTTGGCTTCTGCCTCTTTCTTACTATCAGTCGGTTTTGCTTCAAGATCTTTACTGTGTTCAGTCTGTTCAAATGACTCTTTGATCTCAGAAACTGGTTTAACTTCAGGTTTCTCCTTACCTTCAGTCAATTTTGAAATCAAGGTCCAACTTATCATCTTTTTGTTTCGATTCGACTACATCAGTTGTTTTAGTTTCTGATTTGGTTATTTCCGTCAATTTTATATCCTTTGTTGATTTGGTTTCAACTTCAAGTGTTTCCGAATCAAGCTTTTCTGTAATCAGTTTTGATTCTTCCTTTTGTTGTGCCAGTGTATCAAGCACTGTTTCTTCAATCAATTTTGTTTCCATTCCGATTTGGTGTTTGGCAGATATTGTTTCCAAAGCTTCTCCTTTTACACTCTTTGAATCTTCTGTTATTTCTTTTTCCTTGCTTTCTATTTCTTTTCGGCCATTGACCATGATTTTGTCACTAAGTGAAGTTCCTGCTTCCATGAAACCTGACAATTCTCTTTTTACTTCATCTGCTACGGTGTCAGGCTGTTTTAATTCTTGTGATATTCCATCTTCCTTCTTTTGAATAGATTTGATTTCACAAATGGAACTTTCAGTTGAAGAAACAATCTTTTCTGTATGTAGAGTTGAGTCAAATTCCATCTTACCTTCAACTGACTTTGTTTCAGTAGTTGTCTCTTCATATGATTCTTTTTCCAACTTTAATATTTCTTCAATACCTCCGGTCTTGAGATCTGAGGTTTTGATTTCTTGTTCTATCTTCATTTCTGAAAGGAAATCAGTTTTTTCCTGTTCATGTATCGACTTTGTTTGTTTGTCCTCTAGTGTTTCAAATTCATCCTTTTTAGTTGTTTTTTCTTCAGCTTTCAGGATTACATCAGCGCTTTCGAAGGTGGATACAGAAGGAGTGCCTTCCTTCTTTCCTGAGGTCATTTTATCATCAATTATTACTTCAGAATCTGCAGCTGCACCGGCCCCTACCAAATCTTTTTCAGTTCCAGTTAGTACCTCAGTCACCTTATCGCCATCAGTAGTCTTAATGAGAGAATCCTTTGTTTCTTTATCTGATAGAACTTCACCTTCTTTTTCTGTCTGAATTTTCACTTCATCTGATGGTTTTATTTCAGCCAGTTTTGCTTCTTCAGTTACTTTTTCTATTATTTCTTCTTTGAGTAATTCTTGTTTGATTGCTGATACTTCCTTTTCTTCATCTGATTTTATTTCAACTTCTAGCATTTCTTGAGCAGATTTGATTTTTGTTTCTGTTTTCAGTTTCATTTCTCCTGCTTTTTCAACTGAATCTTCTTCAACTCCTGATTCTGTTTGTTCTTTAACTGATTTTATTTCAGCTCCTTTCTTTTCATCCAGTGGTTTAATTTGGTCGACAATTTTACCATCATCAGATGGTTTCATTATGTCTTTGTCTGCATCCAGCTTGGCTTCTGATGTTTTTATTTCCTCTTCTAGTTTAATTTCACCTGATGACTTTTTCTCATCCACTTTCTTTATTTCTGATGTTAGTATATCTGTTTCTTTTGTTACATCAGTTGATTTTAAATCATCGTCTTTTGGTTTTGATTTAGTTTCATCTTTGCCTACATCCAGTTCGGATGCTACTTCTTTCTTTTCTCCATCTGGTATTACTTTAGATTCCTTTATTTCATCGACTGATTTTGATTCTGTTTCTTCTTTGCTTGCTTCTAGTTTGATGCCTGTATCTTCCTTTTCCTCAGATGTTTTAAACTCTACATTGTCCTTTTCAATTGATTTTCTTTCTGCTCCTGCCTTTTCTTGGTCAACTGAAATTTCTGTTACTTTCTTATCTTCAACTGATTTAGTTTCAGTTTCTTTAACATCTTCTAGTTTAATTTTTTCTTGTGCTGGTTTTACTTCAGCTTCTTTCTTCTCTTCAGCCATCTTAATTTCTTCCTCTTTTAGGACTTCAGCTGTTTTGATTTCTAGTTCTTTCTTTTGATCTGATGTTTTGAACAATTCATCCTTTTCTTCAGATGATTTCAGTTCAATATCTTTCTTGTCAGCTGCTGATTTCAATTCTATACCTTTCCTTATATCTGCTGATTTTAGCTCGATTTCTTTTTTATCTTCAGCTGATTTCAGTACAATTCCTTCTTTATCATCAGCTGATTTTAATTCAATTTCTTTCTTTTCATCTGCTGATTTTAGTTCAATTTCTTTCTTTTCATCCGCTAATTTCAATGCTATTTCCTTTTTATCCTCAGCTGATTTTAATTCAATTTCTTTTTTTTCTCCTTCTGTTTTCAATTGTGCATCTTTCTTTTCTGGAGATTTTAATTTGTCGTCTTTTACTTCAGTTTCTGTCTTAACATCATCTAATTTGAATTCTGCTTCCTTCTTTTCATCTTTTTCTTTCTTTTCTTCAGGTTCCTTTATTTCATCCTCTTTTATACTTGCTTCAGTTTTAATTTCTAATTCTTTCTTTTCCCCTGAAATTTTTAATTTAGTATCTTCCTTTTCTTCTGCTGATCTTAATTCAATTTCTTTCTTTTCATCTGCTGATTTCAATTCTATTTGTTTCTTTTCGTCTGCTGATTTTAATTCTATTTCTTTCTTTATATCTGCTGATTTTAATTCAATTTCTTTCTTGTCTTCAGCTGATTTTATTTGAGTTTGTTTATTTTCTTCTGCTGATTTTAGTTCAATTTCTCTCTTATCATCTGCTGATTTTAGTTCAATATCTTTCTTTTTTTCAGATGGTTGTATTACTTCATCTTTTTCTAGGTCTGTTTTAACTTCCCTTTTTTCAATAGCTATAGATTTATCATCTTCTTTCTCTTTTGATTGTGTTGATTCAACATCTTCTTTCTTTTCTTCAGATTTTATATCAGCTTCTTTCTTTTCATCTGTTTCTTTTACTACATCATCTTTTTCAACTTCTGCTTCTTTCTCTGGTTTCAATTCACCTGCCTTCACTGGTGCAGAAGGTTTCATATCAACATCTGATTTTTCAATTTTTATTTCAGTTTCTTTTTTATCTGCATATTTTAATCCTAACTCTTCTGTTTCTTTTATTGGCTTTGAGTCGAATTCTTTAATGTCCTTATCTTCAGCTGTTTTTAAATCAGCTTCCTTCTTTTCTTCTGATTTTATATCAGCATGTTTTGCTTCATCCTCTTTCTCTTTTGGTGTTATGTCTGTTTCTTTAACTTTTTCATCCAATGCTAAGATGTCTTTTTCATCTAATTGTTTAACTTTATCTTCATCCTTACTTTCGGGTATTTTAATTTCATCTACTTTCTTTTCATCTGATTGTAATATTTTCAGTTCTTCCTTTTCATGCTCTGGTTTTTGGCTAGTTTCAAACTCTCCTTCCGTAGGTTTTATTTCCATTTCTTTTTTATCTTTAATAGTTGGTTCAGTTTCTTTTGTCTCAGCTTCTTCCTTGATCTTATCTTTTATTATATCAGCTTTACCTTCATCCGTAGTTTCCAGTTTTCCTTCTTTTAAGTCTCCTAATTGTTTTATTTCAAGTTCTTTTGATTTTTCTTCTGCTAATAATTTATACTCCCCTACTTCATCGACAGTTTGTTTAAGTTCTGCAACTTTCTTCTTTTCATCTGTTTCCTTGATATCAGCTTCTCTTTCTGATGGTATTGCAAATCCTTCTAACGTTTCTTCTGTAGCTTTAGTTATGTCTTCTTTGCTTTCTCCTTCTAGTTTTATGTCATCCACAGATTTTATTTCAATGCCCTTTAGATCTTCAGTTAGTTTCATTTCCAAATCTTTTTCATCACCTGGTTTAATTTTAACTTCTTCCTTTTCTTCAGTTGGTTTGATTTCAACTTTCTTTTCCTCAGTTGGTTTAACTTCATCTACTTTCTTTACCTCAGTTGCTTTTATTTCATCTTCTTTCTTTTCTTCAATATCTTTTACTTCAGATTCCTTCTTTTCTTCAGCTGGTTTAATTTCTGTTTCTTTCTTTTCTTCGGATGGCTTTATTTCAGCATCTTTTTCTTTCTTCTCATCTGTTGGTTTTACTTCACCTGCCTCTTTTTCCTCAGCTTCCTGTGTTACTTCTGTTAATTTTTTATCATCTACTTTATGTTCGTCAATTGCTTTTATTTCAACTTCCTTCTTTTTTCAGTTGGTTTTGTTTCTGTATCTTTCTTTTCATCAGTTGTTTTTATTTCTATATCTTTTTTCTCTTCGGTTGGTTTAAGGTCAAATTCTAACTTTTCGTCAATTGCTTTTATTTCATCTTCCTTCTTGTCTTGAGTTAGTTTTATTTCATCTTCTTTCTTTTCTTCAATTGTTTTTATGTCACTATCTTTCTTTTCTTCAGTTTGTTTTATCTCAGATTCTTTCTTTTCTTTGGTCTGTTGAAGGTAAGATTCTATTTTTTCTTCAATAGTTTTTATTTCAGCTTCTTTCTTTTCTTCTGTTGGCTTTATCTCGGTTTCTTTCTTTTCTTCAGTCAGTTTTATTTCTGCTTCTTTCTTTTCTTCAGTTAATTTTATTTCTGCTTCTTTCTTTTCTTCAGTTAATTTTATTTCTGCTTCTTTCTTTTCTTCAGTTAATTTTATTTCTGCTTTTTCTTTTCTTCAGTTAATTTTATTTCTGCTTCTTTCTTTTCATCAGTTGGTTTTATATCAGATTCTTTCTTTTCTTCGGCTAGTTTGAGGTCAGATTCTATTTTTTCTTCAGTTGGTTTAAGTTCAGATTCTATCTTTTCGTCAGCCGTTTTCTTTTCAGCTTCTTTCCGTTCTTCTGTTACTTTCATTTCAGCTGCTTTCTTTTCCTCACTGGGTTTTATTTCAGCTTCTTTCTTTTCTTCTGTAAGCTTTATTTCGGTTTCTTCAGTTAGTTTTATTTCTGCTTCCTTCTTTTCTTCGCTTAGTTTAAGATCAGATTCTAATATTTCTTCAGTGGTTTTTATTTCTGTTTCTTTCTTTTCTTCTGTTGGCTTTATTTCAGTTTCTTTCTTTTCTTCAGTTGGTTTAAGTTCAGATTCTATCTTTTCATCAGCTGCTTTCTTTTCAGCTTCTTTTTGTTCTTCTGTTACTTTCATTTCAGCTTCCTTCTTTTCTTCATATGGTTGTATTTTGTGTTCTTTCTTTTCTTCACCAACCTTCTCTTCATCTTTAAGTTTGGTCTCTTCTTTTTTATCATCTTGTGTTAACTTTTCATCATGTTTTAAAATTTCATCAGAAACTTTAGTTTCTGCTGTCAAATCCATTGCTTTTATTTCTGCCTTTATGTCTTTGTCAATAATGCTTGAACCAGCGTTTTTTTTGTTATATCAGCTGTAATATCATCGGTTTCAAAACCTAAAACTGATAATTCCTTTGTTACACTTTCCAATTCTTCTCCTGCTGGTTTTTTAAAGGTAGTGTCTTCAATTGCATGCTCAATTTCATAATCAGATGTTAAGCTATCACTTAAAGCCATTTCTTCTTTTATTAAACCATTAACTAAAACTGATTCTTCCAAGCGAATTTTTTCTAATTCCTCACTTGTTTTAGTTTCAGATAGTAGATTCTGATCTGTTAAAGTATCTATTTTAGCTTTTGTTATAGTTTCTGTTGATTCGGTTTTCGTCTCGATCTTTTCTACTTCTGCGATTAATTTTGCGTCCTCTTTTACTTCTGTAGCTATTTCTTCTGCTACTACTTTTTGTACGTGTATGTCTTCAACCGTTTCTTGTATTTCAGTTTTTATGCTTTCTTCAATTTCTGATTTGATTTTTCCTGATACTTCAGCCTGAATTACTTCCTCTTTCACCTCTTTCTCTGACACAGTCTTATCTGCAACAGTCATCAGTTCTAATTTAAGTATATATTAATGGGGTTTAGTGATATTGAAATTGACAAATACAGAGACTTAATTTTGGTGGTCTTGGAAATTGTTTAATTCTTTTAATTTAAGAGTATATTTCTTCTTTAAAATTAATAAAAATAGTTGAAGGTCAAAAATATATACATTCATATGGTTTTTACTTTGTCTGCAGGAACTGTCCATAAATGTAATTTTACCTTATGTAACTTTTTTATTAAGCAAACTTTTATATAATTTTGATGTCAGTCTAGAGAAGAAATATACCTTGAAGATGGAGGAGAACCCCGAAACTTTGGATGAAAAATAAATGTTTTTATAAAAGAGTTAATTTTCACTGAATTGATTTTTATATTATATATAATATAACCTTGAAAGACGGAAGAAAACTCCAAAATTTAGGTTTATTTTGATTGGCCATTTTTGATGTAAATGTTGCTGTAACATCGCAGACATAAACATTCTTAAAATATGAAATTTCAGTTTTATACAGCTTATTGTTTTTGAGTTAGAATGACCACATACCTTATTCTGGGACTTGGACATTTGGACCATAGTCATGCATTTTATATTTTATAAGATGATATGGTTACTTTTAAAAAATTAAAGGCACTTTAGACAGTGGATCCTAGAATGCGTATTTCCAGTTAAAACTGAAATTCACGATCTCAATACTTTTCCTTACTAATAATTATTATACACTCCCTGTCAAAAGTATTGCAACACCCATAGTTCTCGAGATTTTCTTGGTTTTGACCTTAATTCAGACTTTGTTTATATTTATAGTAATATTATTTATTAAATGAGAGATATTAGGGATTAGACATATCATTTTTATTCACTGTTTACCAACAAACGATGAAATTTGTTTACATTCATTTCAAATTTTCTTTCAGTCCATGTTTATCTTTCGTTTGCCTCAAGTGTTCTCTCTTTTCTCTTAAGTATAGTTAAAACAATTAATTTTATTCACAATGAATCGTTTAAGTCACGATTATTTGGTCAGAATCATTGTGTTACATTGCGAACCGCCTTGGGATTCACTATTCTATCGTTTCAAGGACCATAAAAAGGTACAAAGAGACTGGTAGTACATTCAAGACAAGCAACATCAGGTCATCCCAGGGTTACTAACCCCATAGATGACCGCTTCATTAAAATATAAGCACTTCGGAAGCGTCTTCCATTAAAAACTTGATCTCTGGTGTTCGAGGGTTATCAACCTCGGAGTCAACGGTCATTAGAAGACTGAGAGAGTTAAATCTCAGGCCAAGAAGGCCAGTGAAAGGTCCTCTTCTCACAGCAGAACATCGTGTAAAAAGATTAAGATTTGCAAGTTAACACCAATCTTGGACTGTGGAGGAATGGAAAAAAGCTTTATCCACTGATAAGAGGAGAGTGGCCCTTAACAGCCCAGATGGCCATGAAAGAGTTTGGAGAAGGCCTGGAGAACAGTATAGTCAGTGCTGCACTGAGCCATTGGCAGGGGTTCTGTCATGTTCTGGGGTGGCACTCGGCACGCACCGCGTTAGTGCCAATCCAAGGAGGGGCTTTGAATGCTTTGAGGTATGTAGAAATGGTTCTTCAAGATCATGTAGTGCCTTTTATGCCATGCATAGGCTCTGAATCATTGCTTATGCTCGTCCTCACAAGGCAAAATGTGTTTATGAATACCTTAATACCACAAATATTCACACTATTGATTGGCCAGCAACCATACTATTCGGTCATGAGATTCACCTCCTACTACTCTTGGAATGCTAAAGACAGCTGTATTGGAGGAGTGGGACAATATACCCCTTTTTTTCTTCAAAATCTTTTTGCAAGTATACCAAGACGGGTGGAAGAAGTCATTCAAGCCAGAGGGGCCAATATGTCTTATTAAATGTAAATTTAAAATTGAAATTGTAATTGAAAAGTTAAAATTGTAAAAAAGGAAATTTTTAAAAAGTAAGTTTTCTAAATTTTTCGTTTATTGGAAGAAATATTTTAATTTATTTTAATAAAACTTGTTTATTTCCAGTTTAAAAATGTTGATTATTGACTTCAGAACCTTTCTTTAATATAAAAAAAGAATGTTTTTTTAAAATTCAAATATTTTTAAGTGTTCCAATACTTTTGACAGGGAGTTTATATTACATAACACATGTAGGTACTATATATTACATATATAGATAAGTGAAAGTAAAAAATAAAAAATAAAAGTATATATTTGTATTGTATTCAAAAATATTACCTTTATCATCAGTAGGCTCAACTTCCATTATATCTTCTGTTTCTTTTGATGGCTTGATTTCGCCTTTGGCTGAAATAGCAGGCTCAAATTCAATTTTTTTAAGATCCAGAGTTTTCTCCTCATCTGTCTTTTTTGTTACTTCTTGACTCATCACTTCTTTTTGATCTGTTGTTTCTTTTTTGAGTTCTGTAGAAATTATTTCTTCAATTTCTTTTTCTTCAACAGATGTTGGTACCGGCTTTTCTAGGTCATCGGTTAATTTTCCATTTGGTAAGATAGTTTCTTCCTCTGTCTGCTTAGCTTCTTTAGTAGTACTTTCATCAAGTTTCGCTTTGTCACTTATTTCCTTTTTGATTTCATCCTCAAGTTCCATTTCTCTGATTTTTTCTGATTCAGCTATTTCCGAAGCTAGAGTTTTCTCTTCTGGAGTGAGCCTTTTCTTGTGTATTTCTTCTTCTAATTCTTTTTCTTCCTCTTCTTCAATGACACCTGTATCTAGGGTTAAGACTTGTTTTGGTTCTTGTAATTCTTTGTCATCTTTTTTCTCTTCTTTGAGTGATGTAATTTCAGCCTCCTTTGTTGGTTCGGATAAAGTTTTTTTCCCTTCCTCTTCTTGACTCTTTTCTGTTTCTGAAGGCTTGGTTTCAATGGTGGTTTCCTTTTCAGTTGAAACTTTTTCTTCTTTTTTTATTTCTCCTGGTAATATTTCTTTCTTTTCTGATTCTGATTCAATAGCTACTTCGGTTTCTATTTTTTCTTTAAGATCCTCTTTTTCTTTTACAAGATCTTTTTCTATGGCTTCTTTTGTTTCTAAAATATCTTTTTCTGCCAGTGTTTTCAGTTCTCTTCTTTTGTGCTTCTTGAACAGTTTCAGGAACTGCTTTTACTTCTGTTTTCTTGTCAGAATCTTTAGACTTAACATCCTGTAAAAACTCTTCCTTACGTTCTTTTTCCAATCTGATATCTTCTTTATCATCCTTAGCTGCCTCTCCTACTTGTTCTTCAGCATCGATAGATTCTTTTGATTCAAATTGTGGAGTAGTGTCATCAAGGCAGACTCCTTCATCCTTTTCAGTTTCTATTTCTTCAGTTGAAGATGGTCTAGCTATTTCCTCTAATTGTAATTTAGCTACTGCAGGAGGTTTTGCTTCTTCTTTTTCTTTTGATTCTATTGTTTCTTTTTCTGTAATTTCCCTAGATTCCTCTGGTTTATCTAATAAATGCTCGTCTACTCCTGATACTTTAGCTTCTTTTTCCTTCTTTTCGATCTGTTCAAGTCCTGGAATCTTTTCAAGTTTCTTTTCCTTATCATCTTCTTTTTCATAATCTAATTTTTCAACCTCCTGTAACTCTTCTTTTTCATCAGATTCTAAGGGTTTACCTGATTTTGGACTACTACTTGCAATATCTAGATCTGTTGTTGTATGGGACAAAACATCAACACTTTCTACCATATCTTCTTTTAGGTCTTTGCTTTTATCTTCTTTTTCCAAATTGTCCTTAAACAGTTTCAATTCTTCTGTTGTTTCTTCCTTTTTCTCTTTCTTTGCTGAAGGAAGAGACAATAATTCATCCTTTCCTGCTCCTTCATATATACCTAAATCAACTTCCTCATGAACTGGTAAATCTGCTACTTCATCTGGCGTTTTTACTATGTCTTTTAGAAGCTGTGCTCTTTGATCGAAAACTGTTCCAGCTATGACTGGAACTTGAGGTAGACTGGTTGGTTGTTCTGGTCTTGGGGTTGCAATGATTTCTTTCTCCTTTGTTTCTTCTTTGACATGTTTCTCTTCTATTCCTTCTTTTATTTCATCAAGAGGAATCCTTTCATCCTCTGGAAGTGTCGGTGCTGTCGTTGTTGCTCCAGATTCGACTGTTGTGGAGAATCTTTCGTCTGGTTGGCTTTCATCGATTCTCTGTTCCACATCTGCTGATTTCAAATCTTTTTCTTTTGGAGTCACTATTTTATCTGTTGATCCCAAGTCTTTTCCTGATATTTCTTGAGAGTCAGTCTTTTGAATATCTAACCGTTTTGTAACTATTTCAGTTGCAGTTTCAATTATTTCTTGTACTTCTTCTTGGGCGACTTGGTTTGTCTCTGGTGAAGGAATAGTTTCTCCAACAGGCTTTTCTTGACTGAGTGTGTCTGCAGTTTCCTTTTCTTCAATTGCACTAGCTTGTTGTTCTTTTGGTATCTTCTTTTTCTCTTCGTCTAGTTTTTGTAGATGTAGAGCAATTTTTTCAACATCAGCTTTCCCTGTTACTTCATCGCTGATTTCTACTTTTTCAATGATTAATATTTCATCATCATCTTCTTTAGATATTGATTTGCCAATGTCCTCAGATGTTTTACGACTGACATCTTCGGGTTTGCTTTCACTGATTTCCTTTGTTTTTTCTGCCTCTTCTTTTGCTTTGGTTAGCTCTGCATCAACTGTTGATGGTGTTGATACTGCAGATGAATCGGTTATTATGTCTTTTTCTGTTTTACTTGTTTTCTTGACATCCAAACGTTGTTTAGCTGGTGGTTTTGCTGCTTTTATTGGTGACAAGGACTTAATCCCTTTGGGAGAGGCTGTGGGTTTTTTACCTACAGTTTTTTCAATTTTCTTTGGTTCTTCTCGTTTAGGAGGAGCTTTTTGAAGCTTAGTTGATTCTCTACTTTTGAGTTCGACAACTTTCCTGTTGTTTTCTTCTTTGGCACTTTTTGCTGGTGTCGCAGTTGGTGAAGCTTTAGCTCTGGAAGCTCTAGTTTTTGTTTCTGTTCGGGTTGCTGCCATCTCAGTGAGCTTATTTTCTACAGTTTTCTTAGGTGTTGTTGGAGACGATTTCACTGAATCAGTTTTCTTCTCCGGAGGTTTCTGAGTTTTCTTCTCTTGTGGTTTTTGCATTGTTCTTTTAGGTTTCTCTTTCTTAACTTCTTTTTCTACTTTCTGCACAGCCTCAGTTGTTTTCCTATCAATCTTAACAGTCTCTGGCTTAGAATCTAAATCAGTCTTTGGTTTTTCCTTTGGTCTGTCGGCTTTAGGTTTCGGTTTGGGTGGTGGCGGAGTCGATTTCTTCACCTCTCCTACTTGTTTCACAGCCTTGACAGTCTCGCTCTGTTTCTTCTCAATTTCTGCAACTTTCTCGATCAGCGCAGGTTTTGGTGTTGGCTTTATACTCAACTTAATAGTCGACGAAGTGGGTGATAAAGACTTAGCTGAGCAAATGGGATGCTTCATGAACTCGAGGTTCTTAAGCCTATCTAAACCCTCAAAAATTTTCTGCTGAGGAGTACTTCCAGGGAACAAGAGCCTAGTGATATTATCTTCTGGGTTGGCTGGCTGCCAAACAAGAAGTGCACAAATAGATGTTTTACTACTTAATGGAAAATTAAACTCTCCTTTTCTACTATAACTACAAAATATTTTCGAGTCAACTGCTGCCCATTTGGCCAAGAACTCTCGTACTTCTCGGCTATCCTTCGCTGGGGACAGGACGTACATATCTAACTTTCCATGGCCTACTTTGTGGTAAAGGTTAATCGGTTCGACGCTAGGTTCCCTATAACACGACTGAGGCTTCAAGCCTAGATGTCGCATACCGCTCAACATTTCTTGACCTTGTTCTATTAAGTTTATTAAAAGTGGGTCTCTGTCTTTATCGCCATCGGGAGACAACACCTGCTTTCTATCCTGTAACATAGTTTTATTATATTCATAAATGATTTATATATGGAATACTATTATAATTTTTAGTCAATAGTACATATTATGGTAAAGTAAGAGTGTCACCCAAAATGTTAGGCTTTTGTCGCAATAACTACTGAAGATGATCTCCCGACAGTGAAAAAATTTAACATTGAAACTAAAAAAAATAACAACATTAATAAAGACAGTATAAGGAATTTGATCACTGTTATATGCCTATTTACAATATTATGAGTATGACTAGGACCATTTTCCATAGTTGCCTTGAAGAGGGTCTAAAATTTAGGCTAAAACTTCAGAACATAAATATAATAAGTTTATTTATAAAACTTGATCTTTTTAATAATCACACCTTAACCAATTTCTCGCCAAATTAAATTATTTAACTATTGAGCTTATTTATTGATATTTATGGCCATTCCTGGCATAAAATTCAATCAATAGTTTATGGTTACAATATTTTACTTAATAAAACAATAATTAAGTTTAATATCACTTAAAAATCAATTAACACAAATACAATCACACTCTAAACAGAAGATATTACTTACTGGAATATTTGAGAAGAAATGTCCTATTTGCGGATAGACCTGTTCGGACTTTTTCCTCTTTAATAAGGATGCAAGACCTTGAAGGTTACCATTGTTTATCCTAGTCATTAAAACAGAATCTAATCGGTCGAGATGACGAGTAAAGTCCCAGAAACACGCTTTTCTGGAAAATCCACCATCCACCAACATATTAAATCTGCAACAAAACAATTATTTGTCAAATATTATGTTTTATATTCTTGCTTGTTTATTTATTTAACATCACTTTTGAGCTACTGTGGCTAATTGTGCTAACACTCTTACATAGGGAGTCCCAAATTTTGCCCAAAAACCAAAGCCATTCTCATCGGATCCAAGAACCTTGTAAATTCTCTTCCATATTATCCACTCCTTTACCTCAATAGCATACCTATCCACTTCCACACCTCAGTAAGAAACCTTGGAGTCATTATTGATCAGAACCTATCTTGGAGTAATCATATTTCTCAAATCACCCGAAAATCCATCGCTATCCTAAAACAATTTCAAATATTTCGTGATTCTATTCCACCCAAAACCCGTATGCTACTCGACTCTTCGATCATTTTTCCCCAAATTGACTACGGTGGCCTCGTATATGGCGGGCTGTGTGAGAAATTCGATATGAGACTCAATAGACTTATGAATTTTTTCATCAGCTCCACATGTGAAATCCCCAGACGCTTTTGGAATTCCTTGCCTGTATCCACTCGTAAATCTTTATCATTACCCACTTTCAAGCACCAACTATTTCTTCATCTCCTAAAGTATCAATCTTCCCAACATAAAAAATATTTAAAATCTATAGATAATAACTATTCATTGTCACAAAATCTATCTCTTATTGTTAAACTGAAGTTTTAAATGACCAGATAATTATTATTCATATTGTACTTTTCTTGTTATTCTTAGGGGGCTACTCGTCCCAGAATAAAATTAATTTTCATTTCATACCACTTCAGGTCACTCCACAGTTGAAATAACAGAATAAATAATTCTATGCCTCTCCCAAATTTCGGTTATCCTGGTTTAATTAGGTTTAGGATCTTTAACGAGTACCTGATATCGATCAGGATATTTTATAAAACTAGGCTGATTAAATAATTAAAAGAAAAACTTTTATAAGGTATACAATTTACCATTTATTTTTATTCATTGAATTTTTTTAATATAATGAAAAAAAATTTACTGAATTTTTTCAGCAATAGTTTGAATAAGTGTATTCCACATCCTTTCTTCCCACTAGAAAGAAATCATAGGATTGGGGTTAGAACAAACCTTAGGCATGGTAGACTAGTGTGCTAGCCACACAGGTTGACTAGAAGAATTTTTACCCACTTTATAGGAAAGAAGATCAAGGGGGTCTGGTTCACGGAGGTGGATAAGAATTTGCAGGAGGTAGGATTCACATGGACAGATGTTCAAGGATGTGATCCTCTTAAAGAGAAACTTGAAGGACTTGGAAGTTTCCAGGCAAAACCCAAGCACAATTAATGCTGACCTGGAAGAACTGGAGAAGTTAAATTTTGAAAACAAAGGTAAACTAAATTTTTACAAAAAGTTAACTTCACTAGTAAATCATTTATGCAGATTCCAACTAGGTGTGTGAATGAGAAAGGCAACGTATTGACCAGTAATAAGGCTTACATGGAAGAACAAAGAGAGGGAAGAAGTTGTTGAAGCAATGTGTTGTTTAAAAAATCATTAAGCTTTTGGTTTGACTCACTCCCCGCAGAACTGTTTAAAAAAGAATTGATGGAACCAGTAAAATGTATACACAATACAGTAATAAACATTTGGACCAGCGAAGTACTGCCTGAAGACTGGAGAAAATCATGGTTCCCCTTTTAAGTTAATATTACTGTATTTTATTGGGTTGTGTCACATGAAATGTCCGTTTTCAAGGCAAAGGATTTTTATTAAAAATACGATATGAAAACAAGATAATTTTATTCAAAGTTTTTACCTTCTTTTTCTACACATTTTTCCCAACATGACACCAACCTTTTTATCCCGAACTAAAAAACTCTGAGCTTTGAAGTGAAACAAAATCTGAAAGCACACTTTTCACTTGATCATCATTTTCAAAATGTTTTCCTTTGACCTAGTTGTCTAAATTCCTGAACAGGTGGTAATCTGTTGGAGACAAGTCAGGAGAATATGGTGGGTGCGGAAGAACTTCGTAGCCCAGTCCTTTCAATTTTTGCACGGTATGTTTTGAGACTTGGGTTCTTGCTGCCGCTCAGTGAGATCATGAGGTACCCATGTATCGAGCTTTTTTACTTTCCCAATACACTTTAAATGTCTGGAAACGGTAGATGCACTTGCATTTAGTTGTGCTGTGAGTCCTTTAATTATTTGGTAGGGGTTTCCTTCTACTGTATGTTTGAGGACATCATTGTCTATTACGGACGGAGGTCTTCCTCGGGGCAAGTTTTCCAAGTCGGTATCCCTAGCTGAAAACTTAGCAAACCAACGGGGAATGGTTCGTTCATTAACATTCCCTTCCCCAAACGCCTTGCAAATATTTCTAGCAGCCTCAGCTGCTGAATGGCCGAGTTTAAACTCGTACAAAAATATTACTCGAAAATCGCATGTTTCCATGTTCATATTTGGAAGTATGCTAAAAAGTGGGTAATTGATTGGGAAGCTAATGTTTATAATACACCGGTAGAAGATTAGTAACTGTTTACTTTAAATATGTAAACATTCGGAAGAAAACAACAGAGACCTGCAAAATCCTTTATGTATTTCAGAAACTATAAAAATGGACATTTTCGTGTGAAACAACCCAATAAAAATTCAGGTCTTTTATTGGTCAGGATTATTTTTTTTTTTTTTAAATATAAGTATTAAGGAACTTTAATCACTAAGTTTACTTTAGCTCTGAATTAAAAAGGCAAAATTTTGTTTATAGATTCTCTTACCCATTAATGCCAAAGAGGGCGGCATCCCCTTGACCGCCGGGGAAGACATAGAGTGTCGGATGTGAGAATCGGATGTTACCGACAACATCCGATGGTTCCAAGAGGTCGTTTAGTCCTGCCGGAACCAGGTACTGGCTCAGGTAGTTGAGGAAGTCACGCACTGCTGTTGTTGTGGTACCCTTGTCTGGCGGGTTCAGTCGTACTCTTGAAACCTGCAAAGGATTATTTCCTTTAGTTTACAATAAGCTCAATTAATTATTCTTAATTTTGTTTCTGTTTACCAGAAACTACTTTTTAATATTTGGTAGTTATTAATTTAAACTAAGACAGGTGAACTTACCCCAAGTTATAAGTTTAACTAAAACATTTCAAAGTTGTTTCCTTATTACTATGCAATTCATTAGTTCACCATATATTTTTTCAATGAAGGATGATATACTTTGGCTTGCAATCAATAAATGATTACTAAGTTGAGCCAGAAGCTGCAAATATTCTGCACTTGTGCCGAGGATCTGACCATAGCCAAAACTCTAATATTGATATTTACAAATCATCTCTGAGGCTTTGTTGTTTATACTGTATTGGAAAGGAATTTTGCTTAAGTATTGGTATAGTGCACTAGGTTCTGATAAAATTTGGATATAATAAGGTCTAAACTAAATAGAATATTAAGATCATAGGAGCATTAACTATTGTTCAGAGTTCTTTAAATTGAAAGGATTGGATTTGTTGGTTCTCGGGTTCAGTATTTAAGAGATTCATATTGTTTCACGGCCAACGGCAATACAATAATCTATTAGGCCTATATTACAGATTTTCCACCAATTTTTGGGTACCCACCTTAAGAGGCTGGGTGTGCCCCAAGGGGCTCTCCATATCCCAGGGTGGCATACCACAACTGAAATAACATAATAAATAATTCTGCCTCATTCAAGGTTTGAACTTGGGACCTGGAGAACAGTTGCCTAATATTCTATTAACTAGCCTACGTCACTCCCATAGGATGTGCTTGATGTGTAAGTATTTAGCTGTCCTCCACAGTTCCGTGGGTTCATAAGTTTTTAGTATTTTCTAGTAGACCAGTAATTTGTTGTCTACTGGGATTTTCTATTTAGCAGTTTGTATAATTGAACGAATTGCTGGTTAAGTCTGGTCTTTTATATCTTTTAAGTATGGTGTTTCTAAAGATCTGCAATGTGGGGTGGAACATTGGTTCTACAATATATAGGTAATACAATTTTCGGTAATCATTTATGGACCACTGCCTGCACTTTCTCATCCTTCATTAAGCCATTTTATATTTCCCCTATAGTTCCATTTAACATGCAAAAATATTAAAAAGAAAAAATTATGTTTACAAAAAAAAAAATTATATTAGATTTGGATGCGAAATGTATAAAAAATGTAGGTAGGTAATAATTAACTGGTATATTAATTTACCAATGAGCTTTAGGCGTGTCATAAGTTCTGTATCATTTCTTTATTCACTGCTGCTTCTGTTGTGAAATCTCTTTTTATATCAGGATTGGCGAAATGACATATTTTTATAAAGTAAATAAAACATTTGATTATATTATCTAGGAAAAATATTCACAAAACAAATTTAGAAAAATATAAAATATTGTTTATAGTTTGTCAACAATAAAATTATAAGTAAATTATACAGTCATTATTTAAAAAAAAAAAAAAAAAAAATTTGTTCATTAATTGGGAATACTTTAATCGGTATATTAATTTAAGATTCTATGTTAATACTTACTATGTAAGTCTACATTTTGCGAATTCAGGCATATTCTGAAAAAAAAGTGCTGATGGTTCATGTCAAAATTTGTGAAACGGAATGGGATTTCATTCCCTCAGCAGAACATAAATGAAACTGCAAATGAAGAAAATTTATAGAAAACAACAAAAAAGTATTGATCAAGAACTTTTCATTGTCATATCTAATATTTTTGTGGAGATGTGTGATAATGAGTAAGGCACTGCAATCTCTTTGTCTTAGGTTTGAGTCTTGTTATTAATTAATTTATTATATCAGCTGTGGTTTGTGGTTCGTAGAACCTCTTAAGGCACACCCAGCCTGTATGAAGTTTTAATTGCAAATAAGTATTCTGATTATGCAAAACCTGAGTTAGCATAATCTTATCAAGCATTATTTTACAGTACCTTGTGTGAGATTTATCTACTTGATTTTATATAATAGAAGATTTGGAGTTACAGAAGCAAATAGTGGCTTTACCCAAAATTCCGACGGCAATACTTCCTAGGAACCCATCTTTACCAAACCTTCAGATCCAACCCCCCCCCCCCCCATATCTATAATATCCTTACCTCACTCTCCTCTACTCCATCCTATCAACACAACATCCCAGTTTACAGAACTGCTTCCTTTAAGAGATCTTTTGTTATTCACGCTACTTCATTTTGGAATTCTTTACCCATGTCCATTCGTACATCCCAATCCTTAACTTCCTTCAAGCATAAACGATTTATCCATCTCCTTGGATATCAGTCTACCGCGCCTTTATAAGTTTTCACTATCTACACTCTTTATTTTATTTTAATTTCAATTATTTAATGTTTTAGTTCATTTTATTTTTTGTCTTAATTATAAGGTTGCAATATTACCTTGTACATATATATGTGTGTGTTTAAGTGTATGTATAATATGCAGTATAGTTTGTTATTTTTTAAATGATGTATATTTTGAAGTTGTAATAGCCAGAAGATGAATATTTAATGTACATTTATATTATTCTTAGGGGACATTGAATTTTAAAAAGGAGATCAAGATTAGGTGATCTTAATTATAATAATTCAGCATGATCATCTTTTAGTTTTATAACCTTTTAATTGGAATTAAAAAACAAAACAAAAAAAACATTAAACTAACTTCCCACTTACGAATACAAAAAAAAAAAAAAAAAAAAATGGAATTTCTTATGCTATACCTAACAGCATGATATACATTAATGTTTGAGAAGTTCCGAGTACTCAAATCATAAGTTATTATATTACATAACTATGAATAAGTTAATATATTACTTTTTTGGAGGTTTTGTTCATTTTTGCAAAATTACTAAACTAAATTTATGGTATATATTTCCCATCTCCTTTGACAAATTAATATTGCACTTACCTTTGAGAATGGGTCCTTTGCCTTTAGAGCCCACCAATCACCTTCTCCAGAACAGTGGACATCGACGCTCACTGTTCCTTCGTAAGCCCGCAGAACTCTTTGCACCTCATGCTCGGAGTACATGTCTGCGAAGTCGGAGAACGAATATGTGCCATCCTGTAAAAGGGTGATTCACATAAAAAAAACTATACAATGAGATTATAGTAAATATTTTGAATAGAAAAGAATAAGAGAGTCTATTTGACAAAAATATGTAACATTCCAACTGACACCAGATAGCTAAATCTATCAGTTAGAGTCAATTACACCACTATATTTGCTTTTCTTTTATTTATTTATTTTTTATAGTTTTAAATAATAATTATGATGGAAAATGAAATATGATAAAAAAAAAGGAGTGTAATTTAAAAAAAATCCAGTTCTATCTCACTAACGATCCTTTAAAATAAATGATAAAACTTCCAATTCCAATTCATGCAATTCCAATGCTGGTGTTACTCAAGGCAGCATCTTAAGACCAATGCTTTACATAATCTACACAGCTGGTATCTACCCAACCCATCCTACTACCTTCCTTTTCACATATACTGATGACACTTGTGTGTGACCAGTTAATAACTATACAACTATTGCTTCTCAAATCCCACATTAGAAACCTTGAAGTATGGAGACAGGATTGGAGAACTAAAATAAATATTCCACTTGTCCCGGTTGAACAGATCTGCTTTCCAAGACTCCAATTGACAAACGTGTTACTTGAAATCTGCACAAAAAGACAAAAACGACAAGAATCTGCCCACCAATTTTGGCTCCTTTAACACTTACTAGAAAGATACTTTAACTTTCCGAAAAACAACAAACAAAAATCCTTAAATAAAACGCTCATTTATATGACCATCATAAGGCCAATATCGACTTAATGAGTTGAGCTTCCGGTCTTTATTACACCATAAAATTCTTCTTTTATCCAATCCTTGCTTCCAAAATCCTAGATGCTCCTTGTCATGCTTTACTAAGTAAGTCCATACTTAGTCATGAATAAACTAATCCATAATTTATTTATTTATTCATCTCCTGACCAGCCAGTAATAACAAAATTGTAAATAATTCTCTATTTTATTTTATTTTCTACTCAATTGCGTATGTCTGTTTTCTACTACTCTCAGCAAACTTTTTTTCCCTGATAGTCGTGGGAGCTGATGGTGCTGACTGAGGCAGTCCTAAGGATCCTTGGTATTTCTCTCTTTAACCTCATCCTTTCCTATTTCCTGACCCCCCTTAGGAACCAGGACAGAAAGGAAGGACGAGAGGTGAGTTTTTTCTTTTCGTTTAGCAAACACGCTAATAAAATTTTTAATTTTTGTTCATCTAAAAAAAATATTAAGATAGAGTCCATTGGCTCGCACAATATTTATTTAATTACGATTAGACTCTGAAGCCCGTTTTATTATTTATTTTTCCAATGGCACGACAGGCCGTATGTTGTAATCTGCTGTGAAAATACATCACGTTTCTCGATGAAATTGTATAGGGTAGGGTCGTCACTCTCTACGCCTATTTTCGTGAGTGGCCACCAGTTGGCTGCCGGGTCTCACATACCCGAGGTAGAGGCTGTGGTGAATTGCCATTTAATTGTATTCTCGAACAAGTCCCGCCGGGACTGGGATTCGAACTCACAACCTTTGGCGTGAGAGCGCTAGCCACTCAAGGGAATCGTCCTAGGATAATAAAGAATTTTTTTTTGTAAGTACGAATTATATATAAAAAGATCACGTCAAGCTATCTATAATAAAAAAAAAAGTGGCAGCTACATGTATAATGTACCCATTACATTAGGAATTTGGAAAGAGCGAGTATTTCGAAGTTATAAACCTATTTCATGACATACAATTTGTTCGTCCCGCTTTGAATTTCAACTCAGTCTTTCATAATATAATTCTTGAACCACGACATCCTCCTAAGAGCTCCATTCTTCGTTGTCGTTGCCCCCCTACTCGAACTTATACCGCAAAGAACTCTTGTGTTCTCAGAGCTTTCATCAAGAGAGAAGATGGGTTCCCCAGATGTTGGTTGAAGGGGAAGTAAACTTTTCCTCATCTGGAGCAAGTTTTCTGACAGCCCTGCGAGGGACAAAGGACTAATGACGCGTATAACTTAAATAAGTTTTCCTTTCCTCTCCAGATCTCTCTCTTCCTTCATCTTGTTTATCGGCGTTCTTCTGTCTCTTCTGGAACACAGCTGGAAAATTGGAAATTCCTTCAGTAATGAGACGTTGATTTCCAAAAGGTACTAAAGAACATTTTTTTGGAATTGATATTTTGACAGATTTGTATGCTAATAGTTTAGTTTTATCTAAATCCGTCATCAGATTTTATCTAAAAACTCTTTAAAAACGTATTTTAAAATTACATTTCATTCCAAAAGGTACTATATTTCCTATTATACAGTTGAATCATCTAGCTCCGTAATATATCATCATTAATTTATTGTTTTCTTCATTTTATGCAATTTTATTGGTTCATTTAGTACATCCTGAATCACCGCTATTATTTTTAACAATGGTTTTCATCTGAAGATCAGTTTTTAGGTTGTTTTATTTATTTATTTTTTATTGGAATTTACAACTGTATAATGGAATACAACAAACAAATTGGAATGATATATATAAAAGGATGAAACACATGTATAGAAGCTTCCCAGTGGAAGCACTCTAAAAATATTCGAAACTAGAAGGTCTCGGGACCATCTCCTTTTCAGACGCCTTGGAGGATTGTCAGGAATTGAAGAGGAAGAAAGTATTGAAACTAGAGGATGAGGGTGGGAATGGAGTTTGTCATGAAAGGAATGGTATCTAGATCGGGCCAAATCAGCAACATATGGAACATTAGGTCCTTGTAGGTCCTCAATTAAATTAAAAATTTTCAGAAACTCACTTTTTTATATAGAATAATGGTATTTTATCCAGCAAATGGTTAGAATTAGAATTTCTGACCTTGCTCAATATGAGAAGACAAGCCGTGCCTGATCTAACTTAATAGATTTTTTTAAAGTTTCTATTTATAATCTTCAATTATTCTCATTTCAATATTCTCATCCTAATTTCATGTTTGCTTCCATATTTTATTACTATCATCTTATGATCATTTTAATTTTATGTTTGTTTCTATATTATATTACTGTCATCATATTATTGAACCTAACTTATTATTCATTTTCTAATTACATTGGTTGTTATCTTGTTTCTTTTAGACCTGATGAAGGCCCACAATGTAGGGCGAAACATCATCGCACAGTGGGCAAAATCACCAATTAAGGTGGACAAAAATTTGGAATTTTCCTGTGCTTCACCTTTTTATTATTTGTTGGCAAGACTATTAATACTAATATTTACCGCCATACCGTGTTTACAAATAAATAGTAAATGAGTGAATCATTCCTGTTCCCACAAGTGCCTAATAACCGGTTGTGGGATTCTCTTTACTCGATGGTCATTTATTGTGTTCAAGGTTTATTTAGAGCAAAGTCTTTTTGCTTTTATTTAACAATGGACATTGCTGAGTGAGCCAGGTAAGACATTATATTTCCAAACTCGTTATTGAATATACATTGCAATCTAACCTGTAGAGGTAATTTAGCAATTTGTAAATATATGCTCCTATTCAATAACGAAAAACCATATAACCCTCAAGTTACCCCAAGGATTTGTTTGTAGGATCTATTAGATCAATCCTTCTAGTCTTTAAATGTTGCAAAGAAGTTTTGCGATTTTTTGCGTTTTGAGTGATACATAATTTTTTTCAGACACAACACTCCGAATCAAAAGTTTTACAACCTATAATTTGAAGAGTTTCCTAATTGATATAAAATACATCCATTAGCAGGTTTTAGCAACTCCGAGCCATAATTAGATTTTTTTGTGTTATTTTCCATGTATTCTGAGACTCAAACGTAAAATGTAGGGAAGTTTTAGATTTTAGCAAATAAATTTGATTTTTGACCACTGTGCGCTCGCCAATCGTGTCAAAAAATTAATTATTTTTTATAATTTTTTAAATATTTTTCCGTAATCTGGAACCCCAAAGGTTAAATATAGAGAAGTTTCTGAATTTAGTCCACCTAAATCGGTCATATTTTCCACTGTGCGTCGGCACGCAATTAAAATAAGTACTTATTTAGTGCAATCATCCCCAACCATCTTCCTTATTTAATATACCATCTACCTCAACGGTCAACTAAACTCCATCATTATAAAACGTATATTCGTTGAAAACTTGAATTATATAATTATTATGCTCAAACTACTTTCCCTTGCTCTATATTTCATTTATAGTAATGAGATTCAGCTCCCATCCCTTGGTCAAAATCCGTACAGTACCTAGGCCTAATATTAAAAAAAATCTCTTACTTTCACAGATCATATCAATAGGAAAATCGATGAAGCCAAAAATTAATATTTAAAATGTTCCCATACTTTAACTAAAAATCCCATTTGAGCTCTCATTACAAATTAATGATATACTAATCAGTTATCCTCCCGTTAATCACATACGCCTTGCCAGTCTGGAGCTCAACCTGCTTGAATAACTACCAAAAACTTGAAAGAATTCAAAATCTATCAATGAGGATAATTACCAATTACCCCCGATACACTAAAATATCATCTATGGTCCAGGACTTGCAGCTTCCAACATTTGTCCAACTCAAACAGCTTCTTACTTCAGTAAAAAACGTCTCCAAAAATCCATTAAAAAGGAAAATCGGTAATTATAATAAAACATTTCTGAAACGCTACACTCATAAAAAACTAAACATGTGCTGTTAGCTTAAGCTAGTTTGTTTTAATTTCTAATTTTATATTATCAATTGTTTTATTCGTTTTTATTTGTAGGTTTTTTGTACAATTTTTCCTACAACCATATATAATCTCAATTTAATTTTATCACATTTTTACGAAATTATATATTACCAAACGAACAAAACATTTTGCTGTTGTAAGGATGTCTATTCCGAAATCATTTTTAAATATTTTGTCAATTTGTGAATATGTAAATAAAGTTTATTTTTCTTTCTTCATTATAGTATTGGGGAAAGCGAACCTTCCATTTTAATATTCTGCTGATAATACTCATTATTATAACCGTTAGTTCTTAAAAAACATTAAATAGAAAGAATATTTTAGTAATGCAATGCTCTTATCTAACCGCGTATTTCATTACTACTAAAGTTTTCATGAAGTGAGAATCGTTGACTGTGTGTATATATGGAAGAAGTTGGTTCAGGGTTCAGTCAACAGGACACACAATTAAGTATAAACTTAATTTACTGGTGCCGACGTTTCGGCCTAGAAGAAATTTTAATAAAATGTGAATAATTAGATAATAGAAAATTAAAATTACCAATTTAAAAAAAAAATTAAAAGAAGAATGTGAAACATTATAAAGTTAAAAAACGCTTTTAACAGTAAGAGAAAAATAGTTACAAATCTATGACGTACAAAATGTCCATACTTTCATAAAATGTGAAACTTTATAATATAAAATATAGTGAATACGTATGAATACATGTCTCAGTGAATTTTTTTTCCTTATTTATTTATTTTTTTTTTTCACAGCGAACCAAAAGTTGCAAAGGTTGAGATGTTAGAAGTGGATGGGTAAAGAAGTGAGAGACATTTAAATCAAATATGTGTACTTACTGACTGGGTGAGCTGAGCGGCATCATAACAATGAGGTAATTTATTGAATAGGGCGCCCCGGGAGTGGAATGGAAATGAGGAATTCCCAAATGCCGGTCGGGTAAAAGTTTATACTTAATTGTGTGTTCGATTGACTGCATCCTGAAACTTCTTCCAATCCTAAATTTTGTTCTGATTTAAAACTTTCGATCATATCAGTAAAATACAAGGCTAACAAAGACAAGAAGGTACGTGACTGTAAACTGAGAGTATTAGGCGATTGGATCGTGCCCTAGGAGCAGATGGGGCCAGCTCTAAAGATATCCTTAGCCGTAATAGGATGGCCGCGGGCGGAGGGCGAAAAAGGTTTTTGTCCTTTAGAAATTGGAAGGAGTTCCTCGAGGAAGGAGGCAATAAAGGGAAGAAGAAAGGGCTTCAAAGGACCTAAGGTCTCTTCGTCCCTTCTTCACCAGCGCCCCTAAACGTTAGCAGTTACGAACGTGATATGGACATCAACTACTTGAGTGAAAGAAAAAAAAATCCGTAGTTAATTTTTTTTTTTTTTTATTTATTTATTTAAAGAAATTTACAATTGTATTGATTCAATACAACAAGTAAATTGGATTGATTTGAGATTAAGACACATAATTGTCCTGTGAAGAAACTACCCATTGGTAGAACTCCAATGTCCAATTTATTGTAAGAGGTCTCTTGGCCATCTTCTTTTTAGTCGCCTCGGTGGATTGTCAAGAATAGATGTTGAGGAGAGGTCACGGATAAGCGGGTTTGAGTGGGCAGGAAATTTGGAATTGAAGGATGTATATTCCATATACTTCGATCGGGCCAAGTCTTCAACTAATGGGATATTTAGGTCTTTATGGATGATTTTATTTGTAACAAAGTATGGAGCATTAAGGATTTTTCGAAGGATCTTGGATTGCAGGAATTGGATGCGAGAGAATTGATGGTTTAGTGATCCCATAACTCAATGCCGTAGGTCCAAATAGACCTTATAATGGTTATATAAAATGAGTTTTTTTTTTTTAATAAATGAGTGGTAAATAGAAAGTTTTGAGCGTTTATCGAGTAAGTGTTGTGTAATCTGGATCTACGAGCAGTGTCCTGTCGTTCCAGTTAGTATGAGGTTCCATGTGAGGTCGTTTGATCTTGTTTAGTCCTAGTACCCGGATTGTTCAACAAGAGTAAGGGAAGATGTTAAAGGATACGTTGGGGCAGGAATATATTTACGAGTAGAGTTTAAGGTTATTTGATTGATTTATTGGATTTTGTTCAATTCTCCAGTTCTGACACTATTCTTCGATGGCGGATACTTTTTGTTAAATTGAAATTACAGAAATTTTAAAGACATTACAGTTGAAAAATACTAGAAATTGCTTGGAAATATTCATTCTACAATATAAATTATTATCTACAACTATCATATGTTTTATCCACATTTCGTCACTCTTCATTACCTTATTCAACTTTGTATAGAAAATAACATTCTTACTTAAATCTTGAACTTTCCAACGATACATTATTATACATCAATATTAATATTCTTATGTTCGGTAATAAAATAATAAAAAAATCTAAGAAAATATGTTTGCTCTTTTCTCCTTTAATTTGTTTTCAAATTCGTTCAAGTTGTATATTTACTTGTTTTTTACTTTCACTTACCTATATATGAAATATATAGTAAGGGAAAGTAAAAGTATTACGATCGTGAAAATTTTCGAATTCCAGTATTCAACGGAAATACACGTTTTAGGGTCATCTGGGTCCAAATGACCAAGTCCCGCAAAAACGTGTGTGTGTGTATGGTTACTCCCGGGCGGAAACAGAAAGTCCTATGAAACTGAAATTTCATATTTAATACAACTATACGGTCGAGAAGTTACATAATCTTTTACATTAAAATCAGCTTACCAGAAGAGCCGCTTTATTCTATGAATTTTGCACCTTTATACAATTTCTAAAAAACGGCTTTAACGATTTTGATTAAACTCTCTATATCAATGCAAAATTTAATGGACTTTAGCATCATCCAGGTTTCATTCTGATTGAAACAGTCTGACAGGGCTTAAATTCCGATATTTTAAATTTTCTTCTTCTTTCTAATAACAATAATAATAATAATAGGCTTACCGAACCCGAAGGTTCGATGCCGATACCACCAAACTTTTTAGCGATCTTATTCGTCGCATAACATTACCTTCCATAGCTTTGTGTATAATATATTTTATTCTAAAATCTTTAATTTTCTAACGCTATATTATTTTTCTAATTTAATAATAATAGGCTTACCGTACCCGAAGGTTCGATGCCGAAACCACCAAACTTCGCCTGCACAGACTCGTCCAATATTCGCCGGTCAAGCCCAAGCCGTCGAGATCAGCCTTAATGCAATCCTCCCATCGACGCTTCGGCCTACCTTTCGAACGCCTACCAGTCGGATCAGCGAATACCAACTTTCTCGGAATCCGTTCCTCACCGAGCCCAACAACTTTACTCTCCGCGATGCTATCAACTCCATTATATTCACAGGATACAAGTTCCGCAATTCCGCGTTGTGCAACCTTCTAAACTCTCCAGTGGCCTCATCTCTCTTCGGACTAAATATTTTACGCAGTACCTTATTTTGGAAAACCTTAAGCCGTTGTTCAATCCTTTAAACGGCCACGTTTCACATCCGTAAAGAACCGTCGGAAGAAGAAAAGTGTTATAAATTCTAACCTTTAAGTTTTTAGACAGAAGCCGCGAGCTAAGTAATTTAGCAACTGAATAATAACACGCATTTCCCACCTTTAACCGGGACTTTATTTCTTCCTGGATTTCATTTTTCTTGTTATCATTGAACCTAAATACTTGAATTTCAATACGTGTTTAAAAGTATGCTCTGAAATATTAATATCATCAAAATCGCCACCATTTCTGCTACTAATCATGTATTTCGTCTTATCGGTATTTAATTCGAGACCTATTAGTTTACCGGTTTTTATTAACACACTTATATTTAGTTGTATGGTTTCCGTGTCTTCACTTTGTGTGTTCTTCTAAAGTACCTTTAATTCTGTAGATTCCATAAAAATAATTATATTATCTTGTTAGTATTTGTAATTAACAGCTAAATATGGAAATAGAGCGAATTTGATAAACAACTAAAGGAGAAATATGAAAAAATATTTTTTTAATGCAAATTTTTGGTTTTGAACATAAGAAGAGTAATATACATGTATTATATACCGTTGGAAAGCTAAAGATTTTAGAAAAAATATTATCTTATGCGCAGGCTTGTAAAAGATAATAAAGATTAATGAAAAGCCGATAAAACTTATTATGGTAGATAATAATATAACCTAAAAAACAAAAAAAAACCTGTACCACTACAATCCATGAAGGGTCTTGGGCTCAGTACATATAGAGATTCGTACTGTTTCTAGGCCAACGGCTATGCAATGAGGTGATCAGGCCCTAATCACGTTCAGCCGCCAGGTTTTTCCCCAATTAATTTGGGTACCCGCTTTATAGAGGCTGGGTCTGCCCCAGGAGGGTCTCCATACCCTAGGGTCGCCCCCCGACTGAATTAACAGAATAAATAATATTACGCCACAGCCAGGATTCGAACCCAGGACCCGGAGCACAGCAGACTAGTGCTCTATCCACTAGACCACGCCGCTCCCTAGATAATAATATAATAGATTTTTTAATAAAACACATGTTTCTATAGAAATTTAATTAAATTAATTTTTTGATGGTTTCTTTCCTTTTTCTGTCTATATCCTGGTTTAGATACGAGATGACTTACTTGTAATACCCAGGCTCCATTGCCAGCGGAAGTGTAGCCAGCGTGTATGATGTGGCGATGCCTGGTGAAGCTACTGAGGCAATTCCTCATGCACTGCACCAAGGTGTTGAGCTGCGGGTGGATCAGCACCTCGGTCACCAGGTTCTCGGAGGCGAACTGGATCAGTCTCTCTCCTGCAATGTTACAACATCATGTTAATAACGATAAGATCAGAACATTATATTTTGGAAGAATATGCAAGAATGAAATGAAAAATATAATGGCTTTAGTATTTCTATAGCATCTGACTGGGGAAAACAATGGATCGTGGATAATTTTATTTTATTTTATTTATTATTTGGTAGGTCATACATTACATTTTCCACAATTTAATATTCCACAAACTATAACGCAATATATATGGTGCTACCTTCACCAGCTCAACATAGTATCTTGGATGCAGAATCCAAGACTCAATAAATAGGACAATACATACTATCTTGCTTAGCGGTATCCTCTAACAGTGATAACAACCTGTAGTCCACGAAGCATTCCGAACCAAAAACTGTAATTGAGGTGGGAGCCCCTGAGAACCCTAATGGTTATGGAGTTCAAGACCCTCAAGGGTACACCCAGCAGCCGAATATCCTCGAAGGAACGCCTGCACCAAACGCCTCTCCAAGTTATGGTGATAGGGAGCACTCTGATATCGATGTCCGGCACCTGTAACTCCCGTCCAATGACCAAGTCTTGGTATTTTTGCCTTTTTAAGTTGTTCCAATGGGTAGTACTTGGATTGTCCCCAACGATCTGGACGTCGAGGATGTAGTTCCCACTCGGTGCTGAGCACACCAGGTCAGGCCTCCACCTCCTTCTACTCCCAGCAAAGGTCACCTCCTTAAGCATTCTGTATCCTTTCCTCTGGAAAGCCGCCTCGATGACACTGAATATGACATTGACCACGCCTCGATGACACTTGATCGAGGATATATCTAATATTTTCCATTACATTCTTGATTAGAGTCGTCATATTTTCGATCCAAGCTGCACTCACAGAGCTAGACCGGGTTAAACGTGTTACATTTTTTAAAGGTAAAAGCAAGTTAAACAATTCAAAAGAAAACTTGGATGAAGTTACAGATTTGGACTCCATTGCAGGCAAGAGGGGAATTGAAAGAGACGTTAAAGAGTCGCATAAAAAACTAGGAGAGATTGCGTATACAACTATAGACCTAGACAAGAATTAAACTTCGAACTGTTAGAACAAATAGGTTGTTTTTTTTTTTTTATTGAGATGTATTACAATTAGTTTCTATATGAACATTAGTAATAGTGATACAAGATCTCATTCACACAATATATACAGAAAACAATGACAAAGTCAAATTATATAAAATATAGTATATATACAAAATAAAAAACAAACAAACAACCTATAATTGAGATAAACACAAATAAATGAAATAATAAATACAAATAAATGATATATATATATATATATATATATATATATATATATTATAATAATTAAATAATAATAATATAAAAACAAAACAAATAAAAAATAAACCTATAATTGAGATAAATAAAAAGTTGGCAAATAAACAAACATCATACAAACAAACGTAACTATATACAACTGCTATAGGGGCCCCAGACTGGGCTTTTCCCTTCCACTTGTGAAGGAAAAAGCGGAATCCAAGAGATCCTAGCGCTTCGCTCTCAGCCGCGTCACTGGTGTGACTCAGAGTACAAATACTACAGACCAAATTAAGTTTTTCAATAAAAATGGAAAAATCTATTTCTGACGAACCATTGAACTAAATTCATTAACTAAGATCCTTTTCGAAAGGAAATTTAATGCTCTTTCATTTTGGATAGAGAGATATTTTCTGTAGAAAGTATCGTTTTCGAGTTACAAGGGAAAAACTGAAAAATTGCGAAAAACTCGAGGTTTTTAGGCTCTAAATGGTGGTCACTCGATGGTGCAAACTCAGATTACTTTTATTTAGGACCATTAGGAGGTATTAAAACGATTTCCAACTTTGTACGAATTAATTCCCACAAATGTTTTGTTTAAGAGGACTGTATTTTTATTTTGACTTACTATATATAACTAGTAAGGGAAAGTATTGCGATCGTGAAAATTTTCGAATTCCACTTTTCAACAGAAATACACGTTATAGGGTCCCTTGAGTCCAAATAACCAAGTTCCGCAAACAGGTCTGTAGGTGTCCGTGTGTGGTAACTCCCGGGCGGAAACAATAAGTCCTATGAAACTGAAATTTCATATTTTAGACAACTATACGCCCGAGACGTTACAAAACCTTTTTCATCAAAATGAGCGCACCAGAAGAGCCACTTTATACGATGCATTTAGCACCTTTTTTCGATTTTCTCGAAAACGGTTCCGACGATTTTGATTAAACTCGCTATATCGATGTAAAATTTAATGGGCTTTAATATCATGTAGGTTTTATTTGGATAAAAATGGTCTGACAGGCCTTAAATGCCGATATTTTCTTTCCCTAAAGTACCTTTAATTTTGTAGATTCAATAATAATAACTAGATTATCTTGTTAACGCTGATGAAAAACAGGTAAATATATAAATTGAATAAATTCGATACCCAACTAAAGGAGAAAACAGAAAAAAATATTTTTTTAATGCAATTTTTCGTTTTTGAACATAAGAGCAGTAAAATATACATGTATGATAACCGTTGGAAAGCTAAAGATTTTAGAAAAAATATCATCTCTTACACAAGCTTTAGAAGTTAATAGAGAGTGATGAGAATAAGATATAACAACTGATTATTTTAGATAATAATATATAAAGATTTTTTAATAAAACACATGTTTCTATAGAAATTCAATTTGATTAATTCTTAATAGTTTCACGTATTTTTATCTCTAACTGTATTTGAAAATTCTTTCATTGATTTTAAAAATCGTGGTAAGTGAAAGTCGTGTGTTGCCCGCACCAGATTTTATATATTGGTCTTCGAATTTATATTGTTGTTTAAGTAAAAAGAGTCTCTAACTACGCCTTTTATCGTAATACCTTATTTTAATTTTTACCTTTCGATCATTAGGGATCTTCCAATTTCTACGTCTAAATTTTGGACTGTAGTTTTTTACTTTTCAACAATTTATAATAACTATTTAAACTGAAATGTGTTACTATCATAAAAATTAGAATGTGAATAAATCGAATTTTGAAAGTAAATTTACCATAAAAAGCTAAAATGGCACGCTGTTACTGTGTCTTAAACTTTTCAAATTATTCCGGAAGAATCTCCTGCTTCCACGTGGGAGACATTCTATAGGTCTTTCTCCCCCATCGTTACGAGCGTCGTTACTAGAACCCTCCAAGCCAAGCAGAAACCATCCAATATTTTCTTGCCAACGTGACCCAAAAGTTCAAACCCGTTGGTGTCCATCGCGTTGCAATGGTGACCAGGAGTAGCCTCACTTGACCTCTGAATAAGAAGATCGATAAGGACAATCTAATGGAGGTGTATATATCATGTATGTAGTGTATCACATATCTTTATGTCGTATGGCAAAACGTATCGATCTCGGTAATAGTTCACTAATTTCTGTAAGAATGGCGAAAATCACAAAATATTTAAATGAGGGTCACCTGTAGCATAGTGGCTATATCATAACAGCTTTCTATGCCCAATGCTAAGGCCACGAGTTCAACCGGCAGGTGGCCCTATGGTTTTTTAATAGCAGTAAAAGTTAAAAGGTGGTTCCGAGCATGTGCCATCCTTATTTAACCTGGATAGGTAAAATTTAGGTCTTCCGCTGTAGCATCGTCCGGTTACCCAAAGTAGCATAAATTGACGTTAAATTAAATAAGCAAACAAACAAAATATTTAAATAAAAAAAATATTTCTGTATTATGTGTAGTAATATAGACGTATAATACAACGTTGGAGAGCGCAAGATTTTAGAAAAAATAATAAAATAAGTCGTACAAGTTAATAGAAAATTGTTATAAGTCCAGACACCAATGAACATATGTTATTTGTAATGTCATGAGGGAGGTTATCGTGATTACATGTTGCCACCGTACAGTATCCTACAGATTATAATCTTCCATACAGAACTCAAGTTTCTAGAATAAAAATAAATGGTTACTTCTACTTTTAGATCATTTAATGAAAACAGGTGTTCCAATGTAAACTAAATGGATTTCCTGTGGAAACTAAATTAATCTTTTAAAACTTATTTAGAAAAGTTCTTGGAATTTTATTTTTTTATCTTTTTGTTTATTTATTTTTACAATTTATTTTTTTTAAATAAATATTTTATTAGGTTCACTACAGTGGGTAATAAAACCATGACAGGCTGGTCAGCCTATAATAGTTTTATTTATTTTTTTTTTAATGTGACAAAATATATATTTATATAGTGGATAATGATGGAATATCAAAAGATCCCTTGAAAATGGCAAAAAGCCGAAACGTAGGAGAAGAAAATAATAAATTAAATAAGTTGAATGAAAATGGATCATTTTAATTAAAGAACCTAACAATACATTAATTCATTGAAACAACTTTTAATTATAATAAAAATTTTTTTTTTATGAAACAATTCTTTATTGAACAATATTATAATCTGTCCAATTTAGGACATTTTTAATAGGGATAAAGTACAACATTCATACTGCATTCACACGATATATACAAAACAACAAATTTATATAATAATAATACAATATAAATAAATACAAAACAAAATCAATAAAAATATATATAATAAAAATTAGTAAATATTTTATTTTTTATGTATACCTTAGAATACCTTCGGGTACGAAAAGGTCAGATATCCTGAAATATATGTATATATTGTATTTGTGATTTATAATAAAATCGTAACAAAAATAAAAAAAAAAAAATTATTTTAAAATACATTTTTTAACATTTGTTCAGTGAAATTTGTTCATTAAATTATTTGAAAATAAATCTTCTGTTTCTTTGCAATAAGCAAATATGTGATATGCTTAAGCAGCGGCTCATCTCAGAAGAAATCTTTAAGCGATCAGCATATCTCTTGAGCTGTGCTCTGCTTAGTTGTCGGAGTGGGCTGTAAGGTTTGTTAGGGCATTTTAATGTTTCTGATAGTGTTGTTAGATAGTCTTTGGCGGAAGTTATTGCAATGTTCTATAGCAGTAGTTGAAATCGTTAGTATGTTCAAGTCGTTATATATAACGTCATTTATATATCTATATATATCTACGTAGAATGGTACGTCACTATTTTAAGCAGCACTTTCGACTAAAGCTTACTTTGCACTTTAGATGTTTGGTGCTTTGGCAGAGCCCCAGAGCTCTATCTCGTATGTCCAGATTGCGTATTTCGAATATGAAATATTAATAAATGAAATAAAATACGAACAGATTAACATAAATAAATAAACTGAACTAATTTAGAATGTTTGACCAATTTATGTTGTTTTTTTTTTATTTCAACCGATGATTATATATAATAATAAAAAAATACTTGCACCTCTACTTTATAATAATTGATTTATTTTTAGGACACTCAATTTTAACCGTGGGTCGACCACGTGGTCTGAAGACCCTAAGGGGCCTCCTAAGTTTTATAAAGTGCTTGCCTAGGGAAGTGGGAAAAACAGTGGTTGGACGTGATCTCGGCCAAATAAGGTTATTATACAGCCATTGGTCTAGAAACAAAATGGAACACAATCCCCTTAATAAACTGTAATGGTACAATTTTCTTTGTTATATCTTCACATATTTTATAATAATAATTATAGGCTAAACGAACCTGAACGTTCTATACCGATACACCAAATACTGGCTACACAGATTCGTCCAATGGTCACTGTTCAAGATCAAGGCCCCGACATCAAACTTGCACAATCCTCCCATCGACGCTTCGGCCTACCTATCGACGCCTACCAGTCGGTTCAGCTGATATCAACTTTTTAGGAATTCGTTCTTCGTGGACAATTGAATTATAAGCTTTTTTTAAATAAATATAAAAATTGATGGACTACACCGTTTCATTCCATCTTTTTCTCTAATATTTGACCAATAGTCGAACGATTCATGATGAATGATTAAATATGCGGGATTTAAAGAGAGTTAGAGTGACGGATGGAAGGAACGATAGAATTCCATAGGATTGAGGATCGAATGAGAAAGGATCTGTCGAAATGTGCAGTTCGGTGGGCCGTACTGTATAAATCCGAAGGCCTGGAGCGTGTACAACGGGGATGGACAGAGGATTTGAACTGTAGGAGGTCAGAAATGTATGATGAACAGCTGGATTGGATAACTTGGTGAAGGAATGACGCAAGGAAATACTTACGACAATTGGAAGGGTTAAGCCACTTCAACTCGCCATAAAATTGGGTCACGGAGGTGTACCTGGAGTCCCCGAAGATGAATCGGACAAAGCAATTGATTAAGCGTTTTATTTTTACTCGAGATTCCCAGAAACACCGTCGTATAACGTACAGCAATAGTCGAAGTGGGGAATTATCAGAGAGGTAACGAGGAGTTTTCGGGTTTCATACGGAAATAGGTGACTAAGGGAATACAGTCGCTTTAATGTTGAAAATGTTTGACGGAAGATTTCGGAAATGTGTTTTTTAAAGGATAGAGTTTGGTCGAAGGTTACTCCCAGATTTTTAACAGTCGGGTGGAACTTTATAGGATTACTATTTAAGTACAGGGTTGGAATATGTGGAACTGTTTTCAGGAAGTGATGGGATCCTATTACAATTCCTTTTGTTTTTTCAGGATTAAGTTTTAACTTATTGACTATATATTATATAGACAATGACAATATATTATATAGACAATGATAATATATATATATATATTATATTATATATATATATATATATTTTTTTTTTTTTTTTTTTTCTAACAACTTAAATTACACACCTGAGCAAATATTTTTACTTAGTGAAACTTGATCGTGTTTAAATGTTGTAAACTTTCCGATTTTATTACATCTAAGTGCTTAGCTTACTTAATGCCAAGAATGTATGAGAATCCAGTTAAGTCCTGAAGCACTTACTAACTTTTCAAAGTAGATGGGAGTAATCTGACTTTAAGTCATCGAACTTACTTAGGAGGTCACATGGTAGTTGGGAATTCTCCCTAGAACGGACGCCAACAGAAGTGTCCTCGGATGAAGAATATGCAACGTTTTATTGAAAAATGGTGCGCGCGACACACGACTTTCACTTACCTCCATTATTTATATCTATTCAAGAATTTTTAAACAAATTTAGAAACGAAAATAAATTGTTAAAGAATTATTTAAATTGGATTTTACAAAATTGGTACAAGCTATGGAAAATTCGTTTAAATCACGACAAATCAAAACACGTAACGTTCGCACTACGAAAAAACACTTTCCTACCAATTTTTATCGACAACAACCAAATTCCTCAGACCAACAGAATGGGGCCCACATGTCAAAATGAAAAGACAGACTCTTAATCACCGACTGAAAGTACTATACTCACTTTTATCTAAATCATCAAAATTAAACATTAAACAGAAACTGAATACATACACGGACCTATTTAAGCCAATATGGACTTACGCTTCACAGTTTTTTGGTTCAGAAAAAAAGTCTCACATACAAAAACTGCAATCATTTCAATCGAAAATTTTAAGACTGATAACGACAGCTCCTTGGTACGTAAACTTCAGAATCCTACATACGGACTTACAACAACCAACAGTTGACCAACATATACGAACACTCTATACTCGTTTTCACAGTAAACTTAACGGACACGACAATAGACTAATTAGCGACATGTCAATAGCTGAAATGCCAGTCAGAAGAAGGCTAAAGAGAAGCTGGATGAGAGACCTCCTCGGATAAAATAAAGCCATGGAAGGGGTGCTGCTGGACATTTTCCTTCTTCATGCCTACCATGCCTGGTCTCAATCTGTACAGCACATTTGCTGATTGTCAGATACATTCTAACAGGCGTGAATATAGATATAGAAGAAAACAAAAATTTGGATTTTAATGGAGACACGTGTTTTATTAATAATCTATTATATTATTATCTACGACAATCAGTTTGTTGTATCGGATTTTCATCACTCTCCGTTAACTTTTACAATAGCATGTATAAGATAATATTTTTTCTAAAATCTTTAGCATTCCAGCGGTATATTATATATGTATGTTACTGTTCTTATGTTCAAAAACTAAAAATGCATGTTTGCATTTTACTCCTTTAATTGGATATAGAATTCGTTCAACTTTTATATTTATTTGTTTTTTATCAGTGGTAACAAGATAATAAAGTTATTTTTATAGAATCAAAAAATTAAAGATACTTTAGAAGAAGAAAATTTAAAATATCGGCATTTAAGCCCTGTCAGACTTTTTTCATCAGAATGAAACCTGTATGATATTAAAGCCTATTAGATTTTATCAATACGAACTAAATATGATATGCTTATTTTTATAGAATCTACAAAATTAAAGGTACTTTGGAGCAAGAAATTTTGAAATATAGGTATTTAAGCCCTGTCAGATTGTTTTAATCAAAATGAAACCTACATGATATTAAAGTTCTTTCAATTTAACATCGACATAGCGAGTTTAATCAAATCGTTGGAGCCGTTTGCTATAACATCTCGGTCTTATAGTTGTCTTAAATATGAAATTTCAGTTTCATAGGACTTTTCGTTTTCGCCCGGTAGTTACCACACACACATTTTTGTGGGACTTGGTCATTTGGACTCAGGGGACCCTAAAAAGTGTATTTCCGTTGAAAACTGGAATTCGAAAATTTTCACGATCGCAATACTTCCCCTTACTATATATAGTAAGTGAAAGTAAAAAGAGTTAATTTTTTTTTGAAATAGGTATCACCATAAACATATGTTTTAGAGCCCCCTGAATCCAAACGACCAAGCCCATGGAAAAAGTATATATATGTATGTATATATATATATATATATATATATATATATATATATATATATATATAGTAAGCCTAGCTCGAAAACTATAAGTTGTATAAGACTGGCATTTCAATTTTTCGGAGCGTATATATCTGAGATGTTACATCAATTATTTTAACGAAATCGGCAAACCAGAATAGCCACTTAATACCATGATTTTACCACATTTTCATGAAACTCCCCATATCGATGTAAAATTTAATGGACTTTAGGTGTAGATTCTTTAAGGTAAAGGCCAAAGTCTAAGAATTTTTTATTTTATTTTTTTATTTATTTATAGTAATTTACAACTGCATTAAAGAACACAATAAGTAAATATGAGGAATGAAAAAAAAATACGTTTTCGCGCTGGACTTTTCACACACACAGACCTTTTTGCGGGACTTAGTCACTTGGACAAAGAAGGCCCTAAAACGTATATTTCCGTTGAAAACGAGAATTCGAAAATTTTCACGATCGCTATACTTTCCCTTACTATATATTACATTTATAGGTAAGTGAAAGTAAAAAAAAATAAAACATTGCGAAAAATGGCTTTAATAATTCTCTTTGACTACGAAAAACAATAAATCATGTTTATGTCAATCCATAATCTACATTTTTTTTTTTGAGTCAAAGAGAAATTGAGTTGAAATAATCTAATATAAAATAAGAAAATAAATATTGGCTCATTGAGAACTTTTTTTAAATTTAAACGAATAAGATGGGGTGTCCGTTAATGGAGATTTCACTTTATTTCTGTTCCATTAGAAGTATTTTTGGTCTTAGTAATTCTTTGAGGTATTCGCCTAATCACAATTTCGCTAAAACAGTTCAAGTTTAGAAGTTCAAACGAAGGAAATAGAATGGAATTAATAATGTAATTGTTAACGACTATTTAGTCTTTAAAGCTAAGAGTTAAATCTCCTAATGACCTCTGTGAACTGTCGCAAACCGTTTGTTAATTTTCTTAAAAGCACCCAAGACGTCCACCCGATTAAGTTAATTGCTGTAAATAGATTTCTCAAAGGGGCGGAATTATCACAGTCTGGAAATCCCTACAATTTTAACCTCTAGCTTTGACTTAAGAAACTCCAACTTAACTACAAAATGTTCATCTATTGGGTTGTCCGAAAAGCTCGTAGAGATTTTTAAATAAAAAATTTACCTTTTATTTTAACTTTCACTTACTATATATAGTAAGGGAAAGTATTGCGATCGTGAACATTTTAGAATTCCAGTTTTCAACGGAAATACACGTTTTAGGGTCCCCTGAGTCCGAATAACCAAGTCCCGCAAAAAGGTCTGCGTGGTAACTCCCGGACGAAAACGAAATGTCCTATGAAACTGAAATTTCATATTTAAGACAACTATACACTCAAGATGTTACAACACCTTTTTCATCAAAATGAGCTGACCAGAAGAGCTACTTTATACCATGCATTTTGCTCCTTTTTACGATTTTCTCAAGAACGTGTTTAAACTCGCAATATCGATGCAAAATTTAATAGGCTTTAATATCATACAGGTTTCATTCTGATGAAAAAAGTCTGACAGGGCTTAAATGCCGATATTTTAAATTTTCTTCTTCTAAAGTATCTTTAATTTTTTTGATTCTATAAAAATAACTTTATTATCTTGTTACCACTGATAAAAAACAGGTAAATATATAAATTGAATGAATTCGATACCCAACTAAAGGAAAAAACTGAAAAAATATATTTTAAATGAATTTTTTTGTTTTCGAACATAAGAGCAGTAATATAAATGTATGATATACCGTTGGAAAGCTAAAGGTTTTAGAAAAAATATTATCTTATAATCAAGCTTTTAAAAGTTAATAGAAAGTGATGAAAATAAGATAAAACTAACTGATTATTTTAGATAATAATATAATAGATTTTTTAATAAAACACATGTTTCTAAAAAAATTCCATTTAATTAATTCTTTAATTTCATGACAGGAGTAGGTACCGCTGGGTGCTGCTCTCCCTCATGCCTATCACGCCATGTTTCTTAAAATTGACCGCACATTCACTGATTGTTCAGTATATTATTTACAGGTGTGAATAAAGATTTAAAGTTAAAAAAAAAAAAAATTCTTTAATGGTTTCACTCATTTTTATTTCTAACTGTATTTGAATTTTTTTTAATTGATTAAAAAAACGGAGGTATGTGAAGTCGTGTGTTGCCCGCACCAAATTTTGTTCTACTAAAAATGAACCACAAAGCTAATGTTTATTTATATGCCATAAATTCTCATGGAATTATCTATGTTTATACACTGAATTTGTCTTCATTAAGGCTCAGCAGTATGAAAACCAACATGAGTGACGATTCAGTTCATATTCTGCTGTTATTTTTTAACAAAGAGAAAAACGCAGCCCAAACTGCAAGAAAGATTCGTGCCGTGTATGGCAGCGATTCAATTCCGTATAGCACGGTTCAGAAGTCGTTTTCTCGTTTTAGATCAGGAGATTTAAATTTGGAAAACCAACCCTGGACTGGTCGGAGTTCAACTCTTGATATATTATGACGGTCATCGCAAACAATCCACGAATTACTGTCCGTGAGATAGCTGCGGGGTTTAGAGCCTGCAAATCGACCGTTTTTGATCATCCAAAGAAGGCCGGGTACGTCTGTCGTTACGACGTTTGCTCATTGCCCCATGAGCTCATATAAAAGAACCTTATTGAAAGGATTTCATGTTGTGGTTTGCTGCTGAAAAAAAGATATGGAGGACCCATTTTTAAAACGAGTTGTTACTGGTGACGTAAAATGGATTCTCTACATCAACACCAGCCGAAAAAAAATCTTGGGAGTTGCCTGAAACGTCACCGCTAGCAACACCAAAGACCGGTCCAAAAAAGGTGATGAAAGGACGCCCATGGTAAATAAATTAATATTTTAAAATTTATTTAGAAAAAGTTCATTTGGAATATAAAAAAAAAACTGTACCTTAACAACCCTTGAGGTGTCTTGGGCTCAGTACATATAGAGAGAGATTCGTACTGTTTCAAGGCCAACGCCCGTGCAATGGGGTGATTCGGACGAGATCACGCTCAGGGTTTTCCCCATTTTTGGGTACCCACTTTATAGAGGCTGGGTGTGCCTCAGATGGGCCTCCAAACCCCAGGATCGCCTCACGGCTGAAATAACAGAAATAATATTCCGCTACAGCCGGGATCCGATCCCAGGACCCGGAGCATGGTAGACTAGCGCTTTATCCACTAGACCACGCCGTTCCCTATTTGGAATCTAAAATATTGATGAATTAAATAAAATAGAAATAGGGGTAACCTGTAATGGCTAACAGCTTAACAGCTCTCTATGCCAAAGGCCTGGAAAGATCACGCTCAGCATCCAGGTATTCCTGCTACTTTCTGGTACCTACTTTATGAAGGCTGTGTGCCCTCTGCTCTAGAATGGTTTCCATTAGGGTTGGGCATAATCGAATGACGATTATCAGATCTTTCGATTATTTCAACCATTCGAATTAATCGATTATTGAATTAATCGGTCTGGAGAAACGAATGATCATTTAAACTAAAATTGTTAACGATATATAGCTTTTTTCAGTCAAATTCATAATTTTTTCAGTCAAATTCATAATTTTTTCAATCAAATTCATAATTTTTTCAGTCAAATTCATAATTTTTTCAGTCAAATTCATAATTTTTTCAATCAAATTCATAATTTTTTCAGTCAAATTCATAATTTTTTCAGTCAAATTCATAATTTTTTCAATCAAATTCATAATTTTTTCAGTCAAATTCATAATTTTTTCAGTCAAATTCATAATTTTTTCAGTCAAATTCATAATTTTTTCAGTCAAATTCATAATTTTTTCAGTCAATTTCATAATTTCTTGTACCCATTTTATAAAGTTAATTTAATGAGGTTTTGCTACCAAGAACTTAACATTTTTATTAAATCTTGTTGTTGCTTATCCATTTAACGTCACTTTATGTTACTGTGCTTAATCCGACGGTGCAGCGGGAGTCCTAAGTTTTGCCTACCCATGTTTACTCTTAAGCAAACCTGGGTAGGCAAAACTTAGGGATCTTTTACGAGTTCCACTTATTAAATCTTTTAAGAGTCATCTGTGGTGCACAAATATAGGAGGATCTGCTGGTTTTAGATTTGCGACCTTACGCATAGAAGGCTGTTATGCTAGCCACTACTCCACAGGTGACCCTAAATGCATTCAACAAGGAGTTTGAATCTGCCGGGTTTAAACACGTGACTTTGGACATATTAATCTTTAACTCCTTGCTGAATACATCCAGGGTCACCTGTGGATTAGTGGCTAGCATAACAGCCTCTTTTAAAGGACGAAATAACCAAGGTATTTTACTCCCTAAAAGCAAATATAGGGCCATCTGATAGGTATGAACTAGTGATCTAGTAGATATAAGGATGTTGTGCTAGCCACTGCACCACAGGTGACCCTCGATGCATTCAACAAAGTGTTAGAATCTGCCGGGTTTGAACCCGTGACCTTAGACATATTAATCCTCAACACCTTTTTGAATGCATAAAGGGTCACCTGTGGAGTAGTGGCTAGCAAAACAGCCTCTTTTAAAGGACGAAATAACCATGGATGTTTACTCCCTAAAAGGAAATATAGGGCCATATACTGGTTTTGAACTTTCGACCTTAAGCATAGAGAGCTGTTATGCTAGCCACTACTCCACAGGTGATCCTTTATGCATTCAAAAAGTTGTTAAGGATTAATATGTCTAAGGTCACAGGTTCAAACCCGGCAGATTTAAAAAAAATTTTTTAATGCATCGAGGGTCACCTGTGGAGTAGTGGCTAGCATAACATCCTTCTATCCCCTAGATCGCGAGTTCATACTTGGCAGATGGCCCTATGTTTGTTTTTAGGGAGCAAAATATCTTGGTTATTTCGTCCTTTAAAAGAGGCTGTTATGCTAGCCACTAATCCACAGGTGACCCTGGATGTATTCAGCAAGGAGTTAAAGATTAATATGTCCAAAGTCACGTGTTTAAACCCGGCAGATTCAAACTCCTTGTTGAATGCATTTAGGGTCACCTGTGGAGTAGTGGCTAGCATAACAGCCTTCTATGCGTAAGGTCGCAAGTCGAAAACCAGCAGATCCTCCTATATTTGTGCACCACAGATGACTCTTAAAAGATTTAATAAGTGGAACTCGTAAAAGATCCCTAAGTTTTGCCTACCCAGGTTTGCTTAAGAGTAAACATGGGTAGGCAAAACTTAGGACTCCCGCTGCACCGTCGGATTAAGCACAGTAACATAAAGTGACGTTAAATGGATAAGCAACAACAAGATTTAATAAAAATGTTAAGTTCTTGGTAGCAAAACCTCATTAAATTAACTTTACAAAATGGGTACAAGAAATTATGAAATTGACTGAAAAAATTATGAATTTGATTGAAAAAAGCTATATATTCAGAAACATAAAAATATTGGATTGTGTCACAATGAAATGTCCGTTTTCAAGGTAAAGGATTTTTATTAAAAATACGAAATGGAAACAAGATAATTTTATTCGAAGTATTTACCTTCTTTTTCTACACCTTTTTCCCAACGTGACACAAACTTTTTTATCCCCGAACTGAAAAACTCCGAGCTTTGACGTGAAACAAAATCTGAAAACGCACTTTTCACTTGATCATCATTTTCAAAAAGTTTTCCTTTGACGGAGTTGTCTAAATTCCTGAAAAGGTGGTAATCTGTTGGAGACAAGTCGGGAGAATATGGTGGGTGCGGAAGAACTTCGTAGCCCAGTTCTTTCAATTTTTGCACGGTATGTTTTGATACATGGGGTATTGCTGCAGCTCAGTAAGATTATGAGAGTCCTTTAACTGTTTGGTAGGGGTTTCCTTCTACTGTATGTTTGAGGACATCGTTGTCTATTACGGACGGAGGTCTTTCTCGGGGCAAGTTTTCCAAGTCGGTATACCCAGCTGAAAACTTAGCAAACCAACGACGAATGGTCCGTTCATTAACACTCCCTTCCCCAAACGCCTTGCAAATATTTCTAGCGACCTCAGCTGCTGAATGGCCGAGTTTAAACTCGTACAAAAATATTACTCGAAAATCGCGTGTTTCCATGTTCATATTTGTAGGTATACTAAAAAGTGGGTAATTGATTGGGATGCTAATATTTATAATACAAAGGTAGAGGATTAGTAACTGTTTACTATATGTAAGCATTCGGAAGAAAACAACAGAGACCTGCAAAATCCTTTATGTAATTTAGAAACTATAAAAACGGACATTTCATGAGAAACAACCTAATATTAGGGGTTGGTATAATCGAAGGACCTTTTTTTTTTTTTTTTGCTCATTACATAAATTATATGCATATATGCACTTAAGGGAGCAATCATAGAGGGGGAATTGTGCCATACCATTCGATTATGTAGTCATTCGATTATTGAAATCATCGAAGTCCGATAGATTATGCCCATCCCTCATTCCTATACCCTTGGGTCGCCTCACGTCTGAAATAACAAAATTAATAGTCATTCTGCCACAGGGTTCGATCTGTGGACTCGAGAAACAGTAGACTCAACTCATCCATTAGACCATGCTGCTTCTTTCCATGCGCCCGAAAGTTTTTTATTGGAAGGAAATATTAAATTATTCGTTTAATGATTGGTTGTATTTCACTTTGAATTGACATACCTTTATGGGTGGTGTGCATTTAAAACAGTTATGAAAGTCCTAAGAAAACTTTTCCTTAGTGACAGAACACTATAATTACTCAAAATGCTTGATTTTTTTTCAATTATTACTATTAAAAATACGAAAACAATTTCGAGATATCCAAGTAATAGTTTTTTTTTTTTTCGGCCAAGGCAGTTTCCCCAAGATTTATGATAAGGTTTAAAGAAATTTCGTGACTAGGAATCGCGTGATGGGGTAAACCACTAATATTCCAAAACACGATGTCTTTAATCACTGTTATGCTGGAAAATTATCTTTAAATTTTCTTCCATTTTACATTAAAGCATTCTAGAAAATATAGGTCGAATCTGTAGAGAAACATATTCCATATATAATCTTTATTAATCCGTCCTAAAATAAAGTATTTTTTATTACATAAAAAGAACTATATTTATTTCAATTAGGTATATTAACGTTCAGCTGGTATCTTTTTTTTTTTAATTTATTTTATATAAAATATTATACCAGAATGAAATATTTTTTAACTGTTGCTCTTTGTAAATAATATTAGAATAAATGGAGAATTATTTACCTAAAGCTAAAAATCCATGTTAAGTATTTTTGCGTTTGTGTTAAGTACACTTATCTCAAATATACCACTGCTAATACTACTCTGGTGAAAAGGTTTAATGTTTTTATTCATGTAACACTTTTTAAAAGGGCATCTTATTGTATTGGATGGCATAACAACCTTCTGTGCCCAAAGCCGTGGGTTCAAACTCGGCAGATTGATATATGATACTTTGAAGGAAGTAAGAAATCCATAGTTATGTCATTTCAATGTAAACATGTGTTTTATTAAATAATCATTATGTTTTTATCTACAACGATTAGTTACATTTATCGGCTTTTCATCACTCTCCATTAACCTTAACAATTCCGTGTATTAGATAATATTTTTTCTAAAATCTTTAGCTATCTAGCGATATATTATACATATTCTTATTATATACTATATTATACTATTCTTGTGTTCAAAAACACAAAAACTCCATAAAAAAATATGTTTGTACCTTTCTTCTCTAGTGTTTTATCAAAATCGCTCAACTTGCATATTTAGTCGTTAATTATCAATGCTCATAAGACGATGTGCCTAATTAAAATATCGGCATTTAAGCTCTGTCTGACTATTTTAATCAGAATGAAACCTACATCACATTAAAGCCCATTAAATTTTACATCCGTATAGCGAGTTTAATGAAAATCATTTTAGAGAAAATCGTAAAAAGGTGCAAAATGCTGAGTATAAATTGGCTCTTCTGGTTAGCTGATTTTGATGAAAAAGTTGCTGTTACATCTCGGACCTTTTTGCGGGACTTGATTATTAATACTCAAGGGAACCTAAAACTGGAATTCGAAACTTTTCACGATCGCAATACTTTACTTACTATATATTTCATATATATGTAGGTAAGTGAATGTAAAATGAATAGACAAACTATTGCACCCCTATTACAGAATCGGTCTTTACTTAAAATATTTCAGCGAGAATAAAATCCTAAAAATATTTTTAATCGTGCAGTTCCTTTGTAAATGTAAAATTTTTTTTGGTGTTCTGTATATGTGCTGCAATTTTTATGCAACTGCGGTACGGAACAAAATGCCATCTTCAGGTACTCCTACCGTAACAGGTACCTGCAATACACAATTATATTTTTCATTTTGTCATACACGGCAATAAATCAATACATTTCATTATATAAAATAAATGGAACAGAATCTGTCGGGAAAACATATAGCAATGGACACTATAAATATAATATGATTCGCATTTTTTTTGGAAAATCTTATAAATAAAGTTGTGTAAGGTAATGGATAGTGATGAAAATCACATTAAAACTAAGGGATTGTTTCAGATAATAATTTCTATAGTTAGATTAGTCAATCTGAAAAATATCTCTCCATCGAAACTTAATTCATTTGAAAATCCTTAAATTTTGTAACCAAGACTGGCAAAAATGCGAAAATGTAAAGAATCGGGAGTGGGGAGAGACCTCCTTCCGTGAGTGTGTGTGAGTCTTGACTAGTTGCTTAAGTGTTTTCTTACCTTTATCTTATATCTTACCTCTATTGTACATATTATCTTTATCTCTTTTTTATTATTATATTTTTCTTTTATTGTGTTATATTCCTATATTCTTGTAATTGATCTGTATATATATATGTAAATAGATGTTCCGGATGACAAATATTTCTATTTATTGTAAAATTCAAACCCAGCCCTCTCAAGTAAGCTAGAAGGAACAGGCTATGGTGGATAGGTGCATTTTGCACCTTGTTTCGATTTTTTCAAAAACGATTCGGACGATTTTGATTAATGTTGCTATATCGATGTAAAAGTTAACGTGCATTAATGTCAAGTTGGTTTCATTCTAATTTAAAAGTCTGACTAAGATTAAATTCCAATATTTTATATTTTCAATTAAAATTAATGAAAAAATTAATCATTTCATCTTGCTATCAGCCTCTATAAAGTGGGTTCCCAAATATAGGGCCTAAGCTGGTGGAGGAGTGTGTCATCTACTTTCACGGCTGTTGTCCTAGAAATAGAATCTCTATACGTTCTGAGCCAAGACCCTTCATGGATTATCGAGGAACAGTTTTTTTTTTTTTTTTTAATGTTTAATATAGGTATTAAATAGTGTATATAATTCTAAAAGTATATAGAATCAGGTCAGAGTTACAATGGTTTGTAAAAAATTGCTTGGACCTAAGACTCTTGGAGTGAGAACGGGACACCATCGAGTGGCGATCCTAACAGCACTCGAGTGGCGAAGGATCCTTTGTTTACACTGGAGGGTGACGTTTAGGGCTGCTTGTCTTGGGCTTTATGGGCTCTGTCTGCAAGATATCTTTCGGAGAACGCTTTGAGCAAACGGGGCCAGCGTCGTAACTTACAGCCTCTGCGAATTATTGTATCGCGAAGTTTGTATTTGGATCTTCAGAAAGGGAGAGAGTGGTTTCTAAATTTTTTCGCACTTATAAATATTTTTCGATGTTTGTATACCTTAGATATAAGTAATTTCCATATTTAAGTTATATGGAGAAATAAAATTTATGAAGTGGAACATTTTTCACAGAAAACAACAGTGATACAAAACTAAAGTGGTCATAGTTTTGAAAATTAATATTATAATTGATGTTACTAGAGAAGTTAAACTTTGATATTTATTTCATTGGATTTTATGTGCTTTTGGTTTATTATTTTCAAAAATCAACCCTCGTAATCGACCAAAAAAAAAAAATAAATTACCCCCGCTCAAAATTTGAGGGTTTACGTTTCAAGATGCGTATAATCCGAATAGCGAATAAAAAAAATTCCGTTTGTTCGCCGTCCGCGGCATATCTCCTAAGCTATTGGACCATTTTTTTTAAATTCGCCACAAAAATACAAGTCCATGCAACGATGATCCTAACAACTAGACATTGATATCAGCTGGTTAGTTTTAAAATGGCGGCCGATTAAAAGGATTTTATTCAATATCCCAGTTATTTTTGAAGATAGAATATTTATTTGTGTATTTTAACTAACAAAACACTAATAATTATATAAAAGAGAAAAAAATAAAAGAAAAATAGATATTTTTCACATAAATATGCTCATAACTCAGTTATTTTTGACGATAGAGAAAAGTGTGTATAGAGTTTAGAATCAGTAAAGCGTGATAAAAAAAAAAAAAAAAAAAAAAATCTATTGAAATCTTGCTTATATATATATATATATATATATATATATATATATATATATATATATATATATATATATATATATATGTATACGCTTGTTGTTATTTTCGAAGATAAAAAAAATAAATAAATAATTATAAAAAAAAAAACGAAAAACCGCGAATATTATATAAAAGAGAAAAAAGGAAAGAAAAAAAAAATTGAAATCTTACTTATATATACTCTTGTAACTACGTTATTTTCGAAGATAGAAAAAAAAATCATTATTATTTTTTAATAATTATATAAAAGAGAAAAAAATTGAAATCTCGCTTATATATAATCTTGTAACTACGTTATTTTCGAAGATAGAAAAAAATCATTATTATTTTTTAATAATTATATAAAAGAGAAAAAAATTGAAATCTCGCTTATATATAATCTTGTAACTACGTTATTTTCGAAGATAGAAAAAAATCATTATTATTTTTTAATAATTATATAAAAGAGAAAAAAGGAAAGAAAAAAAAATTGAAATCTCGCTTATATATACTCTTGTAACTACGTTATTTTCGAAGATAGAAAAAAAAAAAATCATTATTATTTTTTAATAATTATATAAAAGAAAAAAAAAAGAAAGAAAAAAAATTGAAATTTCGCTTATATATAATCTTGTAACTACGTTATTTTCGAAGATAGAAACAAATCATTATCGTTTTCTAATAATTATATAAAAGAAAAAAGAAGAAAAGAAAAAAAATGATATTTTTCACATAAATATGCTTATGTGAATAAATAAATAATAAGTAAATAATAAATAACTCAGTTATTTTTGAAGATAGAGGAAAGTTTGTATAGAGTTTTAGAACCAGCGATAAACAAAAAAAAGTATTAAATGTCAATAATACAATGAAAATGAATAGAAACTTTATTAGCATCAAAACAATTATCTTGAACTAATGATTTACGTTATACACTCGGTAACGACAAACTAAACTTTGCCATTCACAAGTAGATAGCAAATCATGGTTTCAGGAGATCCAAGTGCTATTCTCCAAAAAAAGTTTTGACCAAATGAAAAAAGAATCATTGAATTTGGTTTACAACTGGCTTAGATATTGGTTTTGAAATCAGTGGTAGTGTTATGATATGATGCTTTGAATTAGAGCTTTTCATATTACTTAATTGCCTATCAACAGCCTTATAAACAGTTATAACCCAATATTGTTATTTGGAAATAATAAACCATTGTGTAATAATTTGCAGCGTTTTTTTTTAAATTTTCAATGCATAATATTATTTTTATGTGTAATCAGCATTTTGTAAAAACATGCGGTTTTTTTTAATTTCGGAAACATTTTTTTTATTGAGTGATTCGATTTATATGACCACGGCTGTATTTATGTAACGAAAGGTATTGATTTGTTGCCATGAATGGCTACATGAAATGATAGTTGTGTATTGCAGGTACTGTATTCAGTGCCGTGTTCCGACTGCTTTATCGCCTTGTGTTACAGGATCGGATAAGAACCAATATAGTGTACCTTTGTCATTTTGAATTGTATTCTAGATGTTAGATGGATCGTATGTTAGATAGGCCTTTTTTATTATAATAGAATACTTTCTACGAGGTTAGAAACTTTAAACAAAAATAGACTTTAACTTTGAAAATGTAAAAATCATTTGTTTCGTGCTCTTTATATATAATGCAATATTTATGCACCCGCGGTATTGAACACTATGCCATATTCACAGTAAATGTATTAACAAGTTCAAATGTTGACTTTGACAACTATGTAAACTAACAATAACTATGTAATAATTTTTATTTTTTATATTATGTATTGATAGTTACCATTTTTCGCTTCCTCTCCTTCCGGAGCTTGGGCAGTGATGTTCTGCAGTTCCTTGTCGAGGTCGACATGGCACTCCTGAGCATCCCATGTTATCAGACCTGAAACACAAAAATATTTTATTAATAAATTTCAAATGTGTCTGGCCAAAAGACCAAAGAATTATAATTGATTTTTATTCACAATGATATCAGAAGACAATAAAAGATTAAAGTACACAATAAAATAAAAGAGTAAAATAAATAAATAACTTATGATAGATTAATGTGTTGAAAAATACTAAACATTGAAACTGATTCATAATAATTGACCCATTAAAATATGAACAATAAATAATAAATTTTCTTTATGAATTGATATTTGATATGAAATATCAGGCTTGTTGAGCTGGGACTTGAATGGTGGTAGGCAAGAAGCATGGCGGATATGAGCAGATAGGGAATTCCAGAGAGTAGTAGAGCGGACAAGAAAGGAATGATCAAAAGTTTTTTCTATGGGTAGGAATGTAAAGGTCAGAATGGTGTTTCGAGGGAGTGGATTGGCGATTTAAATTGCAGAAGAATGTGAAAGTAGAGAGGTGGTTGGGAGATGATGGTTTGGTAAATGTATGATCTTAGGAAATATAAGTAACTAATTGAGATCTAAATCCGTTTTAATGTGCAATTGACGGTAATAATAGGTACTGAAGAAATAAGCTATACAAGACCGATGCTAAAATTTAGTATGGTTGTGGCACATTATGAAATATCTACCGCTTTCCGTAACCATTTGTAATAACTGACCATGCTTATTAAAATCTCAGGTTTTTATTTGATTTATGAATACTAATTGCATAAACAACATTATAAAGGCTCTTATTTAAAGGAAGAGTACGTTATGAGGATGACCATTTACGGTACCTCCATTGACATAGAGATATCCTCTGACGTAGGGATTGTGATTCAGGTAGCAGTGGCCACTTCCGCCTGTGTCATCGAACCTTCGGGCTATATCAAGGGTTCGCCGAGAACACTGAGTCACCTTGGAATGGAACGGCAAGCATTCATTCATAACGATATTATTCATTCATAAGAACCCTTCAACAATAAATTCAGTTTATTTATAACCATTTAACTTTCACTTACTCTATATGAAATATAAAGTAAGAGAAAGTATTCCAATTGTGAAATTTTCCAATTCTATTTTTCATCGGAAATACACGTTGTAGGATTTCTTCAGTCCAAATAAGGACAAATGTCTGTGTTTGAGTGGTAAGACTAGCTCAAATTTTCAAATTGAAATTTCATAATTTAAAATCGTATATGCCTGATGTATTACTCCAACTTTTTCAACAAAATCGACGAACAAGAAGAACCACTTTATATCATGCGTTTCGCACAATTTTACGATTTTCTAAAAAATATCCCACTTTATACCACACTTTTTTTATTATCTCAAAAGAGGCACAAACGATTTTGATTAATCTCGCTTTATCAATATAAAATTTATTGGTCTTTAATATATTGTTGGTTTGATTCTGAATGAAATAGCCTGGCAGGACTTAAATGACGGGGAGAGGAATAGGAGATTACACACACGTTTCACGATGTATTTTATAGGGTAGGGTCATCACTCCCTACGCCTAATTTTGTGAGTGACTACCATTTGGCTGATGGGTCTCACATATCTGTGAGTGAATCTCCATTTATTAAATGCTTGAAAAAGTCTTTCTGGGACTAGGATTCGAACTAACAAGCTTTAGCGTGAGAGACTGGCGCGCTAGCCATTTAGCCACTGACTCCCCATATATATATAAGGAGTCATATCCCCCCTAAATATATATATTTATATGTAAATTAGAAAAATTTTTATTCCAAAGGCTTATGATTCCATAGACCGTCAGAAGCTATATAGCATCATGATTGAACAGGGAATACCTAGAAAGTTAGTAAACCTAGTAGAGATGTGTTTGTCGGAAACATTTCATAAAGTTAGAATCGGTCATAATTACTCCGAGAGATTTGAGGTGCGATATGGTTTGAAAAAGGGTGACTCCCTTTCACCTGTTTTGTTTAATATAGCTTTAGAATGTGTCATAGAAAAGGTGATGTGTACCGAGAAAGGCTTAAATATGGGTGACAAGATTCCGGTTTTGGGGTATGCCGATGATTTGGTACTGCTAGGTGAAGACACGGAAACCATACAACTGTTAATAAAAACCGGTAAACAAATAGGTCTCGAATTAAATACCGATAAGACCAAATATATGATTAGTAGCAGAAATGGTGGCGATCTTGATTATATTAATATTTCAGGGCATACTTTTGAACACGTAGAGAAATTCAAGTATTTAGGTTCAATGATAACAAGAAAAAATGAAATCCAGGAAGAAATAAATTCTCGGTTAAAGGTGGGAAATGCGTGTTATTATTCAGTTGCTAAATTACTTAGCTCGCGGCTTCTGTCTAAAAACTTAAAGGTTAGAATTTATAAAACTATTATTCTTCCGACGGTTCTTTACGGATGTGAAACGTGGCCGCTTACTTTGAAGGATGAACAACTGCTTAAGGTTTTCGAAAATAAGGTACTGCGTAAAATATTTAGTCCGAAGAGAGATGAGGCCACTGGGGAATTTAGAAGGTTGCACAACGCGGAATTGCGGAGTTTGTACCCTGTGCATATAATTGAGTTGATAGCATCGCGGAGACTCAAATGGGCGCGTAAAATTGTTGGGCTCGGTGAGGAACGGATTCCGAGAAAGTTGGTATTCGCTGAACTGACTGGCAGGCGTACGAAAGGTAGGCCGAAGCGTCGATGGGAGGATTGCATTAAGGCTGATCTCGGGGACTTGGGCTTGACCGGTGAACATTGGACGAGTCTGTGCAGGCGAAGTTTGGTGGTATTGGCATCGAACCTTTGGGTACGGTTAGCCTATTATTATTAAATTAGAAAAATAATATATCGTTAGAAAATTAAAGATTTTAGAATAAAATATATCATACACAAAGCTATGGAAGGTAATGTTATGCGACGAATAAGATCTAAACGTAGGTGATTGATATACGTCATTGTTATATCCAAAACCTAGGTTACAAACGAAACTGAATAAATTTATTTGAACTCTAACTTTATTTAAAAGTTGGTAAATTAATTTTAATAATCTATTTCAGAGAAAGTCGTGGGTTAGGCGCACCAGATTTTTTCTTTCTATTTCTTGTGATTCACTCACAGCGATGAAACATTCCCTGCATTAGTAATATTAATTGCTTTATGATCTGGTTTCGAAGTGTATTGTTATGTACTACATGAGACATGGAAAACTCAATTCTAGATAAAAAAAATCTGGTGCGGGCAACACACGACTCACTTACCTCCGTTTTTTGAATCAATTAAAAATTTTTCAAATACAGTTAGAGATAAAAATGAGTGAAACCATTAAAGAATTCATTAAATGGAATTTCTTTAGAAACATGCGTTTTATTGAATAATCTATTATATTATTATCTAAAATAATCACTCAGTTTTATCGGCTTTTCGTGACTCAATATTAAATTTTAAAAGCTTGTATATGAGGTAATATTTTTTCTAAAATCTCGAGCTTTCGAACGGTATCTCATACATGTTATATTACTGTTCTTATGTTCAAAAACGAAAAATTATATTTAAAAAATATTTTTCCTGTTTTCTCCTTTATTTGCTTATCGAATTCATTCAATTTATATATTTACCTGTTTTTCATCAGCGTTAACAAGATAATATAGTTATTATTATTGAATCTACAAAATTAAAGGTACTTTAGGGGAAGAAAATTTAAAATATCGTCATCGAAGCCCTGTCAGACCATTTTTATCCAAATAAAACCTACATGATATTAAAGCCCATTTAATTTTACGTAGATATAGCGAGTTTAATCAAAATCGTCTGAACCGTTTTCGAGAAAATCGAAAAAAGGTGCAAAATGCATGGTATAAAGTGCCTCTTCTGGTAAGCTCATTTTGATGAAAAAAGTTTTGTCACGTCTCGGGCGTATAGTTGTCTTAAATATGAAATTTCAGTTTAATAGGACTTACCGTTTCTGCCCGGGAGTTACCACACACACAGACCTTTTTGCGGGACTTGGTTATTTGGACTCAGGGGACCCTAAAACGTGTATTTCCGTTGAAAACTGGAATTCGAAAATTTTCACGATCGCAGTACTTCCCCTTACTATATATAGTAAGTGAAAGTAAAAATTAAATGATTTATCTTGGATTATTGAACTTAATGCTTTAGGGTAACGAAACATTTAAGCAGTATAGTCTAGTTTTGTTATTTTTTTTTGGGTTGCATATTACTTATATATAATCGCATATCAATGCTTTGGGTTGTAATTAGCAAGTTTTTTCGTCAATAAATTAAATCCTTAATAGTCCAACTTCACTATTGAAGGTTATTTAATGGAACTTTAGTTCGGTTGCTTAAAGAATAATACAAGAATATTATTATCAAAAAGAATTTTTTACTACAACTGAGACAACTAATCAGCACATGTAAAGAAAAAGAGACCATTAAAAATTGTAAGGATGTAAAAAAGAGTAAAAATATAATTCAAAAGCATAAAATTCTCTTAAAAATGTCTGATTTAACCAAAATGGAAATTTCGAATTACTGTCCGAATTATATAGAAATGTTTGATGGAACCCAAATAACTCAAATGTACCTCACAACCGACCTGAACTTATGGCTCATATCCGAACTGCTAACAATAAATTCCAGCAAATCGCAATGAAAAACAACGCACAGATTCAACCCAATAGCAAACTGCACCATCTGTAATAAGAAAGAAGCTGACAATATTCACCATACCTTCACATCATGCCCAGCCTACTCCTCCTACCGCTCAACCATCATACCAGCCATAGCCCAGTTAACATCTTCAAACTTCAGACTATATCTCAAAAATATAACCTCTGAAAATACTAAAAAGCTGTACTTTTACACCAGAGCAAGTCTAAATTTAAGAGGTTTTGTGATAGATCACTGACTTAAAAAAAAAAAGTATCTTAATTTATTTATTATGATTTCGTTTTGTTTTTGAAGTCATGAGAAATGGTTATATATTTTTTGCTAATTATTATTGTTTATTTTATTTATTTTTTTATTGTGGCTAAATTTATTTTTTATTGTACTCATATATGACTATGTACATATATTTATTATTATTATAAATATATATCTTCTTTAGTTTGTTACACCAAAAAGTAGAAAATTGTTAATAAAAATATGATTTATGTACACACTCCTATTGTATGGGCACATCCCCGATTGCAATAAAAGTATATTATATTCTATATTATTATCAAAAATGCATAAAACTCACCACACATAAAACATGAATGAACTTTTATTAACAATAGTTTACTAAGCCAGTAAATATTTTCGTGAGCTAATGAACCGTATAAAGTTGGCTACAAAGACTCGATAGGACTTTCCCATTTTAAGGTCATAAAGTTCATGAAGACTTGATAAAGTTCAATGCCTACTGCTTCGCCTTTAAAGAAGGACAGTAATCAGGCCAAGTAGGCGACAAAGTACCGCGATAAACTTACGTGTCCTTTCTAACTTGGAACGAGTAAAGTTTTATCAAGTCCTCGTTGACAAAGTCCAGGCCTCTCTTTCTTGTAAGGAATAATTAACTTCTGAAATATACGAAGGTGGTATGTTTCTAGTCTCAGAAATATCATTATTAAACTAAACTTATCATGATGCACATATTTTATAATGAGAATATTAACAACAAATGAATAAAAATAAGCTTGGTTGCTTATAGCAAAACTTTTTTCACACCTCTGCTTAAAATAAATTGAAAATAGTTTAAAAACTTTGGTGCGGGCAACACACGACTTTCACTCACCTCCGTTGTTAAAATCGATTAAAGAATTTTCAAATGAAGTTCGAGATAAAAGTGAGTGAAGATATTGGGTTGTTTCACATGAAATGTCCGTTTTTATAGTTTCTGAAATACATAAAGGATTTGGTAGGTCTCTGTTGTTATCTTCCGAATGTTTATATATTTAAAGTAAACAGTTACTAATCCTAACAGTTTGGGGAAGGGAGTGTTAATGAACGGGCCATTCGCCGTTGGTTTGCTAAGTTTTCAGCTGGGGATACCGACTTGGAAAACATGCCCCGAGGAAGACCTCCTTCCGTAATAGACAACGATGTCCTCAAACATACAGTAGAAGGAAACCCCTACCAAACAGTTAAAGGACTCTCAGCACAACTAAATGCAAGCGCATCTACCGTTTCCAGACATTTAAAGTGTATTGGGAAAGTAAAAAAGCTCGATACATGGGTACCTCATGATCTCACTGAGCGGCAGCAAGAACCCAAGTCTCAAAACATACCGTGCAAAAATTGAAAGAACTGGGCTACGAAGTTCTTCCACACCCACCATATTCTCCTGACTTGTCTCCAACAGATTACCACCAGCTCAGGAATTTATAAAACTTTGTCAAAGGAAAACTTTTTGAAAATGATAATCAAGTGAAAAGTGCGTTTTCAGATTTTGTTTCACTTCAAAGCTCAAAGTTTTTCAGTTCGGGGATAAAAAGGTTGGTGTCACGTTGGGAAAAATGTGTAGAAAAAGAAGGTAAATACTTCGATTAAAATGATCTTCTTTTCATATCGCATTTTTAATAAAAATCCTTTACCTTGAAAACGGACATTTCATGTGACACAACCCAATAATAAAGAATTAATTAAATTGAATTTCTATTGAAACGTGTGTTTTTAAAAAAAAATTATATAATTATGTACAATAACAATCAGTTAGTTTTATCTGCTTTTCTTCACTCTCTATTAGCTTTTACAAGCTTGTGTATGAGATAATATTTTTCCTCAAATCTTTAGCTTTTAAACGGTATATCATACATGTATATTACTGTTATTATAAAAATGTAAAAAAAGTCTTTAAAATAAAATTATATTGCACAGGGAATAACAATCATCCCACCTCACATATTCTTTGGCTCCTTATGGATTTACTGTAAAGGTAAATTATTATTTAAATAGGTCAACAATGCAATCCTACAATTTTAACTTTTCTATTGGATGTGCATAGTGGGAACTTAGATGTGTTGAATCGGTTATATAATTTATTGTATTTTTTATATTTTTGTTTATGTATATAGATTCTATTGTTTTTCTATTAAAATTATTTTTTTCTATTTCCAAAATATTAGGTTTTTCAAAATCAAATTTATGGTTAAGTTGTATACTGTGTTGTGCTAATGCTGTGGTGTTTATATTTTTACTATTTTTGCAATTATTGGTATGCTATTTTACTCCAGTTGTTATCTTTTTTGAGGTTTCCCCTATGTATACCTTTGTTTTTTGTAAAAACTTTTTTTTTGAAGATAATAAAAATCAATTATTTTAAATATATCAGTTGCAATCTTCCCTTAGACTTGTTTTTATTACAAAAAAATACATTTAAAAATATTTTTTCGGGATTACAAATTAAAAACCGTAAGTTTAATTTTTACACTGATCAATTATCATTACAAAGTTTTATCAAAATCGTTATAGCCGTTTTAGAAAAAACCGTAAAAAGATGCAAAATGCATGGCATAAAGTGGCTCTTCTGGTTAGACGATTTTGATGAAAGAGTTGCTGTAACATCTCGGTCTTTAATATATAATTTCAGTTTCACAGAACTTTTCGTTTTTGCACTGGACCACACACACACAGACCTTTTGGAGGGACTTGGTCATATAGGCTCAGGGAACCCTAAAACGGGTATTTCCGTTGAAAACTGGAATTCGAAATATTTCACGATCGCAATACTTTCTCTTACTATATATTCCATATATAGGTAAGTGAAAGTATTGTTGTAAGCTCGGTTGCTTATAACAAAACTTTCTTAACCTCTCTGCTTAAAATAAATTGAAAATAATTTAAAAAATTAAGTTCGATAATTAACTTCGTTAGTTATGAAGTGAAAAATGGAAAAATTTCCTCATGACTTAATAATAATATAATAACTTGTAAAATAACAATAATAGGCTCAGCGAACCCAAAGGTTCGATGCCGACACTACCATTCTTTGCCTATACAGTTCAATCCAATGATCAACGTTGAAGCCCAAGACCTCAATTTCGAACACAATCCTCCCTCAAGGCCTACGTCTCCCGGTAGGAATAATTAGGTCGAGACGGTTTACATGCGTTCGGAAGATTTATCTTTTAGGAGGTGGAGAAATAACTTGTGCTTGAATGGGGTTAAGGATGATACTTTACGAAGAGAGATGGGTAGTGAGTTCCAAAGTATGGTAGCACGGATGATGAAGGACTTTTCAAAGGATGCAGTTCTCTGAGAGGGTATATATAAATCTGTAGGTAGAGATCTTGTGATTAGATTATGACGAGTAAAGACGTCCAGGGTATAAGAAGGTTTTCTGGCTCCCAAGGATTGGAATGAGAAGATACCTGATAGTTATTTCCTTCAGGAATCAGGATAAAGGCACCCTTAACCAGGATACCAGTGAGAAGTATTTGATCGTCTGTGGATGCCGTAAGGAGTGGTGCGGTATAGAGGATAGGGTACTAAGTGTAATGTTCTCTGGGTCCCAGGTTCGAAGGTCGACTGAGACAGACTTATGTATTTCAGCCGTAGAGCGACCCTGGGGTATAGCTGCCTTACTGGGGCACATACCAGCCTCTATAAAACGGGTATCCAAAATGAAGGATAAACCTGGTGGTTAAGGTTTCATCACCATACATGGCCGTTGGCCGTGAAACATTACGCAACCCAAGACCCTTCATGGGCTGGGAGATAAAGGTTTTTTTTTACATTCACTTACTATATATATTAAGGGAAAGTATTGCGATAGTGAAAATTTTCGAATTCCAGTTTTCAACGGAAATACACATTTTAGGGTCCCCTGAGTCCAAATAACCAAGTCCCGAAAAAAGATCTGTGTGTGTGTGGTAACTCCCGGGCTGAAGTCCTATGAAACTGAAATTTTATATTTAAGACGTTACATACGTTATACGCCCGAGACGTTACAAAACCTTTTTCATCAAAATGAGCTCAAAACTTTTTTCGATTTTCTCGAAAACGGTTCCGACGGTTTTGATTAAACTCGCTATATCGATGTAAAATTTAATGGGTTTTAATATCATGTAGGTTTTATTCTGATTAAAATGGTCTGACAGGGCTTAAATGACAATATTTTAAATTTTCTTCCTCAAAAGTACCTTTAATTTTGACGATTCTATAAAAATGACTATATTATCTTCTTACCACTGATGAAAAACAGGTAAATATATAAATTGAATAAATTCGATTGCCAACTAAAGGAGAGAATAGAAAAAAAAAATTTTTTTAATGCAATTTTTCGTTTTTGAACATAAGAACAGTAATATACATGTATGATATACCGTTGGAAAGCTAAAGATTTTAGAAAAAAATATTATCTCATACATAAGCTTTTAAAAGGTAATAGAGAGTGATAAAAAACCGATTAATCTATGTGATTGTTTTAGTTAATAATATAATAGATTTTTTAATAAGACACGTATTTCTATATAAATTCAATTTAATTAATTCTTTAATAGTTTCACGTATTTTTATCTCTAACTGTATTTGAAAATTCTTTCATTGATTTCATAAATGTGGGTAAGTGAAAGTCGTGTGTTTTCCTTTTGGGTCCGTAAATTAATCTTATTAAGTTATTCATCAACCTCTTCACCCTCATCTCGTATTTATTGTACATGTATCATAATTTCCTTGAATTAGCCAGCGTTAAAAATATTTTAAGCAGAATTTAAAAAAAAAATAATGAAAATCTGTTAAATGCTAGGTATAAAGTAACGGTGCGTTAGTCCGATTTTAGTAAAAGGGTTGCTATTGCATTCTAGCCATGCATATCTTAAATATGTAACTTTAGTTTCACATTCTTTTTCATTTTTGAGTAAGAATCACTAGACACACTCACGTTACAAGTAGTTGCTGGAAGGAATAGTTTTGTTGAAGTACTCGAGAGGTTCCAGTTGCAAGTACTCTCCAAACTGGCAACTTCTAATGGCCTGATTAAAATTCAAGTGTCACCGAGTGGGCTTTAGTTCGCTCTGAATTCGTAAGTGCCACAACCGAACTGTCATTTTCGATTCCACAGCTGGTTTTAGGCAGAATATTTATTTACTGTAAATAAAATATATTTTTAAAATCATTTTTGCTGCTTCGTTACTTTCGCTAGGTTATGCAGGGTGCCATGTCAGTTACCACACTTACACACACTTACACACACATACACACACACACACACACACACACACACACACACACACACACACACACTAGTAAGTGACTGACGCCTGTGATGCTTCAATGACTAAAACACGGAAAACAACCCGTCACATACCAGTGTATTGGTTGAATAAAGAGATCGCCGCCCTCCGAAAAACTTGTCTCCGTACAAGGAGGCTAACCCAAAGAGCGAGAGGTCGCCCGACATATGAAGTTCGGAAACAGGAACATCGAGACGCAAAAAAGCACTTGGTCAAGGCAATCAAAGATGCGAAGCGTAAATGTTGGCAGAAACTCTGCGAAGAGATAGATGAGGATACGTGGGGAAGGCCATACAAAATAGTTATGGCAAGGCTAAAAAGCTCAAGTTTATCGCCACTCAGCTCTCCTGACCTATTGGAGAAAATAGCTTTAGAGCTGTTCCCAACAAGACCAGAAGTCGTCTTCGATATAATACCGCACCTAGAACAGGACCAGGTACCGGAAATCGCACAAGAAGAACTTGAGACAGCCTGTCGCAAAGTAGGGGATAAAAAAGCCTCAGGACCGGATAATGTTCCAAACTTTGCCCTAAAAACAGCAGTCAGAAGCAGACCAGAACTCTTCCTGGATGTTTACAACTCCTGTCTCCGTGAAGGGAAATTTCCAGTTGAGTGGAAAAAGCAGCAATTGGTACTCCCGCCAAAGGGTAAAGGGTCTCCAGATGACCCTACATCCTACCGTCCAATCTGTCTTCTAAACACTGCGGGTAAAATTCTGGAGAGGATTGTGTGCAATAGAATTACAAATCATATTGAGGAAAGCCGAGGATTGTCTGAAAATCAATATGGTTTTCGGAAAGGTAGGTCAACAGTCGATGCAATAGACTTTGTAATAAAGTCAGCCAGAGAAGCCACTGCAGGAAAAAGATGGAGAAGGCGTGGAAAAAAGTATTGCACCGTGATAACGTTAGATGTCAAGAATGCGTTTAACTCAGCAAGATGGGATTGCATCATGGAACAGTTGAGTAAGAAAAAACTTCCACAGTACCTCCTTAAGATTATCAGAAGTTATTTTTCTGACAGAATCCTGAGGTATGCAACAGACGCAGGACCAAAAACCTACAAAATAACTGGTGGCGTTCCTCAAGGTTCTGTATTAGGACCGTTGTTATGGAATGTTATGTACGATGCCGTACTCAGACTTCCTATGCCGGAAGGAACTACCACGGTAGGATTCGCAGACGATCTTGCTATCATTGCTCGAGGAAAGCTTTTGGAGGAGATAACGTACAAGGCCAACAAAGCAATATTTGATATAAGCCAGTGGCTTTCGTCTGTGGGCCTACAACTGGCTGACCATAAGACTGAGGCTGTACTTATTACCAGCAGGAAAGTGAGGGAAAAAATCAATTTGACTGTTGGAGAGATTAACATTCCCTCAAAGCCCTCTATTAAATACCTAGGTGTGCAGATTGATGCCAGGCTGCGGTTTGATGAACACTTGCAGGTAGTCTCCATGAAAGCAACGAAAGTAACGAACGCACTTTCTAGAATCATGCCAAATATCGGTGGGCCTGCACAAAGCCGGAGGAGGCTCCTTGCTAATGTAACCAACTCAGTGCTTTTATATGCTGCACCAATCTGGTGTCATAGCTTCCAAGTGAGATCGTATTCTCGTAAGGCGATTAGTGTCCATCGTAGAAATGCCCTGCGCGTCTCAAGAGCATTTCGCACTGTATCATATGATGCCGTGTGCATCATTGCCGACATAATTCCAATAGATCTACTGGCCGAAGAGCGTGGCAGAATCTACCGCAGAAAACGTGAAGCGCCAGAGGAGCATTGGCTAACGTTAGCGAAAGACGAGAGACTGGAAACTCTTCGCATATGGCAGAGACGCTGGGACTCATCAACATCTGGAAGGTGGACAAACCGTCTGATACCAGATATTACATCGTGGATGATACGCACACATGGAGAGGTTGATTATTACCTTACTCAACTGCTCTCTGGACATGGCTGCTTCAGGTCATATCTCCACAGGTTCAAGCTGGATAAAGAATCATCATGTACCAACTGTCCTCGTTTGGATGAAACAGTGGAACATGCTTTCTTCGCATGCAAGAAATTTACCTTGGAGAAGGTTCAGCTAGATATGGTGCTGGGTGAAAGATCCACACCGGAAAATCTGGTACAGCTCATGTTGACCAGTCAAGAAAACTGGAATGCTGTTTCAGATTATGCTGGGAAAGTCGGAAGAATACTGAGAACCGAGGAGCGAGCGAGAAGAGGTCAAGTACCGTCAAGTATGCAGTAGAGAAGTAGGCGCTTAGCCATCCTGTCCACCGCGAAGTAATGCTTGCAAGCGGTTCCGCGGTGTGTCATCGCAGAGAATGTAGGTGGTTTTTAGTGAGTAAGAATCTCACACTGTTGTGGATTCAGTTGCCCACTTCGTCTTATGAAAGATTTTCCCCTACAATAAAAAAAAAAAAAAAAAAAAAAAAAAAAAAACACACTAGTAAGTGAAAGTAAAAATATATGATTCGATAGGTATTAAATACGTTTAGAGCCAATTTCAATTATGCTGTTAAATAAATGTTTGTGCTACGCTCACTAAATGTCTATTATGATAAAAAAAAAAAAAAAAAAATCGTTGTGAATTAAAACAACTAAATTTATGAAGTGCCATTTGGAAACAGTCCAGACAGGAGATTTCATTTCTTTTTTTTTTTTTTTTTTACTAAGTACCATCCTGAACGTTTTATCTTGAAACTATAATCATAATTACATTATATTAAGTATATTAGATACTGAAATAACAGAATAATATTGCCACAGCCGGGATTTGAAACCTAGACCTATAGACCGTCAGACTTGCGATCTATCCTTTTGATCGCGCCACTCTATACTCGTTTCCCAATCGCAATATAATTCAAGATCCTCATAGGTGAACTAGGAAGGATGATGCGAATACTCAGAGTGATCTTATAAGGCTACTTTAAATCGTCGAAAGTTTGAAGTATGTGATGGAGGACGATTCTGTGGTTTAGAATGCATAATGAAGTTTCTTACCTTTCTCCTCAATTTCATAATGGTTTGAGGTCAATGGTCAATATTTTTTAGGAGCTCCTCGTGGTTTGAAGTGCGAATTCGTCGTTTACATCAGGCAAAGTATAGCTGTCGAAATACTTAGGAGTATGGTACATAATTGTTCCTGTCATTCTAAGGTAAATTACATAATCAAATATATAAATTATAATATCTCCGATTGATATTATGGTGTAAATGTTTCCTTACTTTAATATAAAATCCCATTCGAGTCTTTATAACAAATTAATAATATACAAATCAGTTATCCGCCCGTTATTCACATTCGCCTCTCCAGCCTGCTTGACTAATTACCAAAAACTTGAGACCATTTTCATCAAAATGAGCTTATCAGAAGAGCTACTTTATAACATGCATTCGATTTTCTCGAAAACGGTTCGGACGATTTTGATTAAACTCGCTATATCGATATAAATTTAATGGGCTTTAATATCATGTAGTTTTCATTCTGATTAAAATGGTGTGACAGGGCTTAAATGCCGATACTTCAAATTTTCTTCTTCTAAAGTACCTTTAATTTTGTTGATTCTATAAAAATTATTCATATTATCTTATTACCATTGATGAAAAACAGCTAAATATGCAAGTTAGAGCGAATTCGAAAAGCAACTAAAGGAGAAAACTGAAAAAATATATTTTTTATATATTTTTTTTGTTTTTGAACATAAGAACAGTAATATACATGTACGATATACCGTTGGAAAGCTTGAGATTTTAGAAATCTTTTTATCTTATAGACAAGCTTTTGAATGTTAGTAGAGAGTGATGAAAAGCGGATAAAATTAACTAATTGTTTCAGACAATAACATAACAGATTTTTTAATAAAACAAATGTTTCTATCGAAAAACAATTTAATTAATTCTTTAAACTATTTTCATCTCTAACGGTATTTAAAAATTCTTAAATTGATTTTTAACAAGTGTGGTAAGTGAAAGTCGTGTGTTGTGCCCACCAGATTTTTTTTCTATCTTCACTTTTAATCGGCCGCAATTTTAAGAATAACCAGCTGATATCAACGTCTAGGTGTTAGGATCATCGTTGAATGGACTAGTATTTTTGTGGCGAATTTTTTAAAAAATTGGTCCGGTAATTTCGGAGAAATGCCGCGGACGGCGTACGGATTTTTTTCATTCGTTCTTCGGGTTCTATTTATCTTGAAACGTAATCCCTCATTAATTTAAATCTTAGACAAACTGAATTTAACAAATAATGAACTTTTATAGAAAATATGGTAATTGACTATTTATACGTTAAAAGTATGTGAGAATGTATGATACCACACTATCACCAAATCTCGCAGTGTAGAGCCTTAAAAAGGGTGCAAGCTTAGAACACTTGATTACCAAAAAAAAAGCGCTAGAGAGAGCGACAATTTTTCCCAGGTTTTAGACGCTAATAATTAAACAGCTGTATGATTTACTTATACTTAATTTCATCTCTCTTCCTTATCTTGAATAAATTTTATTAAACTTAAACTTTATTAAGGTGCTAAAATATAAAACTGTAAAAACTAAACTATAATAAATACTCAGACATTATTAAGGGAGCAGGTGCTCGGGTGTGGGAAAAAACCATGTTTTCAATAGCAGAGACCCAATTGCCAATGCTCTCCAAATTTATAAGCTTTTAAAACCTCTTGAATAATTAAGTGCGACAGGCGGGACACAAATTAAATTTAAAAAATAAATTCGGATAATAACATCAAATATTACTTTATTAAAAATTCTATATCATTATTCAGTAAAAGATGAAATAAAAAAATGATAATGTTATATCAAAACAAATGAATGTAATATACGTATAAAAAAGATATGTTTTTGTTTTTTAAGTAGAAACTCCACATTAAGAAATTAAACATTATTTATAATACATGTTTATGATGAATAATATAACGATTGGAAGAATGATGAGACAAAATATGAGGAAGTGAGGATAGTGAACCGGTTTAAGTATTTGGGGGAATGGGTGAATTGCAATGGAAGGGATAGAGGATTAATGAAGATTAGGAAAGATAAATTCTATAGGTTAAGATTCCCGATAAAAAAAAGTCTACAACAAAAAGAGTTTGTCTTACAGTGAAGAACTCTGGCACTATGAAACTGTCCTGAGACCGTTGTAGAAACCATCGGATTCACAAGTATAATAATAATAATAGGCTTACCGAACCGGAAAGTTCGATGCCGATACCACCAAACTTCGCCTGCACAGACTCGTCCAGTGTTCGCCGGTCAAGCCCAAGCCCCCGAGATCAGTCTTAATGCAATCCTCCCATCGACGCTTCCGCCTACCTTTCGGACGCCTATCAGTCGGTTCAGCGAATACCAACTTTCTCGGAATCCGTTTCTCACCGAGCCCAACAATTTTACGCGCCCATTTGAGTCTCCGCGATGCTATCAACTCAATTATATTCACAGGGTACAAACTCCGCAATTCCGCGTTGTGCAACCTTCTAAACTCCTCAGTGGTCTCATCTCTCTTCGGACCAATTATTTTACTCAGTACATTCAGTTCATCTTTCAAAGTAAGCGGCCACGTTTCACATCCGTAAAGAACCGTCGGAAGAATAATAGTTTTATAAATTATAACCTTTAAGTTTTTAGACAGAAGCCGCGAGCTAAGTAATTTAGTAACTGAATAATAACACGCATTTCCCACCTTTAACCTGAACTTTATTTCTTCCTGGATTTCATTTTTTCTTGTTATCATTGAACCTAAATACTTGAATTTCTTTAAGTGTTCAAAAGTATGGAAGAGTTAAAAAAATAGAGATAAAAATCTCACGGAATATTTATGCCTCTAAGAAAGCAGAGAGAGAATACTGAATGAGGAATAATCAAGTATCGTACAGGAAGATAGAAGATGTAAAGACATCAATGAGAAAACGAAGAATAAGATTTAATGGTCACGTGGTTGGTTGGGTGGTTGGTTTTTAAAATTTTAATGGCACTAAACATCGATGTAATTTAAGTGCCAGGTATATTCATTTTAGAAGATTAATTTAAAATAAATAATATTAGTTAAATTATTAAAATCTTTATAAAGATATATTCATTAAAAGATATTATAATATATGTATAAGTTTATTTGATATAAATGAATGTTAGATAATATTCAAGGGGAAAAAATGAATACAAATATATTTTAAAAAAATATACATTAATATTATTTAAAAATAAAATAATAAATATAATAATTTAAAAAAATAATTAAAAATTAGTAAAATAAAATATAATAGAAAAAAAAAATTTAGTAAAGAGGAAAACAACAGTAGTTCAAATCTTCTTGTAAAAATCTATTTGCGAGAGGAGACACATGGTCACATAGTCAGGATGGACGGAAATAGATTGAATAAGAAAATCTTGGATAAGGGTCTAGGATTTAAGAATATAAAGGGCTATCCGGAACAAATAAAAAGCGAAACAGCCAAACTGAAAATAGCAAGCGAGGTTGGCTTGGATAGAGTCGAATTCATGAAACTTCTTCAACGAATGAGAGTCCTTGCAACAGAAGAAGTGGTCAGAGAAGTGGAAGCCTTAGCTCTCCGGTTCGGATGAAGGAAGTGAAGAAGAGGAGAGAGGAAAAGACAAAGGACTAGTGATATAGTCGTGGTACAGATTTGGTCTATATTGGAAAAACGTTTAAAATAATAAATGGTGAAGTTTTATTGAAAATACAATAATTAAATGTTTATAAATTGAAATTACAGTAAACTCTCATTTTAACGAACTCCAAGGGACCAAAAAATTCTCGGTTCGTTATAAAAGAATTCGTTATATCCGAGAAATATATTGTATGTATGTTATATGTCTTGGTATAAATTCCGGTGGTTAAAAAGAAATTATTTCAATAGAACATTCGCTTTCAGGAAAATTTTTATTTAAAAACAACAAAAGCAGTTAAAAGTATGCACTATGTACATATATCTATCTTATTTCAAATTTTACATAATACTACAAGATTAACATAAACCATCAAACCATCAAAACTTAAAAAGGGACTTACAATGCCAAAATCACAGCAATCCATATCAAATTGAAGTAATAAAAATAAAAAAAATGTATTTATTTGCACATCCCGATGAAGAGGCAACGGAGGCATTGATTTTATCTTTATTAGCGATAATCGTTAATAGAGGAGATTTTGATATCCCGTATTTTTCCGCAATTTTCGATTTCGACTCAATTTTTTTATCTACTTCTTGGAGAATCACCAACCTTGTATTTAAATCAATGGATTTTATCTTTGAAATACTGTGCGGAGCCGAAGCGCACTTAGAACAGAAAGCAAGACTGACTTGACCTCGAAGGAAACTCGAATTAAAGCAAGTAATAAAAGCAATAAAAACAGAAAAACTCTCTGAAACTCTAGAAGCCATAAGCTGCCACAGACTGAATCACAGAATTCAGCTGAATAGAGATAAGAGGTAAGAAGGATTTGGACAGAAAGGCGTCGGTCTTTAATGGGAATTAAGACGTATCGTAATTTTTTTCTTCACCATTTTTCGTAATAACCCAACAAATTCAATTCTGAGGTCCACAAAAGTAGTTCGTTAATTTGTTATATGAAAATATTTTGTTATAAACGAGGAGAAAGCACAGTTTCTTATTAATTTTTCAAGGGACCGCAACGATAGTTCGTTATAACCGTGTTCGTTAAAAAGAGGGTTTACTGTATGTGAGAGTGTATGACAATTCACTATCACCAAATCTCTTGAATATTCATACCCTGTTCTCTCGCAGTGTAGTGCAGCCTTAAAAAAAAGGGCAAGCTAAGATTATCTAGTTACCAAAAAAGGCGCTAATATGTCCAAACACAATACTAGCAACTTACACTGACGACACAGCTGTTATTACTAGACACACAAATATCATTCAGCCTTCAATGACTCTCCAACATTACTTACTACAGCTACAGGACTATTTTAAACAGTGGAAGATAAAACTAAACAATGAAAAATCTCAACACATTACCTTTATTCTCAGACACGATACCTGTCCTCCAGTTTACATAAACAATGAACCCATTCCACAGACTAACACAGTTAATTACTTAGGGCTCACCTTTGACAGAAGAATGACCTCTGGCCCACACGTGAAACAGAAACGTTTATGCCTAACCAGGAGATTGAAACTGTTGTACTCTATTCTTCATAAACGATCCAAACTGAAAATTAGACAACGTCTGAATACTTATACCTACCTTTTAAAAACATTATGGACATGTGCATCTCAAATTTTCGGAACCGCTAAAAAGACTCACATTAAAAAAATACAGACTTTTCAATCGAAAACGTTGAGACTAATAACACGGTCACCTTGGTACGTGAGTAACAAAACTTTACATACAGACCTACATATACCTACTGTTCAAGATTACATTCATACTTCATACAAGAGATTCCATGACAAACTTCACGGACATTACAACACTCTCATTCAAAACATGGCGACAACGGACTTGTCGGAACTCACCAGAAGAAGGCTGAAAAGGAGCTGGTTAAGAAATCTCCTTGTTTAAAACTTATGATTTTTATGTTAGGAGGAGGTGCCGCTGGGTACTGATCTCCCTCATGACATGCCAGCTCTTACAATATATATATACAGCGCATCTGCTTATTGTCGCGGAAAAGTGACAGGTGTAGATTATAAAAAAAAAAAAAAAAAAAAAAAAAAAAAAAAAAAAAAAAAAACAACGCTGGATACTGAACATTTTCCCCAGGTTTTAGACGCTAATATTTAAAGAGCTGTCCAATTTTCTCACACTTAATTTCATCTCGGCTCCTTACTTGGAGCAAATTTCATTAAACTTGAACTTTATTAAGGTGCACTAAACTATAATAAACACTGAGACGCTATTGAGGTAGCAGGTGCTCGAGTAGAGAGGAGGAACACGTTTCCAATAGCAGAGACCCTATTCGCCGGCAATTGCCAATCCTCCCCTAATTTATAAGCTTTTAAAATCATTTGAATAATTAAGTGACACAGAGCGACACACAAATTAGCCCTACCCCATTAGTCGACCTCCTAATGCGCGGACAGCTATCTAGTGATTGATTGTGCCCTGTAGTTCTCCTCGCCTCTAATAGATTGCACTCCTCTTCCTGAATACAAATCGGATAGTTAATCTGATAAAAGTTCTATTAAAGTAAACAATTCCTTTGTTAGCTAATTATGTTTATTGGTTAAACGCAATAAAGTTTAATATTTGTTTAACCATAAGTGGGTAATGTTAATTTCAGTCTCATACACTGTACGGTGGAGTCGGATCCGACCCGCTACTTTAAGAAATAACTTTGAACTTTTTTGAAGGTTAATTTTAATAGTTTTGAATATTATTTTATATAATCGACCAAAATAATAGTTAATAAAAAAAACATAAACAATTTGATTAATGAAACTGTAGATAAATTCATTAATAATGCTTAGGAACAAATAATGGCTAACGTCTAAGGAATAAATCAAAATATAAAAGGTAAAAAAAAAAATGTGGTGCTTACCGCCGATGTTAAAGTCGATTAAAGAATTTCCAACTACAGTTACAGATAAAAATGAGTGAAACTAATAAAGAATTAATTTAATTGTATTTCTATAGAAACATGTGTTATATTTAAAATCTATTATATTGTTACCTGAAATAATGATCAGTTACTTTTATCGTTTTTCGTCCCTCTTTATTAACCTTTACAAGCTTGTGTATAAGGTAATATTTTTCTAAAATCTTTAGCTATCCAACAGTATATTATACATCTATATTATTGGGCTGTGTCACATGAAATGTCCGTTTTGAAGGTAAAGGATTTTTATTAACAAATATGATATGAAAACAAGATAATTTTATTCGAAGTATTAACCTTCTTTTTCAAAACATTTTTCCCAACGTCACGCCAACTTTTTATCCCCGAACTGAAAAACTTTGAGCTTTGAAGTGAAACAAAATCTGAAAACGCACTTTTCACTTGATCATCATATTCAAAAAGTTTTCCTTTGACGAAGTTGTCTAAATTCCTGAACAGGTGTTAATCTCTTGGAGACAAGTCGGGAGAATATGATGGGTGCGGAAGAACTTTGTAGCCCAGTTCTTTCAATTTTCGCACGGTATGTTTTGAAACATGGGGTCTTGCTGCCGCTCAGTAAGACCCTATGTATCGAGCTTTTTTACTTGCCCAATGCACTTTAAATGTCTGGAAGCGGTAGATGCACATGCATTTAGTTGTGCTGAGAGTCCTTTAACTGTTTGGTAGGGGTTTCCTTCTACTGTATGTTTGAGGACATCGTTGTCTATTACGGACGGAGGTCTTCCTCGGGGCAAGTTTTCCAAGTCGGTATCCCCACCTGAAAACTTAGCGAACCAACGGCGAATAGTCCGTTTATTAACACTCCCTTCCCCAAACGACATTCAAATATGCAAAAACTATTACCTAAAATCTATCGTTTGATATCACAAGCCACATTTCCCTAACTGCATGAGATCTATATTTAGCCAAAAACTTGTATAACTTCTCCAGACCGTTCAATAACCCCAATACCATTTACAAGACAATAAATAAATCGCGAGTGTAATCTCCATTAACTGTTGATCGGAAATTGGGCGGGATCCATTACGGAATCAATCTAGGAGGCCGTGGAGTTATGGATACAGATGGCCGTGGTACCGTCACGGAAGGGTTTATCTCCTACCTCCAGATGGCCTTAGATGCTATCACAGCCTTCGACTGTCTTCGGAGTTCTAATAATATAAGTAACGTCTCTACTAATAGCAGGGGATATTTTAGTCAGGATGATGTAGTGCTTTGGTATTTAGAATGATAAACAGCTGTTGATAATATTTATTTAGTGACAACAGAGTCATTGTAATACTATGTAGCTAAAAATTAATAGTAATTATTACTTTAACATAACTATATATGAAATATGTAATAAGTTAAATTATTATTATTCTTCTTCCAGTGGCGCGACAGGCCATGTAGGCCCTGGGCCTCGCGGTGTAATCTCCTAGGAGATTACACTCACGTTTCACGATGCATTTTGTAGTGTGGGGTAATCACTCCCTACACCTAATTTTGTGAGTGGCCACCACTTGGCTGACGGGTCTCACATACCTGAGGGAGAGGCTGTGAGTGAATCCCCATTTAGTTACCTACTTACATACGCCGGGACTGGGATTCTAACTCACAACCTTTAGCATGAGAGACTAGCACGCTAGCCACTCCGCCACGGGCTCCCCCATAAAAAAAATTATTGCTATCATGAAATTTTCAGAATTGTGTTTTTTAATGGAAACACGCGCTTATGATTCCCTAAGACCAATTACAACATAGGTGACCCCTGAAATTTATTTGATGGCCCGCGTTTTTTAAATTATAACTTTAAAAAACAAATAAATAAAATTTAAACAAAAATCGTCAAGAACTGCAGTCTAACTAATGTCATTATTGAAAAAAAAATAGGAAAATCTTCCCATTTCTATATAATGGCCACCGAAAAAATGGTATAATGGCATATTTGAAGTATTACAACATATAATAATTGTCTACTATTTTCAATAATTATCAGTTATTTTAATATATTAATGTTTGTAATAATTAAAGTTAGTATAAACTTGGACAAGAATTAAAACAAGACTTATAATTTTTTTTAGTTGTGGAAAGAATATTTTCTCTGCTATCCTTTTAGTATTTTGCAACTTAAAAACTATTTTCCTGGAAGGAAGGAAGGCTGTAGAATTGGACGATACATTATTTTGCGGACACTCCATGTCTGTTTGGACCTCGGCCAATGTTGTCTGAGCCTGGAAGTCTAAAGCTCTTCTATCCAATCCCCTTGTTGGGGAGGGCCTCTTTAGAAATCCTTCGCTTTTATTGTTTAATTCAATAGAAGCTTATTTAAATCTTGTATCTTACTATTATTAATTTAAAATATTATACAAAAGCTTTACAATTGCTAAAAGCAACTGTTTAAAACTATTAATACCTCCCGTAGCTTCTCACCAAAATTAAATTTGCAAAGCTTCTAACAGACAACCAACATAAAAGCGCCTAGCTGCGATCTTGTTACGATCTTCATCCTTTACGATTAACCACGAAAATGCAATTCTTTTCCTTACCTAGATATATTGTTTGTTTGTTTTATTTTATTTAACGTCCCTTTATGCTTTCGTGACTAATCGGACGATGCTACAGTGGGAGTCCTAAATTTTGTCTAATCAGGTTTAATTAGGATAGGGACCTTTAACGAGTACCTGACATCGCACAGGCTCGAGACCACCTTTTAACGCCCCCTCCAAAGGACGGCATAACTAAAGATTTTTTACTCCCATTAAAAAATCCTAGGGCCAGTTGTGGGTTTGACCCTGGGTGTTATGCTAACCACTATGCTACAGTCTACATCTATAATGCCATCTTGTGCACAAATTATTTTACTAACCTTAGAAAACCCTCCATAATTAAAGTTATTCCTAAAGTTTCAAATCCAACCAGTAATTCTTCATCTTGCAGTCTTATTGCACTGTTGCCAATTATGGACATATTTGAAAAAAACATTCTTAGACCGTATAAAGCCGTTTCCAGAAAGTCGTCAAGTTATACCAAACCTCTGATTCCCCTTTGATGCTTATTACTCCATTGTGCAACAGTCCCGTTCCTATTAATCTTTTTTTTGTCCATAATCTTTAATTTTCTAACTAATTATTACTAAATTATCTTTCCTAAATTACTATTTATTATCTATAAATTACTAAATTAGCATTTGTACTATCTATTATGTTCCATTTATTTATTATTATTATTACTTTTATGTATTTTTATTTTTATTTATTTAAAAGTTAATTACTTATTCATTGATTCTTTTTAAGCTTCATTTACTATATCTTCTTCTTTTTTTTTTTTTTTTTTAATTACCTTATACATGTATTAATTTATTATCTCACATGAACTTGTTTACTTTTAGTTTCATTTCATTCTTGTGTTTCAATATTATTTCAAGTGTTTGTTTTGATTTATATAACCTTTTTATTTAACTGTTCCGTATAATTATAAACATGAAATAGTTAGGGGTGTCTTTGCATGAGACTATACCCCTCCTTTGTCTATAGCTAGTAATTGTAATAACTATTTTTTTTTATTACACCGAAATTAGGTAGTTTAATAATAAAGTAATGAGAGATTTTCGTGCTTCCTGTAAAATTTCCTAGAATGGATATAGTACCTTTTGGAAATCAACGCCTCAATTGTTGATCAATTTTTCCTGAACATCGAAAAATCTTTTGATAGGGTTTGGCTTAAAGCTTCTAATATAGCTTCGATTTCCTTGGAAAATCATATCTTTGACCTAGAAAAGTGTTTTCAAAAATGGAGAATGAAACTAAATGCCTCTAAATCGAGCCACGTGAGCTTATTTGTACGAAAAAAACAAAAAAAAACAAGCCTAGCGGTGTAATTTCACATTTTAGTACTTTAATCGACGTACGGTACATGTTAAACCGTACCCCTTTAAAGCCAAAGCAAGGAAATGATTAATCTGTTAGCAACCGCTAGTTTTTCCCCTAAATTTTGGGTATCCACTTTTTAGGGGCTTGATGAGCAAAGGGAGGGTCTCCCTTTTTCTTCTATTTTTACTTTCACTTACTATATATAGTAAGGGAAGTATTGCGATCGTGAAAATTTTCGAATTCCAGTTTTCAACGGAAATACACGTTTTAGGGTCCCCTGAGTCCAAATAACCAAATCCCGCAAAAAGGTCTGTGTGTGTGTGATAACTCTCGGGCGGAAACGGTAAGTCCTATGAAACTGAAATTTCATATTTAAGACAACTATACGCCCGAGACGTGACAAAACTTTTTTCATCAAAATGAGCTTACCAGAAGAGGCACTTTATACCGTGCATTTTGCATCTTTTTTCGAAAACGGTTCCGACGATTTTAATTAAACTCGCTATATCGATGTAAAATTTAATGGGCTTTAATATCATGTAGGTTTTATTCTGATTAAAATGATCTGACAGGGCTTTAATGCCGATAATCTGGTGCGGGCAACACACGACTTTCACTTACCTCCGTTTTTAAAATCGATTAAAGAATTTTCAAAGAGATCAAAATGAGTGAAACCATTAAAGAATTAGTTAAATGGAATTTCTATAGAAACGTCTGTTTTATTAAAAAATCTATTATATTATTCTCTAAAATAATCAGTTAGTTTTATGTTTATTTCATCACTCTCTATTAACTTTTAAAAGCTTGTGTATGAGATAATATTTTTTCTAAAATCTTTAGCTTTCCAACGGTATATCATACATGTATATTACTGCTCTTAAGTTCAGAAACGAAAAATTGCATTAAAAAAATATTTTTTCTGTTTTCTCCTTTAGTTGGTTATCGAATTTATTCAATTTATATATTTACCTGTTTTTCATCAGCGTTAACAAGATAATATAGTTATTTTTATTGAATCTACAAAATTAAAGGTACTTTAGGAGAAGTACCTAAATTTTGGGTATTCACGTTTTAGGGGCTTGATGAGCACAGGGAGGGTCTCCCTTTTTCTTCTATTTTTTTGTATATCCATGGTTGATATAGTAGGACAAAAACTTATTCTGCTGTGGTCAAATTAAAACCTAGAATAAACAATAGTTTTTTAGTGTCATACTTTCTAAATTCAAATATTATATATATATATATATATATATATATATATATATATATATATATATATATATATATATATATATATATATTGTAAAACATTTTGTATTTTTTTACTTTTAACTGGTTCTAATGGACAAGTTCACCCACTGTTGTTAAAAGATAACAATAAGGTAATGATTTATACAAAGACTTGTTTCATCTGCATTGCTTAACAAATGAATACATACAATTATCTCCAAGTTCTCCTATTTATCTTACTCAGTGTAAGTTGAACAAATAACTTAAAGTATTCAGTTGTTTTTTCAGCATTAGTTCCAACAGTTTTAACAGATAAAGACAACATTTCAATCTTCCATCTTAGTTTGTCTTTAGAACTGATGTGCGGCCTCTTGCCAGCTGTTTGTCTAACGTCAGGGTTAGATATATCACTGTTTCTTTTTCTAGTTGAACTTTAAGAGTTTCAAAAAACAGTTTTAGTAAATGAAATACAGTATTTTAAACTCATTTACTATTTATTTAAGCATATATAACAAAAAAATAAAATATACTTGGTTATACCGCCATTCGGAATGAATGTAAATAATAGTCCTTAGCATGTCAGGGACTCCTAAAAGATCCACCTATATAAAAGATGGACCTACGGAGTTGAGCTTTGGGGCTCTACTAAACCACGCAGCTCTTCCCGTACCCAATCCTTACAATCCAAAATCCTTTCTAAAATCCTCAACACTCCTTACTTTGTCACGAATAAAATCATTCATAAAGACCTCAATGTTCCATATGCAGCTGATTTGGCCCGTACCAGATATCACTCCTTCCATGACAAACTCCATTCCAGTATAATCCACTAGTTTCAATCATTGCTTCTCCTTCAGATCCTGATAATCCACCGAGACGTCTGACCTCAAGACCTCATTGTTTAGATTGATGACTAGAGTGCTGCCCAAGGGCCGTTTTTCTGCATTTGTTTCATGTACTCTACTTGTATCAGCATATTTACTTTATGTAATATAATATACAGTGGTTAACTTCAATAAAATATATTTTTAAAAACACATTTATTTCGAGCAATATGATTTGTTTATTCATTTATGGACATGGATCTTTAATAAGTATCTGAGATCGTATAGGCTCGAGACCACCATTTTACGTCACCTCCGAAGCACGTTATAACAGAGGAAGAGAAACCTGTGACTTTGGACATAGAAGGCTGTTATGCTAGCTACTACTATTGCTTCTATCAAACATTTCGTATAAAGTATATTTTATTAACTTATTAGTAGGTATCTCTGGGATCAGTTGTAGCTGGATGGTTAGTATAACAGCCTCCTATGCCAAAGGTCACGGATTCAAACCCGCAGGTGGTCCTAGGATTTTTTAATGGGTGTAAAAAAACCTTAGTTATGCCGTCCTTCGGAGGGGACGTTAAAAGGTGGAACCGTGCCTGTGCGATGTCAGGTATGTCGTTAAAGATCCCTATCCTAATTAAACCTGGATAGGCAAAATTTAAGACTTCCACTGTAGCATCGTCTGATTAGCCACAGTAGCATGGAATGATATTAAAAGAATAAACACAAATTTTAAAGGCTGTTTGGTTTATCACACAACTTTTACTTATTTTTCTGTAATTAACTAATTTTAAAATTTTAAATTTAATGGCTACATGTATCGTAGTGGCTAGTATAACATTCTTCTATGTCCAAGTTCGCTGATTCAAACCCGTCAGATGATCGTAAAATTTACCAAAGGGAGTTAAAACTCCTTATTTAGACAGTCCTTCAGAAGTGACGTAAAATGGTTGTTCCGAGCCTGTGCGATGTCAGGTACTCGTTAAAGATCCCTAACCTAATTAAACCTGGATAGGCAAAATTTAGGACTCCCACTGTAGCATCGTCCGATTAGCCACTATTGCATTAACGAGCATTAAATGAGTAAAAAAAAATAAATAGTCTGTTGAGTTTATCGCACAAATTATTTTTCTGTAATTAACTAATATTAAAATTTTTTATTTAAGGGTCACACGTAGCGTAGTGGCTAGTAGTAGTAGACATTCTTCTACAAATCCAAGTTCGCTGATTCGAACCCGTCAGATGATCGTAGCATTTATCAAATGAAGTAAAAACTCCTTATTTAGACAGTCCTTCAGAAGTGACGTAAAATGGTTGTTCCGAGCCTGTGCGATGTCAGGTACTCGTTAAAGATCCCTAACCTAATTAAACCTGGATAGGCAAAATTTAGGACTCCCACTGTAGCATCGTCCGATTAGCCACTATTGCATTAACGAGTATTAAATGAGTAAAAAAAAATAAATAGTCTGTTGAGTTTATCGCACAAATTATTTTTCTGTAATTAACTAATTTTAAAATTTTTTATTTAAGGGTCACACGTAGCGTAGTGGCCAGTAGTAGTAGACATTCTTCTACAAATCCAAGTTCGCTGATTCGAACCCGTCAGATGATCGTAGCATTTATCAAATGAAGTAAAAACTCCTTATTTAGACAGTCCTTCAGAAGTGACGTAAAATGATTGTTCCGAGCCTGTGCGATTTTAAGTACTCGTTAAAGATCCTTATTTTAATTAAATCTGGATATAAAAAATTAAGGACTCTTACTGCAACATCGTCTGACAAGGCACTGTAGCATAATTTGCATTCAATGAATGAACATAAAGTAAATAGTCTGGTGGGTTTACTACCCAGCTATTGCTTATTTTTAATGATTTTTAAGAGGTTAAATTTAAGGGTCACATGTAATTTAGTGGCTAGCGTAACATTCTTCAATGCTCAAGGTTGCGGATTCAATCGCGGCAGATAGTCGTACTATTTTTTTCAAAGGGAGAACAAAAATCCTTGGGTATGCTGTCCTTCGGAGTTGACTTAAAATGGTGAACTCTAGCCTGTACGATGTCAAGTTCTGAATAAAGATCCCTATCCTTATTAAAACTACATAGGCACAATTTAGATTTCTTACTGTAGCATCGTCCGATTTGCCACAGTAGCACAAGTAACGTTAAATGAATAAACAAAAAATGAAAAGTCTGATGGATTTATCACACAGCCTTTCCTCATGTTTCTACCATTAGAAAATTTAAAATTAGGTTTAAATATAAGGGTCCTCTGTTGTGTAATAGTAGCATAACATTCTTTTATGCCCAAGTTCGCTAATTCAAACTCAGCAGATGTTGATAGCATATAGGGGGGAGGGAGAGAAAAATAATTCTTTTTTCTGTATTTTTCCCGAAGCTGTGCGATCTTACAATCCCTATTCTAATTAAATCTGGATAGGCAAAAATCATGGATTTCACGGATGGGGAAGGCAATTTTGTTAACGGTGATCTCATATTCAGCACCTTTTCAATCTCTTCGTAATACTGAAAGTGTAGGTTGTAATCATATAAAACTGTCAGTATGTCCGTGTAAGTTAGTATAAAATTTCCCTATGTGTGTTCGTTGACTGTTGTTTGCTGTAATTCTGTCTGTACAATTCTGTTAGAATTCAGTTTTCAGTGTTTCAGGAATTACCTGTAGCAGGGTGGTTAGCATAACAGCCTTCTATACCAAAAGTCACGGGTTCATACCCGCAGGTGGTCCTAGGATTTTTTAATAGGAGTAAAAATTCTTTAGTTATGCCGTCCTTCGGAGAGGACGTCAAAAGGTGGTCCCAAGCCTGAGCGATGTCAAGTACACGTTAATCCCTGTTCTAATATAACCTGGATAGGCAAAATTTAGGACTCCCACTGTAGCATCGTCCGATTAGCCATAGTAGCATAAAGTGACGTTAAATAAATAAACTAACAATCAGTGTTTGATTTTATGTTTATTTCAATTTTTAGTTGTTTTGCGAAAAAACATGGAAAATTTTTAAAAGGCCTCATTTTCGTTTAAACCTAGAATTAGAAATTATTCACGATCTTTCCTTTTTTTTATATATTTCATGAATAGTCAAGTGAAAGGAAATAGAATTTTTTTTTTTCTTCCAAATAACTTGATCCTATAACTTTTTATACTTGGAAGGTCGTATAAGAAATATATGAGAGGGAAGGTGTGCGGTGGCATATGCGCGATATAGCGGACCAAGTGCTCTAAAGGGAATAAGGGCAGACACTTTGGAGGGAGTAGGTGATAAAACATTTACTACTCCTCGGTAGGACACCTCGGCTGTAATAAAATGTAGCAATAAAAATAAAATTGCCGGCCTGTCTTCACTAATCAGGAAGGCATGTCCTTGTTGAGGACATGTGTCCTGCACAGGTATCTTGTTAGGTGTCCATTAATCGTGCGAAGTTTGGATGAACTTGTGACAATTACTTATGGAGATTCAGGTTCGTATATTATTTTCTATAATAAACCTTTTTTTTATTTTTTTTTTATGTCAATTACTATTATAGAAGAGTAATTTAGGATATGATTATATCAATTGGAACATTCTCTTCTAATTATGTTTATATATGTTTATATATCAAAACATGTCAAAAATAATTCTTATTACGTTTCGAGGTACCCTATGCCTCATCTTCAGATTTTCAATATTATATTTATTTCCATATTATATCTCAATATAGGTCATTTGATATTATAATTTATTCATATTAAGTTCATATATATGAATAGTAATTCTATCAAATTTTAACTTTTCACTATCACATATTAATTTTTCCTGTGCACTTGCAACTTTGATTTTAGTATACATGTTAGTTGCAAGTGCACAGGAAAAATTAATATGTGATAGTGAAAAGTTAAAATTTGATAGAATTACTATTCATATATATGAACTTAATATGAATAAATTATAATATTAAATGACCTATATTGAGATATAATATGGAAATAAATATAATATTGAAAATCTGAAGATGAGGCATAGGGTACCTCGAAACGTAATAAGAATTATTTTTGACATGTTTTGATTAATAAACATATATAAACATAATTAGAAGAGAATGTTCCAATTGATATAATCATATAATAAACCTTTGTTATTGGCCAAGAAAATAACCCGCCGTCAGGATTTGAGATGATATGTTACTAGGTAAGTAAAATATTGTAACCCATATAACGAATAAAAAAAAAAAAAAATTCGCCAAACCGCCGCACAGTGGAAAATATGACCGATTTTGGTGGACGAAATTCTGAAACTTGTCCATATTTAACCTTAAATAAAAAAAAAATCATAAAACTAATTAAGTTTTTGACACGATTGGCGAGCGCACTGTGGTCAAACATCAATTTTATTATTGTATACGTTTATTTATTTTGATTTTATTTTATGTAATTTGAGTTTCCTTTTGTTTATATTGTAAATATTGTATAAATGAGATCCTGTAGCACTATTATTATTGTCTATTATGACAAATTGTAATAAATACGAATAAAAAAAAAAATAAATAAACAAAAAAAAAACATTGTTAAATTCTAAAACTTCCCTACATGAAGTCCCAGAATACGGGAAAAATAATACAAAAAATCTAATTATGGCTCGGAGTTGCTGAAATCTGCTAATAGATGTATTTTATATTAATTAGGAAACTTTTCAAATTATAGGTTGTAAAAACTTTGATTCGGAGTGTTTCGTCTGAAAAAAAATGTATCACCCAAAACGCAAAAATCGCAAAAATTCTTTATAATATTTAAAGAATAGAAGGGTTGATGAAAAAAATCTTACAAGCAATCCTTGGGGTAACTTAGGGGTTATATAGTTTTTAGTTATTGAATAGGGGCATACATTTACAAATTGCTAAATTAACACTACAGGTAGATTTCAATGTACATTCGAAAACAAGTTTGGAAATATAATCTCTTACCTGTCTCAGCTCTCAGTTCATTTTAAATAAAAACACAAAGACTTTGCGCTAAACACACTTAGAACACAATAAATGGCCATCGAATAAAGTAAGTAAATTTTACATCGATATAGCGAGGTTAAATCAAAATGCATAGTATAAAGTGGCTCTTCTGGTAAGCTCATTTTGATAAAAAAGGTTTTTTAACCTCTCGGGCGTTATTTGTCTTAAATATGAAATTTTAGTTTCATAGGACTTACCGTTACCACACACACACACACACACAAACAGACCTCTTTGCGGGACTTGGTTATTTGGACTCAGGGGACCCTAAAATGTGTATTTCCGTTGAAATACTCTTATATATATTGAAATACTCTTACTATATATAGTAAGTGAAAGTAAAAAATGTCTTACACACAAAGTTGTATAATGTAGTGGATAACCATGAAAAGCAGAGCAAAAAAAAAATGTTGTTGTATAAAGATAGATTATTTAGTTTGAAAAAAATGTAATTTTTTAACTTTTTTTTAAACTCTTATTTTATAGAACAGTTCTTCAATTGAGTTCAACTACGGAGGTAAGTGAAAATCGTGTGCTGCGTTCATCATGTTATTATAATTACTTTATTTATTCATAAAATGTATTTTACCCATTCACTGTATTAGACGAATGGAAAAAGCTGTGCTCCTACAACCCATGAATGATCCTTAGGTTCAGTACTTAAAGAGATTCGTAGTGTTTCGCGGCCAACGGTCGTGCAAGGAGGTGATTAGGCCTAGATCACGCTTAGCCGTTAGGAATTCGGAGAACAGTAGCCTACTTTATCCACTAGACCACTGTGCGCCGCTCTCTGTTATAGTTATAATTTACAATAATATATTTTATGACGAAAAAAAAAACAAAAAACATTTTAATACGTAGAATCCAAATATGGAATTACGAACATAAGCCTGTATTTTTCTTCTATAAGTGAATTAATTCTCTTAGAAGGAAAAAAAAAAAAAAAAACAATTTCCGAGATATTTTGTTTTGACCTTAAATTTAATGCATAAAGAATAAATACGTTTATTCTCAAATAAGTAAAATTTATAATGAGATTAAATTAATTTATGCTAGAAATTTTTTTATATTCTCAAATCTTGGCCCGAACCAGGTATCAATCCTTCCATGACCAACTCCACTCCCACTCTAACCCACTAGTTTTAATGCTTGCTTCCTCTTCTATTCCTGACAATCCTCCGGGGCGCCTGAAAAGAAGATGGCCTCGAGACCTTCTAGTTTAGATTCATAGTGGAGTGATGTCAGTGGGCATTTTCTTTTTACTAATTTACTTGATGTATTTACTAATACAGTTGTAAATCTCAATAAATGGAAAGAAAGAAAGAATATTTTTAAATCATAACAACCCTCTGACATTTACCGAAACAGGCGAGCCATTATAGTAGTAGTTAAAATCGCCAAGAACTTAATCTTTAAAAATTAATAATTTTTTTAAAAATTTAAAATAACAAATTGCTTTTGTATCAACCTTACTTCTGTCGAACAAATCCGATACTTAGGTCTCCATCTTGACAAGCGCCTTACTTGGAATCCTCACACAAGACTGAAACGACAAGAAACTGCTCGAAGATATCGATTACTACAACACTTACTAGAAAAACGTTCAAAATTTCCAGTATATTACAAAAGACTCATCTACATCACAATTATCAGACCTATTTGGACGTATGGAATCGAGCTTTGGGGCTCTACGAAACCATCTAGTTCCTCCCGCATCTAGTTCTTACAATCCAAAATCCTTCGCAAAATCCTGAATGCTCCTTTTTTTTGTCATAAATCAACTCCTCCATAATGACCTAAACATCCCATTTGTTGCAGACATAGCGCGTGATAGATACTCCTCTTTCCATTCTAAACTCCCTGCCCATACAAACCCACTTGTCCGTAACTTATCTTCCTCAGATATCCCTGATAACCCTCCAAGGCGACTGAAAAGAAGGTGGCCTCGGGAACTACTGTCTTAAAATAGTAAGTGAAGTGCTAAAAGTGCTACCAGTGGGTAGTTCTTTCTCAAGACATTTTCATGACTTTTTATTTTCATTCTACATATTTACTTATTGTATTCTTTAGTACAGTTGTAAATTACTATAAATAAAGTTAAAATAATAATGCATTGTTTACTAATAGTTTGTTGTATAATATATAACTGAAGTGTTGTGAAGGTCGCTAAAAAAATAAGATAATATCAATAATAGAGAATTCATGAGAAAAAAAAAATGATTGCTCAGTTCCTTTCCACATTGATTGTCCTTCGACTTTCAATTCGTTATGGTTTCACAGCCAATGGCGCGTTATATTGATTTGATATTGTCAAAATGCGTTTCCTTGTTTTGGTGCATACAAATATATATTGTGTGCAACAATCACTTCAGGTTTTATCTACAGACTAAACGAAATGCTTGTTTGTTTATTTGTTTAACGTCACTTTATGCTACTATGGCTAATCGGACGACGCTACTATGGGAGTCATAAATTTTGCCTATCCAGGTTTTTTTAGGATAGGGATCTTTAACGAGTACCTGACATCGCACAGGCTCGGGACCACCTTTTAACGTCCCCTCCGAAGGACGGCGTTCCTAAAGATTTTTTTCTTCCATTAAAAAATCCTAGGACCACCTGCGGGTTTGAACCCGTGACCTTTAGCATGGGAGGCTGTTACGCTAGCCACCCAGCTACAAGTGATCCCAACGAAATGCTTTTCATATGGTACTGTGATTTTGTTAATCCTTCAGTGCTTAAACTGAAAATATAAATTCGATGATTTCAAGTTGACCTTATGTATTACTTTCACTTCCTTTTTATGAAATATGTAGTAAGGAAAAGTACGCGATCTTAAAATTTGAGTTTACACTTTTTAGTGTCCCCTGAGTCCAAATGACCGAGTCCCAAAAAATAGTCTGTGTGTATATGTTGTCAGTCTAGCTTAAAAACGTTAAGTGGTTTTTTAATAACTGAATTTTTATATTTTAGGACCTTTTAAGGCTTTCTCAAAAAACGGCTCTATCGATTTGCAACTGACAGTGCAGAAACTAAATCAGTTGTGTTACCATCTTAAGTCCTTCCACACCTTCCTTATTCGGCAGGCTTATGTCAAAAGAATTTCCATCTGTTCTGAGATTTGAACGTTTTATAAAAGTAACATTTTTGAAAATAATTCACAGGTCAAAAACTCATTTCTGACTTAATTTTTTTACAGACCATAGAATATTTCAGTTGAAATTCTTAAATTGAAATGAAATAGAACACTTTTGCAATATTATAGAAAATAATACATAATAACATATTTATATTTAGCAGATTCTACGTAAAATCATTCGTTCAAAGAGGGATGAGGCTGTTATAAAATTTAGAAGGTTACACAACGCGTAATTGAGAAGTTGATTTCCAAAAGGTACTAAAGGACATTTTTTACAAAATTGATTTTGATGTAAAATTGTATTCTCATCACTTAAATGTATCTAAATCTTCTATTTGATTTTATCTAATGTGCACCACAGTCCTTTATAAACGCAATTTAGAAATATTGTTATTTTCTAAAGGAACTAATAACACATTTAATTTCGTTCCAAATTATACCAAAACAACTCATTTCAAACTTTAATATGATGTTATTAAATATGATGTTATTAGACTAAAAAAACAATTGAGACGTTGATTTCCAAAAGGTACTATATCCATTCTTTTTTTTTTTTTTTTTTTTTTTTTTTTTATTGAGATATATTACAATTTGTTACAAAATGAACAATAATAATATTGATAAGAGACCTCATTCATACTATATATACAGAAAATAATAATAATGGTCAAATTTCATAAAATATAACATAAATTCAAATATATACAATAAAATAATAATAATAAATAAAAAACAAAACAAATCGAAACATAAACCTATTATTGAGATAAACAAAAAGTTGGCAAATAAATAAACATCTTACACACAATCATAACTATATACAATTGCTAAAGGGACCCCAGCAAGCGCTTTTTCCTCCACTTGTGGAGGAAAAAGCGGAATCCAAGAGATCCCAGCACCTCTATCTCAGCCGCATCACTGGTCTGAGCCAGTGGAGGCTGAGTTAGGGCGCTGTAGCCACAAACATACCGTACATGAGTGGAGGATCTGACCATTGTCAGAACTCCAGTTTAAATGTTTACAATAGGTCTCGTGGCCACTGCCGTTTCAATCTTCGAGGAGGATTGTAGGGATGGGTGGTGCTGGATAGGGATTGTGCTAGAGGGTTAGGATGATGACTAAGGTTCTGATGAAATTTGGAAAATTTGGATGGTACCAGGTCTAAAACAAACGGAATATTAAGGTCATGGTGTAGGGTACAGTTGGTAACGTAATAAGGAGCATTAACTATTGTTCGGAGGACTTTGGATTGGAAGGATTGGATGCGTTTAATGTTAGAATGTTTAGCTGTCCCCCACAGTTCAAGTCCGTAGGTCCATATAGGTTTCAGTACTGTCTTGTATATTAGTAATTTGTTGTCAACTGTAAGATGAGATTTTCTGTTTAGTAGTCTGTATAACTGGCCGAATCTGCGGTTGAGTTCTTTTCTTTTTAGTCTTGTATGTGGGTTCCACGTCAGTCTTTTGTCTAGTAAAAAGCCGAGATACCGGACTGTGTCTGAGGAAGGAAGCGGTATGGAATTGAAATTAACCGTTGGACAGGATTTGCGTCGAAGGGTGAATGTGACGTGAGTGCATTTGCTTTCGTTCACCTTAATGCGCCAAGCATTGCACCAGTCTTCGACAAGGGAAAGGTGCTTTTGGAGATTTAGCGATGCTGCTTCAGGATCGGAATTGGATGATAAAATGGCTGTGTCATCAGCAAATGTTGCCAGAAAGGTATTGGGGTCGGTAGGGATATCGGCGGTGAAGAGGATGTAGAGGACGGGTCCTAAGACGCTGCCTTGAGGAACACCGGCCTCAACAGTATATTGTTCGGAAAATTCGGATCCACAGCGAACTCGGAAGGAGCGGTTGGATAAATAGGATCGGAGGATTAGGTATAATGATTGAGGTAAATGGGTTTTGAGCTTAAAGAGCAGTCCCGGGTGCCACACCCGGTCAAAAGCTTGAGCTATGTCCAGAAAGGCACCCGAACAATACTCCTTGCACTCAAGGGCGGAGGAAATGTGGTCTACAACTCGGAGTCCTTGCTGAACCGTGGAATGTTGAGGACGAAATCCGAACTGATGTGAAGGAAAATTTTGAAATTTGGCTAGGATTCGTTTTAGTAGGAGCTTTTCGAAAATTTTTGAGAGGATCGGAAGTAGGCTGATAGGTCTGTAAGATGACGTGTTGTTAGAAGGTTTGCCTGGTTTTAGGAAAAGGATCATAGTTGAATGTTTCCATAAGAGAGGAAAATAGGTAGTGCGTAGGATACAGTTATAGAGATATGTAAGGAATGTAATGGCTTTAGGTGGAAGTTGTCTTAAGATTTGGGGAGTAAGGAGATCGTATCCAGGAGATTTGCGGAGAGGAAGCTTTTTAAGAAGATATCTGACCTCAGAGGGATTAACTGCTTTAGGTGGTAAGGATAGTGGTATTGGTGACGTGAGGAACTCTTCAACTGCTGCAGTATGGGTTGGATTAAGCTCTGGATGAGGAGTAAAAACTTTGGAAAGGTGCTGTGCGAATTCCTCGGCCTTATGCTTGTCAGAAGCAGCCCAGGAACCATCACAGCGCCGGAGAGGATGGGAAATGGTGTGGGATTTTAGGATTCTCTTCGTGACATTCCACAGGGAATTGTCACGAGTCGAGAGAGAGGAGAGGTAGGTATTGTAGGATTGGGAACGGAAGATCGCCAACTCCCGCTTTAATTTTCTACAAAAAAAATTATAGGAGCGGCGATCTTCTGGGTGGCGGGTGCGTTGCCATAATGTTCTAGCTCGACGTTTGCTGTTGATGAGGTCTGTCAGGTGTTGTGGTAAATGGCTTTTGTAAGGAATTATTTGGGATTGTTTGGGAGAGGAGGCAGTCCAGGCGGCTTGTTGAATAGCGGTTGTAAAGGAATATACGGCGTCGTCAAGGTCATTTGGGGTTTTGAGAATCACTCTGAGGTCAATATCATTAGTGAGAATTTCGCGGAAAAGGTTCCAGTTGACAGGGCCCCTAATGAATGACGGTGGGATAGGTTTAGGAATAGGTGTTATGGATACATTTAGAATCAATGGACTATGATCAGAGGATAGTTCATCAAGGCGAGCTATGGAAAAATTCAGAGAGCCTAATCCGCTGTGGATGAAGAAGTCGAGGATGTCAGGATTACGGTTAGGATCTGTTGGCCAGTAGGTAGGAGAATCGGGAGGTAGGAGATGAAAGCGTCGGGAGTTGAGTGCAGACTGCAATGTCCGTCCACGAGAATTGGTGGTTCTAGAACCCCACTGTTGGTTCTTAGCGTTTAAGTCTGCACCCAAAATGAAGTGATTACCCAAGGAGTTGAGGAAGGATCCAAATTGGGCAGAGGAAATGGGATGTTTAGGAGGGCAGTATGCTGATGCGATGATAAGCGGAAAGGAAAAGGTTTTGATAACGATGGAAGTTGCTTGTAGGTAATCGTGGGCGGAAATTGGGTGTAAGTGATGGGTGAGGGATCGGCGGACTATGACAGCAGTACCGGCATGGGCTTTGCCGTCTGGATGGTCTGTCCGGTATGTCGTGTATCCTGGTATTTTAAAGTACTGTTTAGTGGTTAGTCTAGTTTCAGTAATGAGTGCAACATCAATGTTTTTGTCCTGCAGTACGGCTGTAAGTTCGTCAGTGTGAGTTCTAACACCATTCGCATTCCAAAGGAGAATGGATAAGGAATTAGGTGAGGTCATTTATGGTTTTTTTAAGGCAGGAATGAGATTTGTTACGAGATTCGTAAGGAGTGATATTAGGGGCATAACAAGGGATTTAATTTCGGAAATAAAGGATGTCATCAAACTGGTAAGGTCTGTGGCGTTTGAAGGAGGAGGAATATGAGAGATTTGTGGTGGATTAGGATTCTTAGGATTGGTTACATTTTGAGGAAGAGGTATATGTGGAATGGATTGAGGTACATTCTGTAGTTCCGGCAGGGCCACGGCTTCAGTACTTTGATTCCCACCTCCAAGTAGGTGGGCAAATGATACATTGGCATCAATAAGTTTTGAGGGTTCTCTTCTGTGTCTTACTTGTCTTGCTGTTTCATCCAGTACTTGAGGTTTTTGAAACCTGGTCCTCAGCTCCTTATAGATTTGGCATCCTTTATAGTTGGCCGGGTGGTCCTTCAGGCAATGAGCACATACAGCTGGTGTTGATTTTGGTTTTGTACACTCCACAGACTTGTGCTGTTCACCGCATTTCACGCATCGAGGTATGTGATGACAATAACTTTTAGTATGACCATATGCTTGACAATTATGGCACTGAATTATCTCTCTCTTTGTGTAAGGTTTTTCAACTCTTACACTGGAATAGTACAATCTATTGAGGTCATAGATTTTTTCAACTCCTTCAGCTGGTTCCAAATCCACAAAAAAGAGAGGTAGAGGAATTTTATCCTTTAGGACGTTAGTGACTTGCCGCACTTTATAGCCCATCTCCGTTAGTTCTTCTTTAATAGCTTCAACTGGTGTCGAGGGGTGTAAGTTTCTGATTACAACCCTTAAAGCTCTCTCTTGGCGTAGCTGATAGGTATGGAAATCTGCTTTGGTTTCAGTTAGGTATTTCACTATTTTTCTATATGTCTCGGCAGTATTAGGAGATATTTTGGTATCATTGATTCTACTCATACAGTAGTAGCTGGTAGATTCGGTAATTTTGTTCAATTGCGCACACAACAACTGGAAATTTCTAATATTTTTGACAAATATTGGAGGAGGCCGTGGTTCACTAGGTATAGGAGTAGATTCCATGTTTTCTTTTTCATTATGTAAAATCTGAAAAGGATTTGGGGTGAAAAACGGCGATTCGTCAGTCATCCCTTGTGACGATGTGCCAGGTTGTGGTTCAGATTCTGAATTAGTACCGGAAGGGGTTGCTTGTAGATTTAATCTTTTATTAGTATCACGGCGGGGTCTTTGTTTTGTAGGTGACGGGATTGAACCACTAGATCTAGATCTTTTAGTTGAAGCTTTGGAGGACATTACTTGATGATAATATCGCATTTCATGTACAGAAAGTAATTAAATAATAACCAGATGTGGGAAAAAAACAATAACTTAAAAAAAGTTAAGCAAGACCAGCCTTGCCGGGCTATTGGCAATCAGCTGATATGAAGAGATGACTCAGCATTCACTTTACACTGTAAATTATATCACAACTTACCGCTGTTTGCTCCAATAATAACTGTTGTTGTTATCCTGAAGTCTGATGATGTTTTCAAGACTGTGCTGAAGTGAAATCCAACTGTAAAAGCAAGAAATCCGAGAGCCGACTTGAAATATGACTGCTATACTCACGCGCATGCGCAGAACTCGATATCCATTCTAGGAAATTTTACAGGAAGCGCTAAAATCTCTCATTACTATATTATTAAACCAGCTAATTTGGGTCTTTCTGTCTTAAAATTTAGAAATATTATTTTACTATAATTATAACATCATATTAAAGTTATAAAATTATTTTTTTTAGAATGATTTGAAACGAAAATAAATGCGTAATTAGTACTTTTAGAGAATTACCGCATTTCTAAATCACGTTTTTTAAGGACTTGAGAATTCATTAGATAACATCAAATAGAATATTTAGATAAAACTAAATGATGATAATACAAATATGACAAAAAATCAATTTCGTGAAAAATGTCCTTTAGTACCTTTTGGAAATCAACGTCTCAATTCTGCATTTTAATGCAAAAAGAATCAAATTAGCTAATTTAATAATGTTATAATAAGTGATTTTCGCGTCTCCTGTAAAATTTCCTAGAATGGATATAGTACCTTTTGGAAATCAACGTCTCAATTGCAGAGCTTATACCATTCTATTGTGTATGAGGTTGTTGCACGCCTCTGCTCAATCGGGTATGAAAAAGTCAGTGTGTGTGGTAAGTCTAGTGCAAAAAACGGAAATTCGCTCGAAACTGAAATTTCATATTTAAGATAACTATATGTCCGGGATGTTACAGCAACATTTTCACTAAAATCAGCTAATCTGAAGAGCCACTTTATACCATGCATTTTGTACATTTATACGATTTTCTCAAAAACATTTCTCAAAATTTAATGAGCTTCAATTCGACGTAGCTTTTATTCTAATGGAAATAGTCTAACAGGGCTTAAATGCTGATTTTAATAAAAATCAAACATATCACCTTGTAAGCATTTATAAATAACAACTATTGGGTTGTGTCACATGAAATGTCCGTTTTTAAGATAAAGGATTTTTATTAAAAATACGATATGAAAACAAGATAATTTTATTCGAAGTATTAACCTTCTTTTTCAAAATATTTTTCCCAACGTCACACCAACTTTTTTATCCCCGAACTGAAAAACTGAGCTTTGAAGTGAAACAAAATCTGAAAACGCACTTTTCACTTGATCATCATTTTCAAAAAGTTTTTCTTAGACAAAGTTGTATAAATTCATGAACAGGTGGTAATCTGTTGGAGACAAGTCGGGAGAATATAATGGGTGCGGAAGAACTTCGTAGTCCAGCTCTTTCAATTTATGTACGGTATGTTTTGAAACATAGGGTCGTGCTGACGCTCAGTGAGATCATGAGGTACCCATGTATCGAGCTTATTTACTTTCCCAATACACTTTAAATGTCATGAAACCGTAGATGCACTGGCATTTAGTTGTGCTGAGAGTCCTTTAACTGTTTGATAGGGGTTTCCTTACGGACGGAGTTTCGAAAATCGCGTGTTTCCATGTTCAAATTTGGAGGTATACTAAAAAGTGGGTAATTGATTGGGAAGCTAATGTTTATAAAACAAAGGTAGAGGATTAGTAAATGTATACTTTAAATATGTAAACATTCGGAAGAAAACAACAGAGACCTGCAAAATCCTTTATGTATTTCAGAAACTATAAAAACGGACATTTTATGTGAAACAACCCAATAAATATGCTGAGTAATTAAGTAAATTAATATGCTATATAATAAGTAATTAAGTATGCTAAATAAGTTGAGCGAATTTGGTATATAACTAAAGGAGAAAAGTGCAAACATATTTTTTATGCAATGTTTGTGTTTTTGAACATAGTAATGTAGATGAATGGCATTCCGTTGGAAAGCTAAATATTTTAGAAAAAATATTATCAAATACACGTAATAGTAAAAGTTATGGAGGGTGATAAAAGGTCGATAAAACTAAGTGACTGTTATAGATAAAAACATAATAAATTATTAAATAAAACACATGTTTCTATAGACAATTTATGTAATTAATTCTTTAATATTTTTTCATCTCCAAGTTTATTTAAAAATTCTTAAATTACTTTTAACAACGGGGGTTAGTGAAAGTCGTGTTATGCGCGCACTATTATTATTTGTTTTTTCTTCTTAATTAATTGTTATTTAATTTAAAAAATAAACATGATATTCAACTACCTAAAATACAATAGGACTAAGTATAGCTCCCTGAAGATAATCCTGTAGTTGAGCTAGACTGATATCGACCGCCCCACGACTCCTCAGTACTCTCTGACTTGAATACATTTCGCCCCAAATCCTCCCCCTAGGTGTTGCTATTTATATGTAAATGCCAGGTTCATTAAGGCTCACAAAGGTAAGGGGTCAAGTACTCTCACAAGTAGCTTCTGATGGCATTAACTCCAGCTAGTTCTCGGCTTACTAAGTTAGGCTTATTATCAAAGGCTCGTAGGTTCCCAAAATAATTTTGCGTGGTTCGAACCTGGCTGTGGTTGGATAATTTTTTTTTTTTAAAGCGACGTCCTGAGATAAAAAGAAGCTGCTGAAACACACCAAGGCTTTATAAAGTGGCTACCTGAATATTAGGTAAAAATCTGACGGTTGAGTATGACCTCTGGTGTTATTTTCTTGCGTAGATGTTGACATAGAATCAGTACGAATGCTTATTAATAATTTGTTGTTAAACTAAATATTGTACTGCAATAAGATGAAATCAATTTATTTATTCTAGGAGGCATATAATATTTCTCGAAATTCACCACAAAAACTAGAAGTGATCCCAGAATGTTCAGCAACTACAAATATTTGTAGTTTGGTTTTAAATTAGTGAGCGATTAGAGTTTCTAAATTAAAAAAAAGAGTTATATCTATTGTATTTCGGGCTAAGTTCTCAACACGGATGATTTTATGGGTGGCAAAGTAAGGGGCATTTAGGATTATTTGAAATATTTAGGACTATATAACTCTGATGTATACATATATCTAAATAAGGTAAATTACATAAATTATTTAAATACATAAAGACAGTCCATTCTAATTTCGTTATTTAGGTATCGTTGAAGCTTTCGGCGTCAAAAGCTACATATTTATTTTTTAGAAGAAAATTTTGTATAAACTTGTTGTTTTCTCTTTTCACCAATTAAAAAAAAAAAAATTGCACTGATGAATATGGCGCTTGTGACGATGAAAGCTTCAAAAATACCTGAATTTACCTTACTTAAAGTATTAACTGGGTAGCCCGTGGGTGAGTCGCTAGCGCGCTAGTCTCTCATGCTAAAGTTGTGAGTTTGAATCCCAGTCCCAACAGGGCTTTTATAAGAATGTAATTAAACGGAGATTCACTCACTGACTCTCCCTCGGGTGTGTGAGAACCGTCAGCCAAATGGTGGCCACACACAAAATTAGGCGTAGGCAGTGATGACCCTACACTAAAAAATGCATCAGGGAACGTGAGTGTAATCTCCCAGGAGATTACACCGAGAGGCCCAGGGCCTACATGGCATGTCGCGCCACTGAAAAGACAAAGTATTAAACAACAGTGTATTTATTGAAATATATATATTTTTTTATCTTCATAATTTTTATTCGCAACTACCAGAAACAGTATGTGATGGGACAATAAGCAAATGTGCTGTATAAAACTTAAGTAGTAGATATGATAGTCATGAAGAAGGAAAGTGCCCAGCAGCACCTCTACCTTGGCTTTAATTTAGCAATTGAGGTCTCTCATCCAGCTTTTTTTCAGTCTTGTCTTACAGAAACCTCAACTATTGACATGTAGTAATATAAGTCAATTGTCGCGTCGGTGCAGTTTTCCTGTGAAATAGAGAGTTATTATGTGTTATTCAACAGTTGATTGTTGTAAGTCCGTATGTAGAGTTCATTTATTTACATACGAAGGAGCTGTCGTTATGAGTCTTAACATTTCTTATTGAAGTCATTGGAGTGTTTGTATGTGAATCTTTTTTTGCTGAACCGTAAATCTGTAAGGCGTAGGTTTTAGTAGGTAACTAGATTATTATTAAAAATACGATATGAAAACAAGATAATTTTATTCCAAGTATTTACCTTTTTTTTCTACACATTTTTCCCAACGTGACACCAACATTTTTATCCCCGAACTGAAAAACTCTGAGCTTTGAAGTGAAACATAATCTGAAAACGCACTTTTCACTTGATCATCATTTTCAAAAAGTTTTCCTTTGACGAAGTTGTCTAAATTCCTGAACAAGGTGGTAATCTGTCGAGAGAATATGGTGGGTGCAGAATAACTTCGTAGGATTTAGGACTTTCAATTTTAGCACGGTATGTTTTGAAACATGGGGTCTTGCCGCCGCTCAGTGAGATCATGAGGTACCCATGTATCGAGCTTTTTTACTTTCCCAATACACTTTAAATGCCAGGGAAACGGTAGATGCACTTGCATTTAGTTGTGCTGAGTGTCCTTTAACTGTTTAGTAGGGGTTTCCTTCTACTGTATGTTTGAGGACATCGTTGTCTATTAAGGACGGAGGTCTTCCTCGGGGTAAGTTTTTCAAGTCGGTATCACCAGCTAAAATTTAGCAAACCAACGGCGAATGGTCCGTTCATTATCACTTCCTTTCCCAAACGCCTTGCAAATGTTTCTAGCGGCCTCAGCGTGTTTCCATGTTCATATTTGGAGGTATACTAAAAAGTGGGTAATAGATTGGGAAACTAATATGTATAATACAAAGGTAGAGGATTAGTAACTGTTTACTTTAAATTTATAAACATTCCGAAGAAAACAACAGAGACCTGCAAAATCCTTTATGTATTTCAGAAACTATAAAAACGGACATTTCATATAAAACAACCCAATTTATGTATTGAGTTTCTGTCTAATTTTTAGTTTTGGATAGAAAATGAACGAGGGAAAAGAGAAAGTATACCAATGTTTATATTCCAGTATGTTAACTTTTGCTTAAAACATTATTTCATTTTCCGGAAAACATGCAAAAAAAACACAAATAAAAAATAAGAAAAATATTGTTGCTAGTTTCCGGCTACAATGCGTCCTGATGAAAACCCACTACTATGTTCGGTGCCATATAGGGGAATAAAATGATTATCTTAAAATAAACATTTATTTATAAAATAGTACAGTTATTGAGAATACTGAGGTTCCGATTTACCAAATAATATAACTTAAAAGTACCTTTGGATATATCTGCATAATTGTTCCCTGGCTGGACCCTCGACTTCCTCCGTGCGTAGCTGGACTTCCGCTTCCTTTCCTGTCCGCGCTAAGTCTCCCCATCTCTACTCCTCTATCCCGGCTCTAGGAGTGGAGGGGTCTACTTTTTGTATAGCCCTTCTAAAAAACGTTTTTGCTCATAGCCCGGGAACTGTTCTATTTGAAATGATTCTAAATTATTTCTATTCCTCCTTGTATTCTCGATGCGTAGCACCACATTAGGGATCGAAACGTTGGCAGGATAAATAGTTGAAACTACTTAATAACTTAATTTATTCACCACCACCCGGCCTAATTCCCTCCAGTTATTTTCAACGGTTTACTAATTATACCTATCATGAAAAAAAATAATTATAAAATACAACCATTTTTCATATCACTGCAACTAGTAATTAAAATAAGAAAAGTTTCGTTTTGATCTCTTTCTGAGCAATTTATTTAAGTGACCTGAAGTACATTCGAAAGGATAAAATAATGATTCAGACTTTTTTCAATAATAAATTCTTATGAATTGATGAGTCATCGGGGGATGTAACTGAAAAGTGCAAAACGCTTGGCCTTTATTTAGGGAAACTAACCCTTCATTGGCATTTGAAATGAGTAAACGGTCCAAAAGGTCAACAATCGATCAGCCACGACCGGGACGTAAACAGGAAGATTGGACGGAACAAAAGTTATTGCTCCAACAACTGCCGAATCCAATAAGGCCATCTAATATCTTTATGGTCCTCCGGGCCGGATTTATTTCTTATTTAGCATAAATTCTCTCTTATTGCCTTCCATTCCTTGCGGGAGTGTTTGTCTCAGTCTTGTAAAGAAAACAATATGTTATTTGTCTTGCATCCGAACAATAGAGGGATAGTTGAATTAATTTAGGTATTTCTATAATTTAGTAAGCATCATCGGCGCTTATTATCATTATTTAAAATACTGATGGAGTTTTGTTGACCGTTGAGAAATTAGATAAGGAAGATGGTTGGGGGTGCGGTCATAAATTATATACACACATTTAAAATAAGTGCTATTTTAATTATTTGCCGACGTTTCGGCCTACAATGTGGGCCTTCATCAGGGCTAAAAGAAACAAGATAACAACCAATGTAATTATAGACTTAATAATGCGTATGGAAATAAACAAAATTAAGATGATATGTTTATTTCCATACTATATAACTGTCACCTTATTTCCATACTTCATAACTGTCATCTTATTATCATTTTACATTTAATTTTATTTATGTTCCCATATTGTATTACTGTAATATTATTGTTATATACCTAACGCATTATTAAGTCTATAATTACATTGGTTGTTATCTTGCTTCTTTTAGCCCTGATGAAGGCCCACATTGTTGGCCGAAACGTCGGCACATAATTAAAATAGCACTTATTTTAAATGTGTGCATCTAATTTATGACCGCACCCCCAACCATCTTCCTCAAATCATTATTTAATGGTAATTACTGATACTATGCAAGTATAGATATTGTAACTTAAATAAGAAAGAAGTATTTATTTATTTTTCGTTGTTTTAGTTTAATGCTCATTTAAGTTCGTTTTATTGAGTAAAATACATCTTTATTAATCTTTTTTCTTTCATATTCTTTTTACTTTTACTTATCTATATATGATAGGGCAAGTATTGAGATCCTGAAAAATTTTTAATTCGAGTTTCCACCTGAAGTACACGTTTTAGGATATCCTGAATCCAAACGACCACAACAAACTTCCATGTGTCTGTTAGTGGTAAGTTTAGTTCAATAAAGATCACTTGTATAAAATTGAAAATTCAAAATGTAACGGAATATTCATAATCGGCGAACCGGGATAGCCTCTTTATACTATGTATTTTGCACCTTTTTACCATTTTATTAAAAATGGTTTTGATAAAATTAGCTTTATCGATGTAAATATTATTGGTATTTCACATGATGTAGTTTGGATTCTGAATAAAATAGTCTGGCTGGGCTTAAATGCTGATATTTTAAAGTTTATTCTTCTAAAGTAGCTTTAATGTTGTAGATTCGAAATAAAAATAACACACAGATCTTTTTGCGGGACTTAGTCATTTGGACTTAGAGAAAACTAAAACATGTATATCCGGTGAAAACTCGAATTCGAAAATTTTCACGATCGCTACACTTTCCCTTACTATATATCTCATATACAGATAAGTGAAAGTAAAAGTTCTGAAATTGATTTTAACAACGGAGGTAAGTGAAAGTAGTGTGTTGCGCGCACCAGATTTTTTTTATCACGTTAGAAGTCTCAGTAATAATTAGAGTTATTCAATATTTAGGTATATATATATATATATATATATATATATATATATATATATATATATATATATATACATATAAACAATTTTATTTATGCGACGTTTCGAGAATTTATTGTTCTCATAATCATGCCTTAACTATGGAAAAACAAAAAACAGAACATTAATATTATTATACAATAATTAATATATGATATTATTGTTAGATATATAGAAAATAATACATTGAACAATGAATACTCATACAGTAGGTACATAGATATTTTAATTAGAATTTACATTAAAGATATTTCTAATCAAAATATCTATGTACCTACTGTATGGGTATACATTGTTTAATGTATTATTATCAATGTCTCTGACAATAACATCATATATTAATTATTTTATAATAATATTAATGTTCTGTTTTTTGTTTTTCCATTGTTAAGGCATGATTATGAGAAGAATAAATTCTCGAAACGTCGCATAAATAAAATTGTTTATTTCATTGACTGAAACCTGAGAACAATAGAAACTTAAATTATCAACAGTCGAGAACTGATCAAACTATATATATATATATATATATATATATATATATATATATATATATATATATATATACTTTTTTTTTTTTATAAATAAAGCTGTTCCTTATATACACCATATAAAAAGTAATTCAAGGATATAGTTGGCCTTGAAAGCAGTTCTCTATTATGAACCCGCCTTCTGAAGAATACACCTTCTCAATGAGGTACCGTTAGAGCTCTCTATAATGCACTTTAGAGATTCCAGCGAGGTGCATAACTGGAGGAGAATGGTACTCCTTTCACTCGCCTCTCTCTCCTTTCCCTAATATACATAGTAAGCGATGGATAGGCACCATACTCTGCCTTTGATGGATAGAGAGCTAGGCTTTATGGTCTTCGAGGGATTGTGCCTGATGCAGCGCTGCGGGCTCCTAACGAAATGTCGTGCATGTCTCCCTCTAACGAGGGGTCTCCATGCATGTCGTAGCCATGTCCTACAGACCTATTTAATGGCTTAGTTATCTTCATCTGAGATGGATAGTTGCAATTATTTAGCTTACATTAACGAGTACAGTTGTACACATGGAATACAGGGAAGCCTCTCTTTTGTCTTGTGGGTTTTGACATGCTATTGAGATCTACGGCGCACAGTCGAAAAAATTTGGAATTTAGTGTCCGAAATTCTATAACTTTTGATCAAATGGAGATTATTTATTGATCTTAAGATAAGTAATATTTTTTTTTTACAGCCCCTTATTTGGGGATTATCTTTTAAACTGGTATTTACAATTTTCATAAGATGTATGTGTGAAACTTTTTAGTTATTTAAAAACCAATTTTTTAAAAATTTTAGATAAAAAGTTTAACATCAGTTTTTCAGATTGTCTGATGAATACATAAGTGCATATATTGTACTGTATTGTAGTTGTAGAAGCTATTAATGAATATTAGCTGGTTTCCACATTAGCATATGAAACTATTGGATCTTTGTTTTAATAACTTCTTTATTTAAAACAAATTACAGAAATTTTTACAGTGCAAGTATAACTCATTATTCTACTAAGGCAAGCCTGTGTTTAGGAAAGAATCCACTAGCGGCTATTCAATATTGGTACAATAACGAACAGTAAGAGACAGTAATTGACTAATCCAAAAAGCACAAAGGAATACATATACATATATACAGGGTATAAAATAAAGACACTTAAATAAATCTTTTGCTTGATCATCACCCTATTACCTTCACCTCCTCCGTCAATAACCTTGGCGTAATCCTTGACCAAAACTTATCCTGGAAACTATTTCAGCGGTCCCGTCACCTTCTCCCACGATCCTTCCGGAAGCTCCTTGTATCCTCTCTTATTTTCTCCCCTTTTGACTATAGTTGTGCGGTGTATGGCGGCCTCTCGAGGTTGCTTGAGAGCAGCTTGAAACGAGTCATGAACTGTTTCTTAAGATTTGTCTCCGGTACCTCTAGACGGTCACATGTGTCCCACCTCTATGATGAGTCAAATTGGCTATTTCCCTCGATTCGAAGGCAATATTTCCTTGGCTCCTTTCTCTATCAAGTCATCCGCTCCCACCGCCCCTCTTACATCTATAGTCTCCTGCAATTCAAACCCACAATGCATACTCAGGAAACCAGATCCCGTCTTTCCGACCTCTATACGCCATCCCATAGAAACAAAAAATATGAATTTTCCTTCTTAGCCCGGTCCACTTTCTTCTGGAATACTCTCCCACCACACATCCTTTCCAATCTTCTTTCAAATCTCTCCTTTTTAAACACCTTCTTGCTTCCCAATCAGATGCCAACTAATTTCAGTACAGCGATTAAAGTGATGTGAGAAATGTCTACACTTCATAACATAATAATGTATGATAGTAAAGTTTATTTTCATTTCTATTTTTAATTATGCTAATGTTTTTTGTTTTTTTTTTTTGTTTTTTTTGGTTTGTCAGTTCTATATTACATTTAGATATTACTGTATTTTTTAATTTATACTTTTCATTTATTTCTCTCTTCATCAATTAAAATAATTTTAAATAATTATTGCAATCATTAATATTATTAGTTTTTTTATATGTGTTTTTAGGCCAGTTCTAATCGTTATTGTTTACGTACATGTGTATTATTCTCAAGGGACTTAGTCTTAGAATAAAGTTCTTTTTTCATTCATTCGTTCAAATACAAATTTGAATTATATAATGCTTAAAAATAAAAATATAACTATAAACAACAGCACGTTATTCGAAATAATTAATAAAATCAGAATGAGTGACGTAGGATGGCATTCAGGACATGTCTATAGCAATAATAATTTAGCAATTTTTTCCTCACTGAGGCATTTCACCAATATTTTAATAATGTAGTGATAATTTTAGTACTTTGGAGGATTTGTGTGAAAACATTGAAAATTTGGAGGAATATTATAGTAAAAATTAGCAATGGAATAACGAGTCTGGTGTGTTTTCCAGCTATGTTTTGGTCTTGGCACTACTAAGCTAAAGTCAGTTTTTACTCTTGTGAAAACCGGTGGCCAATCTTCTTAACTAGCTCATCCCGTCTAAAATACAGCTTCCTCGTAATCTAAAACCAATAAAGTTATCATTTGATTACCCTATATTGTTCTTATGTTGGCGTGTATACGAGAGATCTAAAAGGCAGTAAATTATCTAGTACTGTGGCTCGATCTGGGAGATGAACATGTCCCAATGGAGTGGCCATAAACACCGACAGACCGAGAGCCAAAAAGCTGAAAGCTCCTTCAATAAAAACCCCTTGGTCATATATCAGAGCTATTGGAGCGCTATCTATTGGTCGGGCGGACAAAGCCGTCCAGATGATTTGTACTATCTAGGAGCCACTGCCCACTGGATTATGCCGATCAGTTTCTCTTATTTATCGCCCTCTGCCGGAGCGAGAGAGGAACTAAAAATGTCAGCCATCTGTTGTAAATACTGAAGTGTGGCGGGTCGTTCTTTTGTTAGTCCTCGTCGTTGCAGGTGTTTCATTTCTGCAATAAATACGCGCAGTGATTTATGAGGCATTCCTGGCGTTCATCGCTTCTGTTTTTTTTTTTTCTAATTTTAAGTATTATTTATACTTCCTGTATACAGAAAAATGTCAACAGAAAAATACAAGGCTGTCTTAATACTCCACGACAATATCAAAATTGCACTACGTTTTGGCTAATATGCCATCTTCAGGCATATGTGTATAGCCAGACATATTATGATTCTGCAACGAAACCTCATGTCTGACATTAATTTACTTATCTGACTTTAGCCGAATCGTAGTGCGATTTTAATAAATATGTGAAGTAGTTAGACTGACTTGTATGTTACTATTAAATTCAGACATTCGCCTTAATTTATCAACACTCAATTAGTTATCGTTGGTTCAAGTATTTCAAAAACTGTAGGATGAACGGAACTATTTTAGCATATACAAATTTTTCAATTAAGAAATTAAGAGGATTTTTTTAATTTTTATTCTATCATATTTGTTATAATTAAAAATGCTATTATTGGATAATAATACGACCTATCCCTGAGATAGAAGAGTAGAATGGAATTTGAGCGGTGGCATTCCATCTCCTAGACCGAGTGGTATGCCATTCCTTCCAAGCTCCATTCCTCTTGAGTCACCACTTTATTTCTTTAACACTAAATAGTTTATTATCTTTTGCTTAATACTTCATAGGCTTTACTGAAATACACTGTTCACAATAGACTTAATTTGATACATTTGTTGGTTTTTAAATTATTTAATAAATTGTTGTTGTTTATTTAACGTCACTTTATGCTCATGTGGCTAATCAGACGATGCTACAGCGGGAGTTCTAAATTTTATCCAGGTATTCTATCCAGGTTTAATTAAGATAGGAATCTCTAACGAGTACTGACATGGCACAGGCTTGGGACCACCTTTTTACGTCCCCTCCGACTAAAGAGTTTGTATTCCCATTAAAATATCCTAGGACCTGCTGGTTTGAACCCGTGACCTTTGAAATAGAAGGTCAATGCTAGCCCCTCTGCTAAAGGTGATCTCTTGATAAATTGTTTTATTTATTGAAATTTACTACTGTATTGGTTAATACACCTAGTAAATAAGCAATAAGCTAAAATACTTGAAAAAGACATAAGGAGGAACTGCCCATTGCCAGCTCTCCGTTTTAAATTTATTTTTTTTTATAAGATTGAGGTTTGTCATCACTAGAGATATCAAACATTAAAAACAAAGTAATAATAATAAAATAACAGCCCAACTCATAACTTCATAAATAAATTTCAGGGATCACATGTAGCTGGGTGGCTAGGATAACAATCTCGTATGCCAAAGGTCCCGGGTTCAAATCCGCAGGTAGTCCTAGGATTTTTTAATGCCAGTAAAAAATCCTTAGTCATGCCGTCCTTACGTGTGTTCGTTGACTGTTGTTTGCTGTAATTCTGTCTGTACAATTCTGTTAGAATTCAGTTTTCAGTGTTTCAGGGATTACCTGTAGCAGGGTGGTTAGCATAACAGCCTTCTATACCAAAGGTCACGGGTTCATACCCGCAGGTGGTCCTAGGATTTTTTAATAGGAGTAAAAAATCTTTAGTTATGCCGTCCTTCGGAGGGGACGTTAAAAGGCGGTCCCGAGCCTGTGCGATGTCAGGTACTCATTAAAGATTCCGATCCTAATAAAACCTGGATAGGCGAAATTTAGGACTCCCACTGTAGCATTGTCCGATTAGCTACAGCAGCATAAAGGGACGTTAAATAAATAAATAATATCACAACATTAAATTGTTACGATTAGTAATCAGTTTTAAGTTTATGCTCTGTTCGTTACATAACACCTTTTATTCCTTTGTGGGTAAGGTGATGTTTTTTCTAAAATCGTTTACTTTCCAACGGTATATCATACGTACAAACTTTTTTTTAATGTACTATAAAAAATTAGCTTCTCCATGAAATATAAATAAATTTTACAAAGAGATTAAATCTTTTTGGATGAAAATCGAGAAGAATACGTCTAATAAAATCAAACCAAGATATTGGTTGTTTATTACTTTTTGCGACTATGGCTAGTCAGATGATACTACAGTTAGAGACATATTTCGCCTATCCATCTTTAATTAGAATTGGAATCTTTACAAATCATCTGACACAGAACAGGCTCGGAATCACTATTTTAGATCCCATCTGAGGGCATAACCACGATTATCTAGACTTTGAAAAAGTCCCATGGCCATCTGCCATGTTTGAACTCGCACCTTGGGTATAGAAGGCCGTTATGCTAGCCACTAAACTACAGGTGAACCCTGTCTAAATTTCAATTTATATATCAAATCCATCAATCTGCTTTGTCAAAATATCAATTCTGTAAAAAAAAATGCTCTTTATTACATTGTGTGAATCTACAGCTTTATATTTAAAAAAAAGTTCAAATGTAATTAAGAACTGTAATACATATTAACATGGAATTACCACAAACACACACGCGGACACACCTTTTTTTGGGGCTCGGTTATTTGTTCTCTGGGGACCCCAAACGTGTATTTCCGTTGAAAACTGGAATTCGAAATTTTTACGATCGCAATACTTTCCTTTACTATATATTCCATATATATGTAAGTGAAAGTAAAAAGTTTCTTGCCAAGGTATTTTACCGATCGATCACCCTAGCGTTGAGTAAGCGACCTTTTTCCGAGTAGATGAGTCACCAATTTAGTGCGAGTTGTCGAGTTAACTTCGCATCAAGGTTAATCTATTTAAGCCTCCGTAGGTAATTCAGAAACGAAAAACTGAAAATATTTCATAATGATGGAGTGTTTGTTGACCGTTGAGAAATTGGACGAGGAAGATGGTTGGGGATGCGGTCATTAATTAGAACACACAATTTAAAACAAGTGCTATTTTAATTATGTGCCGACGTTCCGGCCTACAATGTGGGCCTTCATCAGGGCTAAAAGAAACAAGATAACAACCAATGAAATTATAGACTTAATTTGTTTATTTATTTAACGTCACTTTATGCTACTATGGCTAATCGGACGATGCTACAGTGGGAGTCCTAAATTTTGCCTATCCAGGTTTTATTAGGATATGGATCTTTAACGAGTACCTGACATCGCACAGGCTCGGGACCACCTTTTAACGTCCCCTCCGAAGGACGGCGTAACTAAGGATTTTTTACTCCAATTAAAAAATCCTAGGACCACCTGCGGGTTTGAACCCATGACCTTTAGCATGGGAGGCTGTTATGCTAGCCATCCAGCTACAAGTGATCCCTATAGACTTAATAATGCGTTAGATGAGGAAGATGGTTGGGGGTGCGGTCATAAATTAAAAACACACAATTAAAAATAAGCGTTATTTTAATTATGTGCCGACGTTTCGGCCTACAATGTGGGCCTTCATCAGGGCTAAAAGAAACAAGATAACAACCAATGTAATTATAGACTTAATAATGCGTTAGGTATTATATACCTTATTATTATTATATACCTAACGCATTATTAAGTCTATAATTACATTGGTTGTTATCTTGTTTCTTTTAGCCCTGATGAAGGCCCACATTGTAGGCCGAAACGTCGGCACATAATTAAAATAACGCTTATTTTTAATTGTGTGTTTTTAATTTATGACCGCACCCCCAACCATCTTCCTCATCTAATTTCTCTACGGTCAACAAAACTCCATCATTAATAATGCGTTAGGTAAATAATAGTAATATGACAGTAATATAATATGGGAACATAAATAAAATTAAATGTAAAATGATAATAAAATGACAGTTATAAAGTATGGAAATAAACAAAATTAAGATGATAGTTATAAAGTATGGAAGTAAACAGAATTGAGGTGATAATATTGTAATAAGAATATATAAAGAGAGACTAAGCAAATGAAAAAATGACAAAGGAAAAATATGTGAACAACATAGTTAAGGTTATAGGTAATATATATAAAAAAAGAACATAGTCATTAAAAAAGAGAAACAGTATGAATAAAAATTAATTTTAAATTTAAAAATAATGTAATATTAAACTAACAATTATATGTCAGGATATGTAATATTTCATGGTAAATGGCCCGTGTTTTTAGCTCCTAAAATTCTCTTATATTTTATAGTCAACATCCAAACTAATGACAATTACCCAGCAACCATGTCTGGTACTATACTTCCCATTGATATGAAAAAAAAGGAGAAGAAAAAACAAAACAAAAAAAAACTCGTAGCTCTAAAACACATAAAGATTCGTTCTGTTTCCAGACCAACGGCCGTGCAATGAGGTGATTAGGTCGAGATCACGCATATTCGTCAGAATTTTCCCAATATTTGGGTACCCTATTTATATATGATGTGGGTGTGTCCCAGAAGTGGATGGAACGGAACAGATAGAACGAATTTTCAGTTTCTCTGAAGCCCCCGATTTATTCTGTTACAATGCACACAATTTCTAATTTTCGATGAAAATACTAGAAAAAGGTATAATTTATAAGAAAGTATATACGAAGAACCTTGAACGCGAGGCGATACTAAGGACACTGTTTAGTGATTCATTGAAAAGGATCAATACGTCTGCGTTAGAATAGAGAGCTGTCTGGCACGCAATATTTTATAGTTCTCAGTCACACGGCATCCAATCTCACCATCATTCAATATAATACTTCTATAATTTATATAGAATAATCTCGTACTAAATATATTTTATAATTGTTCAATATTAGGTCAAGGTCAACTTTAATCACTCAATAATCTATATAGATAGAATACTATATTCCGAATTTGAAGATTCTACACAATATAAAAAAGAAAAAAAAAAAAAAGAAGAAAATAAATGAACAAACTTAATCTCATAAAAATAATATATATATATATATATATATATATATATATATATATATATATAATATGAATTACATAAATATTATTGTATACACGCCCTATTACGGCCGTCCTCTAACAAGGCTCCTGCCTTTTGCCAACGATGTTTAATATACTCCTATATATATTTAAAAACAATTATATTTAAAAAAATATTTACCCTCGACTTGCAGTAGTACCAATTAAAAAATAAAATAAAGTAATACAAAATATATGTTCAAAATATTAAACAACTAACCAGATATACTAAAATTCCCACAATACTTCGAAATAAATCTTCCCTTAATAAAAAAGTTTATTCGCAAGGAAACCAAAAACTATTTTACTAAATCACAAATTACGGAAACTCACTGATATACAAAATCGGTAATTACAATAAAATATCACTTAAGAGATACTTATGCGTGTATAATAAAACACTTACTTTTAAATTAACTATCATAAGACCAATATGAACTTACGGAGTAGAGATTTGGGGCTCTACTAAACCATCAAATTCTTCTCCTGTCCAATCCTTTCAATCAAAAAGCCTTCGAAAAATCCTCAATGCTCATCATTTTGTCACAAATAAACTCATCCATAAATAATTTAATGTTCCTTATATTGCTGACTTGACGTGAACCAGGTACCACTCCTTTCACGACAAACTCCATTAGTTTCAATCCTTGCTTCCTCTACAATCCCTGATAATCCTCCGAGGCGTCTCAAAAGAAGATGGCAACGAGACCTTCTAGTTTAGCACAGTTTTTAGAGAGCTGCCAATGAGTAGTATCCATAAATGCGAATCATGACAGTATTTCTTGCATCACATTTACTTAATGTATTTTATTACACAGTTGTAAATACCAATAAATATAGGTAGATGCCTGTAGCAGAGTGGTTAGCATAACAGCCTCCTATGCCAAAGGTCCCGGGTTCAAATCCGCAGGTAGTCCTAGGATTTTTTAATGGGAGTAAAAATTCCTTAGTTATGCCGTCCTTCGGAAGGGACGTTAAAAGGTGGACCCGAGCCTGTGCGATGTAAGGTACTCGTTAAAGATCCCTACTCTAATAAAACCTGGTTAGGCAAAATTTAGGAATCCCACTGTAGCATCGTCCGATTAGCCACAGCAGCATAAAGGGACGTTAAATAAACAAACAAACCAATAAATATATTTATAAAAAAAAAAAAAAAAAAAGTATATCTGGTGAAAATGTCGAATTAGAAAATTTCCAAAATCAGAATACTTTATTTTATATTTCACGTATAAGGTAAGTGAAAGTAAGTAAGTGAAAGTAATAATACAATGAGTATTTATGTTATGCCAGTGGTACGTCTCCTAATTCTTCATTAACGGTTTTATTCGGTAAAAAAATTAATCCTCTGACTTAATCGTCGAAGAGAAGATAAAAAAAAGAAGTGAAGAAGACATTAAAGCCCGAAGCTACACTTTACTGCCAACGAGTCATTAGTCTCCTTCCAGAGCCAGTAATTTCTTTACTGCTTTTTTGACAGCTCTCTCCGAGTATCTTTTATATCTGCCATATCCTTGTTTTTAGGGTCTTCAGGGACCATCAAGCATAAAAAATATCTCAAAATGTATAGAAATACTTCATGATTACGACTTAATGAATAGGCTATGTACAAGGTAAATATTCTAGTTTTATATTAAAGATTCAATATAATGGACTGGTTCTTATTCTCTTTATCTAATATAATGGGCATTAATTATTTAACAGTTTGATTAATTTAATAAAATAAGTGAATCGTGCTGTGACTACTAGTAAATGGCAAATTACAAAAGGTTTGTCTGAAGTTTTCTTTACGAATTGTACCATAGAGAGTCAGATACCCACTAATTGTTTGTTTATTTTATTATATAGTCACTTTATGCTACTATGGCCAATCGGACGATGCTACAGCGGGAGTCCTAACTTTTGCCTATCCAGGTTTAATTAGGATAGGGATCTTTAACGAGTATCTGACATCGCACAGGCTCGGGACCACCTTTTAACGTCCCCTCCGAAGGATGGCATAACTAAGGATTTTTTACTCCCATTAAAAAATCTTAGGACCACCTGCGGTGACCTTTGGCATAGGAGGCTGTTATGCTAACCGCCCAGCTACAAGTGATCCCAGAGATAACTACTAATAAGTTAATTGTTTGTTTGTTTTGGTTTTAAGGCGTAAAACCTTAAGGTCATCAACGCCTAGATTAATAAAAATAATAAAATAAAATATAAATAAATAAAATAAAATAATAAAATATACTTTATACAAAACTATTGCTTCTATGAAACATTTTGTATAAAGTATATTTTATTAACTAATAAGTTAATAAAATATACTTTATACAAAATGTTTCATAGAAGCAACAGTAGTGGCTAGCATAACAGCCCTCTAAGTCCAAAGTCACAGGTTCTAGCGCGACAGAGAGAGATAAGCTTATTAAAAGGAGTAAAATAACGAATTCCTATGTTATACCGTGCTTCGTAGGTGACTTAAAATGGAGGTCCCGAACCTGTACAATCTCAGGTACTTATTAAAGATCCATGTCCTTATTAAACTTCGGTAAACGAATTTCTACACTACTGTATCTTCCGATTAACTACAGTAGGATAAAGTTAAATGAATAAACTAATCATATTGGTCTGAATAAATGTGTTTTTAAAAATATATTTTATTGAAGTTTACAACTGTATATTATAAACTTGAAACTATTGGGTTAAAGTGGGATTGGAGTTTGTCACGGAAGGATTGATACCTGGTTCGGGCCAAATCAGCTATATAGGGAATATTAAATTCTTTATGGATGAGCTTTTTCGTGACGAAGTAAGGAGCGTTGAAGATTTCACGAAGGATTTTGGATTGTAAGGATTGGATACGAGAAGAATTGGATCGTTAAGTAGAGCCCCAAAGCTCAACTCCGTAAGTCCAGATTGGTCTTATCATGGTGATATAGATGAGCATTTTGCAGATAAATGGAAGGTTAGAGCGTCTGTAAGTGTAAGTGTTGTAGTAGCCGAAGTCGTCGAGCAGTTTCTTGTCTCTTCAGTCTTGTATGCGGATTTCATGTAAGGCGTTTGTCAAGCAGGATTCCTAAATAGCGGATCTGTTCGACAGGGACAAGCGGAATATCATTAAATAACACTGTAGGGCAGGATGTCATAGGTTTCCGACGAAGGGTAAAAGGTAATTTGTTGGGATTTATTGGAATTGATTGTAATTCTCCAATTCTGACACCATACCTCAAGGGAATAAATGTTTAAAAACATTAACTAATATTATTTTTTTTTAAACGTTGTGTTATTATACCACAAAACATAGAAGTATATAGGAGAATATAGAAAAATCCTATTATGTATCACTTTTTCATCGAATTTAAGAGAGTACAATATGACCTTTGAAGGATGACCTGGTGCGGCAAAGAAGATTAAAGAGAGCCACCTAGGCTGGGAGGAGAACAACACGCACTCTATTTACGTTAGCGAGGCGATGACGCCGGCCAACAGGCACCTATACTGGCTCGCTGGTTCAGTGGTGGTCGGGTGAGGTGACGGAAGGCCGATGGGTGTCCAGCGGTGATTATTAATAAGCAGGCCGATTTAGATATCTTTGTCTGAGGTTTGTTTTCAAGTTACAGACTTATTGTTAAACATTTATTTTATTTCCTTAAATAAGACATTATTATTTAGTTTCTTAAAAGGTATTAATGATATTTTGTTATTTAGAACTTTTTAATTTTGTTGTTATACTTTTCTATTTATTTTCATAATTTAGTATTTTAATAATTGTTTCCTATATGTTTTAGCTCCTTACATTTTATTTTATTTTTTTGAAAACCTCAGTCTAAATTTACGTTATCAATTTGAATATCCATTGCTTAATTTTTTGACAGATACCGACGACTTATAAATTATTAACATTTTTAGGACCAGCTCTATTCTACTCCTTAATCCCCGACCCTTTTACAATTATCCCAATTCTCTCATCATCATCACTAATTTCCTTACTTACTTTTATTCTATTTTTTTTATGTTGTATTTTGCATTTGTTATATTATTAGTATATTATTTAACCCCCAAAATAAATTTGTATTATCTTAATCAAAATTGTATATATCTCTTATTTTGTTTATTATATAGTTTAATTTTCAATATTTTTATTTGAGGTTGTTTGTTAAAATTATTATTATTATATTTTTTTGTAATTTGTATTTTTTTTTCTGTTTGTTTTTATACTCTAAGACTCAAAAGTGTTTATTTTAATTTTCTTGTAATATTATTCTTAAGGGATTAGTCCCAGAATAAATAAAGAATTTATTATCATTATTATTATTATTACAATGCGTCAAATAGTTCTGTGCGACAAAAGCGTAAAAAGAAAATCGTATCCTTTTATGATTAAAGATATACTTATCAGAGAATTTAGGTTGTATGAAGTGCGTTGCCAGAAACGTTGTTTTGTCCAGTCAGACTTAAGAAAGGCCCCGCGACACTTGTTTCAAACGAAGTTGAAAATGTTCAGCTTAATTTATCCGACTAGTTGCGGTTCTGGTGAATTGTAACTAGTCTAAAGTTAACGAGGTCTATTTTATCAAGTCGGGCGAGGAAGTTTAACCCAGTCATTAGCAACTTTATCAACTCAATACGAACTAAACTTCTCTCGATAGTTTTTATTCTAGCGGTTTTATTCGGACGATTTAACTCAGACGGTTCTTCTTTATAAGATTTAATACCTTCTTGTTGTTTTACCTCGGCAACAATAAATGGTAATGGATAGTTAGGTTGGGTTGAAAAGAAAGAAAAAAAATCTGGTGAGCGCCATACTCGAGATCCATCTATCTTTCTTCTTGAAACGAAGTTTTCAAGAAACATAATATAACTAGTTTGATATACTTACTTTTATCATTATTTAAGCATTTTTTGAAAAAATTGTCAACAAAATTTTAATAATAATATGCTTAGCGAACCCGAAGGTTCGATGCCGATACCACCAAATTCTGCCTACACAGACTCGTCCAATGTTCACCATTCAAGCCCAAGCTCCCGAGATCAGCCTTAACGCAATCCTCCCATCTCCGCTTCGGCCTACCTTTCGGACGCCTACCAGTCGGATCAGCAAATACCAACTTTTTCGGAATCCGTTCCTCATCGAGCCGAAAAACTTCACTCGCCCATTTGAGTCTCCGCGATGCAATCAGCTCAATTATATTCACAGGATGCAAATTCCGCAATTCCGTGTTGTGCAACCTTCTAAACTCCCCAGTGGCCTCATCTCTCTTCGGACCAAATATTTTACGCAATACCTTATTTTCGAAAACCTTAAGCCGTTGTTCATCCTTCAAAGTAAGCGGCCACGTTTCACATCCGTAAAGAACCGTCGGAAGAATAAGAGTTTTATAAATTCTAACCTTTAAGTTTTTAGATAGAAGCCGCGAACTAAGTAACTTAGCAACTGAATAAAAACACGCATTTTCCACCTTTAACCGGGACTTTATTTCTTCCTGGATTTCATTTTTTCTAGTTATAATTGAACCTAAATACTTGAATTTCTCTACATGTTCAAAAGTATGCCTTGATACATCAATATCCCTAAGATCGCCACCGTTTCTGCTACTAATCATATAATTCGTCTTATCGGTATTTAATTCGAGTCCTATTTCTTTACCGGTTTTTATTAACACACTTGTATTTAGTGTGGAAACAATTTTAAACATTGATAATATTTTAAAAAAAACGCTGCAAATTATTACACAATGGTTTATTATTTCCAAATAACAATATTATGGTATAACTGTTTATATAGCTGTTGATAGGCAATTAAGTAATATGAAAAGCACTAATTCAAAGCATCATATCATAACACCACCACTGATTTCAAAACGCAATATCTAAGTTAGTTGTTAACTAATTTCAATAATTCTTTTTTTATTTTTTCGAAATTTTGATTCACTAATAGATAATAATAAATGAAACTAAAAGAGAAAAAAAAGTATGTGTTAATTTATAAATTGGGTTAATCGAAGTTTTTTTTTTTTTTTTGTTTATCGGGTCTTACTGATTCTAAAACTCTTCATATTTTTCTCTATCGCCAATAATAATTGAGTTATGAGCGTATTTTATGTTTAAAATTTCAATTATTTTCTTTTCTTTTTTCTCTTTTATATAATTATTCGCGGTTTTTTAGTTTAAAAGCACGAATAATTTTTTTCTATATCTTCAAAAATAGCTCACTGTTAATCGGCCGCCATTTTAAAATAACCAGCTGATATCAACGTCTAGGTTTTAGCATCATCGTTGCATGGACTAGTATTTTTGTGGCGAATTTCAAAAAATGCAGCGGACGGCCTACATACGACAAAAGGATTATTTTTTATTCGTTGTTGTTGTTGTTTTGGTTTTAAGGGCAAAAAACTGCGAGTGGTTATTATTGCCCAAAACATCTTCAGAAGACGATTAACTTACCTATGATGAAGAGAAAAAAAAAATTAAAAAAAAAAAAAAAAAAAAAGATAAATAAATAAAAATTGTGAGTAAAATATCAAAAAATTGCGTAAAATAGCCTGAATGTGTTAAATGAGGTGATATAAGCGAATGTTCTTCACCAATTGAATGACACCATCGACGGCCCGATCACTATCGCTCAATGCCTCCGAGACTTTACGTGGTACGCAACATTTTACAAATTCCCTACTGTAACGAGGACACTCGTCAAAAATATGACTTACTGTGAGAGTCACTTTACACAGTTGACATCGAGGTGGATCCCTTCGTGCCATGAGGTGCTCATGAGTGAAACGCCTGCACTTTCTTGATGATGAGACCCAGCAGCTGACGATCGGTTTCACATTTTTCAATTTGTTGTTTTAAGAAGCGGTCCAAGACTGTTGCCATTCATCTATGATCTTCGCGTTTATTGGCTGAAACAGCTCAGATGATGAAATAAAAGAGGGCGTTATTTCTTCTAGTGAATGTGCCTCTGTTGCTGCTCTGTCGGCTTCCTCATTCCCTGATATTCCGGAATGACTGGGAATCCAAAATAATTTTTTTTTTTTTTTAAGAGTCCTCCAACTGTTTGATTGTGAAGTGGACCTCCTGTACAATAGGGTTTGCTGAGAATGGATTGAAAATGGCTCTGATAGCACTGAGCGATTCAGAACAGATGATTACTGACTTTTCTAATGCTGTTCTAGGTAGATGAACTGCTTTTAGAATAGCTGTCAATTCGGCAGTAAAAACACTACAAGTACTATCAAGTTTGTACTTGTGAGTTTGGTCACCGTCTAATACAGCGCACGACGTCGATTCAATTGTTCTGGAACCATCGGTATAAATGATTTTGTTATACTGATATTTATTAAGTTCTGCAAGGAAAGTTTGAGATATTTCTTGTGGAATTTCTTTTTATTCGTTATTCGGATTCTACGCATCTTGAAACGTAAGCTTTCAAATTTAGAAGATGGTTTTTTTTTTTTTTTTTTTTTTTAGGTCGACTACAAAGGTTTATTATTGAAAACGATAAACCAAAACGCTGTAAATTGATGATTCTTGGTCCAAAATTCAATTTTCTATCAAATGGCACTAAAACCAAAAACATTTTTGGTATTTATTCATTTATTTATTAGAAGAAACGGATTTTTTAAATTCGTTATTCGGATTCTACGCATCTTGAAAAGTACGCTCTCAAATTTTGAGCAGGGGTAATTTTTTGGTCGATTACAAAGGTTCATTATTGAAAACAATAAACAAAAACGCTGCAAATTATTACACATTAGGTTTATTATTTTACTAATAACTTTATTAAGCTAGAACAGCTTAAATAGCTCTTTACAGGAAATTTAACAATTATAGTAAGACATAAATTAATGAAAGAAAAATCATCACTTCTAATTTCAAAACACTATATCTCAACCATTTATTAATCGATTTCAATGACTCTTTTGTATTCTCTAAAGAAATTTTGAAGAAATTTTATTCTCTATCGAGTGGTGCCTTATGGTGATGTTATGGTATTCATATATTTTATTAACTTTTTTTTTTTTTTTTTTTTTTTGGCTCGATTACGAAAAGTTAATTATTGAAAAATAATAAACCAAAATCGATCAAGTTATGTAAGTAATAAAACAAAAATTGTCTAAAATAATAATAAAAAATTGTTCAAAAATTGTCTCTAGCTGATAGAGACGAAATTGAAAATACTTTTCGCATTATAACGGTATTCCGGATAATGTCACAGCTACGAATAAAATGTTCTTACAAAAAATGCTTATAAAAAAAATTTTCCTGCATTAATGAAATTTTGTAAACTGGCTAGGACATACAGAGACAGGCTAGTTAGAGGGTTCATCTACAGCTGATTGTATAATTTATGCCTAAAATATCTTAGGTAATTTTATTTTTATGAGTTTTTAGAAAAACTTTTTTTTTGCAGATTGGTATAATAATTGTTTTGTTAATTTTGTTTAGCTCCAGTATGAGTTTAATTTGTCTAACGAATTGGTTATCCGTTGCTTGTTTACTTTCATTTTTACTTTCACTTACTATATATAGTAAGGGGAAGTATTGCGATCGTGAAAATTTTCGAATTCCAGTTTTCAACGGAAATACACGTTTTAGGGTCCCCTGAGTCCAAATAACCAAGTCCCGCAAAAAGGTCTGTGTGTGTGTGTGGTAACTCCCGGGCAGAAACAGTAAGTGCTATGAAACTGAAATTTCATATTTAAGACAACTATACGCCCGAGACGTGACAAAACTTTTTTCATCAAAATGAGCTTACCAGAAGAGGCACTTTATACCATGCATTTTACACCTTTTTTCGATTTTCTCGAAAACGGTTCCGACGATTTTGATTAAACTCGCTATATCGATGTAAAATTTAATGGGCTTTAATATCATGTAGGTTTTATTTGGATAAAAATGGTCCGACAGGGCTTAAATACCGATATTTTAAAGTACCTTTAATTTTGTAGGTTCAATAATAATAACTAGATTATCTTGTTAACGCTGATGAAAAACAGGTAAATATATAAATTGAATAAATTCGATACCCAACTGAAGGAGAAAACAGAAAAAATATTTTTTTAATGCAATTTTTCGTTTTTGAACATAAGAGCAGTAATATACATGTATGATATACCGTTGGAAAGCTAAAGATTTTAGAAAAAATATTATCTCATACACAAGCTTTTAGAAGTTAATAGAGAGTGATGAGAAGAAGATAACACTAACTGATTATTTTAGATAATAATATAATAGATTTTTTAATAAAACACATGTTTCTATATAAATTCAATTTTATTAATTCCTTAATAGTTTCACGTATTTTTATCTCTAACTGTATTTGAAAATTCTTTAATTGATTTTAAAAATCGAGGTAACTGAAAGTCGTGTGTTGCCCGCACCAGATTTTTATATTTATATATAATTTAAGACAACTTTATCCAGTAGAAGATCATTCGACTATGCTCGAATCTCTTGTAATTTAAAAGATTCAAAATTCAGAGTGATATAAATGCTAGTGAATGATTGATATTTCACAATCACAACCTTAAAATTAAATTATTTTTTAACATTTCTAAAATAATGAGCTTAAAGGACAGATGTAACTTCTTTATAAGTAATTGAATAAATACTTGTATAAGTTTTAAATTTAATTTATTCAAGTTGGAGTCCTATATTTTGCCTATCTATGTTTTCACAAGTGGTTTTGGTTTATATAGAAAAAATTTACGTCATTTTATGCTACTGCTGCTAATCGGTCGATGCTTCAGTGGGTGTCTTACTTAAATTTTCCCTATCCAGGTTTAATTAGAAATGTGGGGTTTTAACAATTACCTGATATTGCACAGCCTCGGGTTCGCTATTTTATGTCCGTTTCGAAAGATGGCATAATTAAGGGTTTTTTAAATCCTTTTTAAAACCCTAGAGCATCCCTGAATTCAGCATTAAATTTTAATTATTCAACGTTTCGCGGATTGAGGTAAAATCCTGGAGCCTGGTTCTTTTATCTCCATTTACATACTCTCACGGTAGTGGTATTTAGCATGAACTGTTAGTTATATTTTGTAGTCGACTAAAAATCTTAATCTAATATTTAGGATTTAGGAAACACTTTTTTTGTTATGTTTTTTTAGGACTTTTATAAGGCATTTAAATAAAATATATGCTTTGAGGATTTTTTCACTTCTAAGACGTTCTTAATTTATGAAATATGAAAATTTTCTTGTTTGATTTCTCATTTTTCATTCTGATTATGTGCCCGTAGAGTCTCAGTCCCCTGATCCTAATGGCCGTTTTGAGATATTCTAAATTCTTGTAAATTTTTTGAATGAATTTTAGCCCATAGCCCATTGTGTTTTTTGGTGAATTATCCTTTGAATCTTCAGGATTTTTTCAACTATACTTAATTCGTTTGTATTAGGTATGGTTGTAAATATCAATAAAATATAGATTTAAAAAAAACAAAAAAACTGTGATGTATCATTTAAAGAGTAAGATAGTGATAAGTTTATTAATGCACTATATATTATACGAAAGTTGCTTTTATCAGTATGCAGTTCAGTATCAAAGAGCTATCCGTTATTTCCTATAACTATTGCTTGTCCTGTTGCTAATAAAATCCTTTAAAAAGTAGAAAAGGACCTATTATATGTCCGGAGAAGGAAGACAGCCCAAGAGAACCGTAAGGTAAGACTGAGTTAGAATCCTGCAGGATAAATATATTGCTAGAGGGACAAGATATTGCTGGAAATGGCTCTTCCAGGATCGTAAAGAGTCCTGGAGCCGTAAAAATGTAGCTGTAGGCTCCTTATGTAGCCTCACCATTCTTTGTCTTCCTCTCACCTTCTTTAGTCCTGTCTTCTGCTTCTTATTGCCTTCTGGGTTTATTCTTCAGGGCATATCTGTTCAGCACCTGCTCAGCAAAGTATATGCGGTAAAAAAAAAATGGTGCACGAAACATTCTTTCACTTTTCTTTTATTGAGTCTAAACATAAATTTTAGACCTTCGTCACAGAGACCATAGAAGAAGATATCCAGAACGTGCTTAAGAATTGCAATTTTCGTCCAAAACTTCAGCACACAATTTCCTTATTTAACAAAATATTTATAACCACACCCCTCACCAAATTCTTCTGTAATTCGATGACAAAAAAGGATGCAAATTGTTAAACAGTGGTTTTTTTTTTTAAATTACTATATTAGGGTATAACAGTTTATATAATCTTTTACAGACAATTAACAAATATGTTAAGCGAATTCCGTTATAATAATAATAATAGGCTTACCGAACCCGAAGGTTCGATGCCGATACCACCAAACTTCGCCTGCATAGATTCGTCCAATGTTCACCGGTCAAGCCCACGCCCCCGAGATCAGCCTTAATGCAATCCTCCCATCGACGCTTCGGCCTACCTTTCGGACGCCTAGCAGTCGGTTCAGCGAATACCAACTTTCTCGGAATCCGTTCCTCACTAAGCCCAACAACTTTACGCGCCCATTTGAGTCTCCGCGATGCTATCAACTCAATTATATTCATAGGGTACAAACTCCGCAATTCCGCGTTGTGCAACCTTCGAAACTCCCCAGTGGCCTCATCTGTCTTCGGACCAAATATTCTACGCAGTACCTTATTCTCGAAAACCTTAAGCCGTTGTTCATCCTTCAAAGTAAGTGGCCCTGTTTCGCATCCGTAAATAACCGTTGGAAGAATAATAGTTTTATAAATTCTAACCTTTAAGTTTTTAGACAGAAGCCGCGAGCTAAGTAATTTAGCAACTGAATAATAACACGCATTTCCCACCTTTAACCGGGACTTTATTTCTTCCTGGATTTAATTTTTTCTTGTTATCATTGAACCTAAATACTTGAATTTCTCTACGTGTTCAAAAGTATGACCTGAAATATTAATATCATCAAGATCGCCACCTTTTCTGCAACTAATCATATATTTCGTCTTATCGGTATTTAATCTTATCGGTATAACCTCGCACGGATCTCATTACCGCGTATGGGGAGCGTCCCACGGGTGGTGGATGTGGGGATGGTCGGTGGAATTTCCTCGGAAGCTCCTCCCGGCTAAGTCCGATGGACTCGCTGACCAACAATGAGAGCGGCCCTCCACGCTTGCTGGAGGGTGTGACGTAGATTCGAACGCCCTACTCACATATTTTAATTTACAAAATACCACAAACAGTCATGAATTCCGTTATACCGAAACTATTTCCAAGAAGCAAAAATAGAAAGAAGTATTGAAGGTTTACTTGGAGATAACACCATTAAATTAGGGAAAACGATCGATATTCTTAAAAAGATTGGTATTTTTAAGAAGTTGTAGAAGAAAAAGAAATATATCAAAGGACACTGAAGACCTCAGCAGTTGAGTGTCAATAAAAAAACTCTACCTAACCTATGTTAAGAAATAAATTAATGGAAGGAAAATCACTACTTTAATTTAAATAAGCTATATCTCTGCTGTTTATTTAACGATTTCAATGGCTCTTTTTTATGTTTTGTAAGAAATTTTATTCTCTATCGAGTTATAGTATTCATGAATTATTTAGTCTTACTAAAAGGAATTAGTCCGGGTGGCGGTCAGTTAATGACACAATTAAGTAGTTTCAACAACTTATTTTTTAAAAACGTTTCGACCCCCATTGTGGGTCATCATCAGGACGTATTGTGGGCGAATGGAAATTAGAAAAATAGTTTCTATTCGCCTGTAGTTTCCATTCGCCTACAATACGCGTGTCATTCACTGACCACCACCCGGAATAATTCATTTTAGTAATTCTCAACGGTCAACTAATTATATCCACTATTTAGTCTTACGTATACATGAAACGTTAGACATCAATTTTGAAGTGGATGAAGTAATTTTTTTTTTTTTTTTTTAGTCAATTATCGGTTCATTTATGATAATAATATGTAATCTGTAATCTGGGACCCTAGAGGTTAAATATGGACAAGTTTCAGAATTTTGTCCACCTAAATCGGTCATATTTTTCACTGTGCGACGGTCGTACAAGAAGGTATTTCCGCCAGATTTTTTTTTAAACCAATCGCAATACTTTCCGTTGCTACTTCTTCCATATAAAAGTAATTAAAATTATAAGTATGAAAGTCTAAAAGAACTGAATAAAATATTAAATTTTCCTTCAAATCTGAATAAGTGTTTCCTTGGAGTTTGAGTTTCATTATATCCCCTCATCTCTTATATCCCGGGTCGCCGTATTGACTTTAGCAAGTTGACTTTGGTTTTAGAAAATTAATTCAGGGAAAATCTTCTACGAATTCTCTCTCTGGAAATGAATAAATTAGTCAGTTTTATTCTTCATTTCGGAGGAAAACTTGAAAAGGTTTTGTTTGATGTTTAAATTAACTAAAATAAATGTTAACTCACCCCGATTTCCAATTAAATTTCATTCATTTTCCTTTTAATGCTATTTATGTATGTTTTTTACATTACTTTAATTTAGGTTTTTCCTCAATCTTTTTCATAATTGTAATTTATTTATTAAATAGTTCAACCAAATCTACAGATTATTTATATAATTGTTATTATATTAATATTTTGTTTATTTGATTAATTCATCCTTTGAGAAACATGTCTATTTTGTAACATTCATTATAGAATATTTAATATACATTTTTTACTTTGCCTTGTGATTATGTATTCGAATTAAAGATTTTTCAGAGAACTCACATTTTAATAGAATAATGGTATTTGACACAGCAAACAGTTCGAATTAGCTTTCCACAAACTTGATATGTGAGGAAAACCCGTGCCTGATTTAACTTAGTAGTCAATTTTTTATATTTTTTTAATGTAAAATAAAAGCTCAAAAGTTATTATTTATCAGTATATATGGCTAAATATTTTTTACTCCTAGTTAATACTATAGAAAAATTTGCTAAATTCACACAATAGTAAATTCTAGCTCAAACAAACTTCATAATTACATACTTTCTTATTATAGTACCATAAATAGATAAATTTTCCTTCGAATATTCACTTGCTTTATGAATAATAGATAATCAATTCGATTAACCAACAAAAAAGATATTTCTCAGAGGGAGAATAAGGAAATATACATAACTTAGTAATTAACAATATAAAGACGTTAGTTATCACTATTGTTGTATCATGAAGGTCATAGTGACTGTTACCAACTTATCTCGCGTTATATTCTTCCAAAAAGTACTATATCCCTTTTAATTCTTTCAAAAAAGTACTATACCCACGTTTCATTGCAAAAAGTACTTTATCCATATTATATTGTTTAAAAGGCATCGGAAAAAAGCAATAATTTGGAAAAATGAGGTGGCAACACGCCTAAAAATCAACTTTGGATTTTAATAAAAAAAGAATCAAGTAAATTGGTCTATCAAGGTATCAATTGGGTTCATAATGGGTATTCAGATACTTTTTCGTTAAAAAAATTGTATTATTGTTTTTTTCATAAATACAAGAAATATAATAAGCCACAAAATATAACAAAGTGAAGAAGAAAGATAAATGGTGAATTTTCAGGCCACAGTGATATAGTCTGACTGACCTCTTCCATCAGGTGTGCCGTGGACTGCGAAATAGGAGGCAGTGGAGAGGCCTATTCTGTCAGCTGAGTAATGCCACCCTGATAACAGAGCCACGGCCATCTATATCTCTTAGCCTCCCCTGGCCTCTCTCTTTAATTTCCTTCATGGTCTCTGTCAACTAGATTAAAACTTATCTCGAATATTCCATCAGAAATATGGGAAAATTAATGAGGTTTCATCCAGAAGAAAAAAAAAAAAAAACGCGATCTATTTCAGAAGTCAACCTAAAACTAACCTCTGTGATTACTTAATTAAGTTTCAGTAAATCTAATTTTAATTTAAATGTTATGAAACACTTACAGATAATTAAAGCATCCCATTCGGAATGCATATTCGCCTATATGATCACAGACACACGGGACAAAAAAAAGACACAAATTTTCCAAACGAAAACTTTCAGAATAATTACACACACATTAATACAAAACATGGCCATGACTAATATGCATGTCGAAGGCTGAAAAGGAGCTGGATGAGGGACCTCTGGTCATATACAGAAAATAGAAATCAATCCAGGAAGAGCTGCCTCTACTCTATTACTCTATCCATCGTACTCTACGACGCCAAAAGATCAATACCCATCCCATTACCTGTTTGACTATGAAGTAAACAGGTGTGAATAAAACCTTTAAAGTTAAAAAAAAATATCATAGTTAAATAAACTCAAAAATATAATATGTATATAAACTATTAACATTCGTAACTCTAGAATCAAAGTTACCTATTATAAAATGTTGGAATATGCAATATTTACCAGACTACAACGAAATAAAAAAAAATCAAGGGGTCACTTGTAGCTGGGTGACTAGCATAACAGCTTCCTATGTCAAAGGTCACGGGTTCAAACCCGCAGCTGGTCCTAGGATTTTTTAATGGGAGTGAAAAATCCTTAGTTATGCCGTTAAAAGGTGGACCCGAGCCTGTACGATGTCAGGTACTCTTTGTCGTTTTGTTGACAAAGCTATATAATTTTAGGAAAGATTTTTTGATGACTACATTACCAAAACTCAGATTTTTCCCATACTCGTTAAAGATCCTTATGCTAATTAAACCTGGATAGGCAAAATTTAGGACTCTCATAGTAGTATCGTCCGGTTAGCCATAGTAGCATAAAGTGACGTCAAATAAATAACCAAAAAAAAAAAAAATCAAGTATTGATTCTTTAAATATTATATAAAAATAAATATAATATTTATTTCATAAATATATATATATATATATATATATATATATATATATATATATATATATATATATATATAGAGAGAGAGAGAGAGAGAGAGAGATAGAGAGAGGGAAAGTATAGCAAACGTGTAAATTTTCGGTTTTCCAATGGAAATACACGTTTTAATGTAAATTAAATCTCCCACACCCATTATGACTTAAAAAAAAAGTTTATCTAGATTCAGAAAAATCTAAATGAACATCTATTGAACTACTACTACAACTAACTGACTAATTATAAGATCATAACTATGTCGAGACTAATAATGGCTGATTGTAGACTGCCTCTAGAATGAGAAAGAGAGAAAGGTATTTAAATATTGTCAGGAGAAAAATTCTGAGCTTAGGAATTCTTCTGTGGATGGTTTCCAGAAACGTCTTCTATGTATAAATAATTAAGTGGCCGCAAAATGGCCTGTGTTTGTCGTAAGTCTAGCTAAATACCAAAACTCCAACGAAACTAAATATTTAATAATCAGGGATACCTAAGATGTTACATCAGCTCATGGAAATAAACGAACCCTATGTGCACCATATAGTTTATCTTTTTAAGAATTTCTTTAAAACGACTCTAATGATATTAATTAAACTTTCTCACTTAAATTAATATCATGTAGGCGTTTTTTTCTAATTTTTACAGCCAAAACTTTTAAAACATGCTTAAGTAGAAAATTCTATAAAAAGGGCAAGTCTATAAAAGTTTAATCTACTATTAAAACAATTTGCTTTATTAATTAATATAATTAATATAGTGTTAATATAATTAATAATATAATGCTATTAAATGATCTTATTCTGGGACCATGTCCCCAATTATTACAATGTTGTTCTGTGAATAGAAACTTTATTATAATATGCATGACCGAGAGATCAATAAAATTAATTAGTTGAAGATTAAAACTGTATTAATTATTCCACAATACTAGAATTTAGATAAAATAAATAATTATGTCTTTCATTTAATAATCAGGGATACCTAAGATGTTACATCAACTCATAGAAATAAACGAACCCTATGTGCATCATATAGTTTATCTTTTTAAGAATTTCTTTAAAACGGCTCTAATGATATTAATTAAAGTTTCTCACATGAATTAATATCATGTAGCTATTTTTCTAATTTTTACAGTCTAACTGGGCTGGAATATTTAAAAGAAATATTTTATTTCTTTCTCTAATATTTGATTGGATTTGATAATTAGATGTGTTGAGCAGTACAACAGATCTCTTATCTTGCTCATTTTCAGCTGTGAACATCTCAGCGGTAACTATCTCATTAATTAGTCAGTTGTTGTGGCCGTTAAGTTTGTTATGAAAACGTGAAGATAAGAAAATAATTCTTATGTGATAGTTGTTGTAAGTCCATATTGAGGTTTTTTTTTGTTTAACGTAACATGAAACTGCAGTTCTAAGTCTTAAAATACTAGGTTTTAATACGATTTTTAATTTTTACTTTTAATTACCTTAGAAAATTAACTGAGAGAATCATACATATCAGCTGGCTCACCTGAAAAAAAAAAGAAAAGAATATATTAACTATCATAAACAAAAACAAAAAAAATTATTGTTATGCTTAATCCATTAAATAATAAATTTAAAAAAAAATCAGCACGAAAAAAAGACAACAAATTCATTTTTACATTCAATCCATCGAATACACTGTGTATTATTTCTAATGATAGTATAATTTGGTTTTTAGGCCGGCGAAAATTTATGGATATCCTGCAAATACTTTTAACCCAAAATCTGATAGTCTGATCCATTATGACCTTTATGTTCTGTATGTTGCTGATCTGGCCCGAACCAGACATCATTCCCTTCATGACAAACTACATTCCCACTCTAATCCTCTGGTTTCAATCCTGTCTTCCTCTTTAATTCCTGATAATCCTCCGAGGCGTATAAAGAGAAGATGTCCTCTATACCTACAACTCAGGAGTATTTTTAAAGTGCTGCTAATGGGTAGTGCCTATTTCCTATTGCCTATTTACATGTATTTCATGCCAGTTTACCATATGTCCTTCACATTTCCATGATATATTTTTGTACAGTTGTAAATATCAATATGTTTAAATAAAATAATAAAAAAATATATAATCGTTTTAAGTTTAAAGAACGCCTTAATCTAATACTAAAACCTAATTTTCAAAAATATTTTGCTGTTGAGATTATCTATAAGGTGTGAGCTTACTATATATGCGATTGTTTATAAGTTTGACAGTTTCAAAGAACTAGTAATTCTTCGCAGTAATGAATCAGAAAATTTTGTTCATTTTTATTATTCCCTAATGAATTCTAGAGGTTTTAGTTCTTTGGAATGACATTTCTGTAACAACTTTCCGTAGTTGGGACTATAGTATAACGTGTTGATTTAAATCTTTGTAGAGCTACTTGTTGAAGTTCAGTATAAATATCCTATTTCGACAAAACTAATGTACTTTAACTTTTCTCCTGCTCCGACTTTCGATTTAAGGACGGATCCAGCGTTCCATGAAATGGAACATGATCCTTAAATTCCAGATCCGAAGCTGATAGGCGGGCTCCTATTGGCCGAAGGAGAGCTCCGGGGCTTTATTAAGTTCACTGATTACGTCAGGAATAGGTTTTCAAATTTCCTCACCGGCGGCCCGGAGGAGGTAGTGGGGGCAGAAGGGAGGCTTCCGATTGGCCGAGTGCCTAAGCCACGCCCACCCTGCGGCTGTCACGTGACCCTGATCGATCGCCCCCAGCACCACCTACTAGCCGTCCCGCAAAAGCCGACTTACCAGCTGATCGATTGTCAGCTGAGCGGGGCACAACCTCCCCCTCCTTGGGCCTCGCTGTCTGCACTTCCTATTGGTCCTCCGGGCCGGATCATCATTGCCCTACTTACGCTTCGGTATCATTCGTACCTCTATGGAATAATAATCTTATCACCGTTTCTTAATTAAGATATAGAAACAATTAAAAATAAATTAACTTAATTACTAACACTATCTGGAAGTACAAAATATGATTTTAAAATTACTTTCTTTATATAGAAAAAAGTAAAAAGAACACAAGAGAGAGATCTTTAGTTTTTCCATAATACTAAGTCGGAATGGGATACTTTATTTTTACATTTATTACTTATTACTTATGAAAATTTGAAAAAAAAAACTTAGTAAGTTTAATGCATTATTAAAAAATAGAAAATTCTATAAAAATAGCAAAAATAAGCCTTTAATCTATTATTAAAACAATTCGTTTTATTAATTAATATAATGTTAATATAATTAATAATATAATGATATTAAATGATCTTATTCTAGGACCATGTTCCTCAATTACAACAATGCTGTACTGTGAATAGACACTTTATTATAATATGTGTGACCGAGAGACCAATAAAATTAATTAGTTGAAGATTAAAAATGAATTAATTATTCCAAAATGCTAGAATTTGGATAAAATAAATAATTATGTCTTTCATTAAACGTTGGATAACAGATGTGCAATGTCACATTTGGAGTGCGTTTGTTTGGTATAACAGAAGAGTTTGTAAAAGGTGGAATTTTAGTGTGATAAGAAAAGGTATAGGTTTTGAATATAAAGGGCTGCAGAGGGGACTTAGAAGGAATGTTCAATAGTTTTAGTTCTGTGGGTAGGAATGAGAGGTCAGATAGCGTGATCTAGTTTCATGTAAGAGAACTTATGATATACATACGCATAAACACCGGTTTATTTTGTAATATAAACGGAAAGACGCATACAAGAGAACTTCTATTTAACATCAAGACAGAAATTATAAATTTATTCTTTAATTGGTTTCAAATACTAAAATAAATTAGACCAAATAGTTTAAAAGAAAATATGTAATCCAATTTAGAGAAAAAAAATTTAAATGCATTAAATCGCTTTCACTGTATATAATAAATTAAAGAGAATTCAATTTTCTCTGATATTACAACTCCGATATTTGGCAGAATATATTTAATATCAGAAGTAATATACAAGTAAAATATACAATATCTATGTTCAAGAACTTTATTTGCAACTTCACCGACGGAGTTTGATGAATTGATCATAACTGAAGTTTTGGAAAGGCACCTGTCAGAATTATAAGTGAAATAAGATGTATGGTTACTGAGAGTTACTCCTTTGTATTTATATTTCTTCTATTTATCTTTTATATATATATATATATATATATAAAATATAATATATATATATATATTATTCCAATTTACAACTGTATATTGGAATACAGTGACAAGATCCCGGTGTTAAGGTATGCCGATGATTTGGTACTGCTAGATCAAGACATGGAAACCATACAACTAAATACAAGTGTTTTAATAAAAACCGGTAAAGAAACAGGACTCGAATTAAATACCGATAAGACGAAATATATGATTAGTAGCAGAAACGGTGGCGGTCTTGGTGATATTGATATATCAGGACATACTTTTGAACACGTAGAGAAATTCAAGTAATTAGGTTCAATGTAACAAGAAAAAATGAAATCCAGGAAGAAATAAAGTCCCGGTTAAAGGTGGGAAATGCATGTTATTATTTAGTTGCTAAGTTACTTAGCTCACGGCTTCTATCTAAAAACTTAAAGATTAGAATTTATAAAAATATTATTATTCCGACGGTTCTTTACGGATGTGAAACGTGGCCGCTCACTTTGAAGAATGAACAACGGCTTAAGGTTTTCGAAAATAAGGTACTCCGTAAAATATTTGTTCCAAAGAGAGATGAGGCCACTGGGGAGTTTAGAAGGTTGCACAACGCGGAAGTGCGTAACTTGTATCCTGTAAATATATTGAGTTGATAGCATCGTGGAGACTCAAAATGGGCGAGTAAAATTGTTGGGCTTCGTGAGGAACGGATTCCGAGAAAGTTGGTATTCGCTGATCCGACTAGTAGGCGTCCGAAAGGTAGGCCGAAGCGTCGATGGAAGGATTGCGTTAAGGCTGATCTCGGGGGCTTGGGCTCGAACAGTGAACATTGGACGAGTCTGTGTAACAGATTTTGGTGGTATCAGCATCGAACCTTCAGGTTCGCTAAGCCTATTATTATTATTATTACTATATTGGAATACATCAAGAAAATATGCTGCTAAAAAAATTGTGTACATGAAAAACATGAAGAGAAACTGCCCATTGGCAGCACTCCAGTAATTTTTCTATTTAAAAGCTACTTCATTTTTTATTAAATAAATATCTTAATATGGGTATTTTATTTTTAGTTTTAATAATGGGGAAAAACACCGAAACGAAGACTGAAGGCACATAAAAATGGTTTAACCAAAACAGTTTCTCGATTGAAACTGATCGATAAAAGCACCTTAACTAATCATTTTTTTTAGAATATGTAATAATTAATGACCAAGGAAACATGGTTTTATGAAAACAGAGAAGATAATTTTGAAAAATGCTACAAACTTATTTCACAACCCGATATGTTTCCAAAGAAACTAAATATAATTATTCAACTTTTTTGAAGTATAACTTTCTTTAGTAGTTTTTAAATTGAATTCAACAACCGGGATATGTAAAAGTAGTGAGTTGCAGGTACATATATTTAATCTATACTATTATAAAGGCAAATAGTTTGTTTGTTTGAACGCGCTAATCTCAGAAATTACTGGTGAGAATCGAAAAATTATTTTTGTGTTGGATAGTTCATTTATCGAGGAAGGCTTTAGGCTATATAACATCACGCTGCAACCAATAGGAGTGAAGAATCAGTAGAAAAAATGAAAAAAAAACGGAAAAAATTAACCTCGCATCCCAATGATTCCAAATGATATACCTTTTAATTTTAAAATAATTCAATTTCCTGTGAATTTATATTTTGCCATAAAAATGAATAAATTACACGGCCAACTATATGTCGCGTTGTCAAGATCGGGTTGAGGAGAAAATCTGTATGTTATTCTGCCACAAGAAAATAAAACTAAAAATATCATTTACGCAGAAGTACTTCAAAATATATTTTTTTGAAATAAATCTTAATAGCGATTACAATAACAGAAATTGACGCTGACAAAGGTTTTTAAAATATTTTTATTAATGATTTATGGCTTTATTGAGAAATAATACAATCTTTCACTATCTTGGGCAATAAGCATTAGAGCTAAAAGAAGTCATTCGTTCCATATGTGCAAAGTAAAACAAAAAAATAAATTAACCTAATTCAAAAATGAAAAAATAAAGAATTAAATAAAATAATTATAATCTTGGCCACATTCATACCTATATACAATATCTACATACTGCCCCTGGGAACTCTAAATCGAACCTCAGCATCCAGAAATGGATGTCGAGGCACAATGTCAGGAGATTCCAGAGAAGTTGGCCATTTCCAGCACTCCAGTTGCGTATTTATAAGAGATCTCTCGGCCACTGCCGCCTCAACATACGAGAAGGGTTGTAAGGATGGTTGGTACTAGATAGGGATTGTACCAGGGGATTAGGAAGAAGAGTAAGTTTCTGGTGGAAGGTTGAGAATTTGGATGGGATGAGATCAAGGACATAAGGGATCTTGAGGACATGATGTAAGGTCTTGTTTGTAACATAAGTTTTTACTTTCACTTACATATATAGTAACGGGAAGTATTGCGATCGTGAAACTTTTCGAATTCCAGTTTTCAACGGAAATACACGTTTTAGGGTCCCTTGAGTTCAAATAACCAAGTCCCGCAAAAAGGTCTGTGTGTGTGTGTGTGTGTGTGTGTGTGTGTGTGGTAACTCCAGGGCAGAAACGGTAAGTCCTTTAAAACAGAAATTTCATATTGAAGACAACTATATGCCCGAGACGTGACAAAACTTTTTTCATCAAAATGATCTTATCAGAAGAGGCACTTTATACCATGCATTTTGCACCTTTTTTCGATTTTCAAGAAAACGGTTACGTCGATTTTGATTAAACTCGCTATATCGGTGTATAATTTAATGGGTTTTATTATAATTTAAGTTTCATTCGGATTAAATGGTATAAAAGGGCTTAAATGCCGATATTTTAAATTTTCTTCTCCTAAAGTACCTTTAATTTTGTAGATTCAATAAAAATAACTATATTATCTTGTTAACGTCGATGAAAAACAGGTAAATATATAAATTGAATGAATTCGAAACCCAACTAAAGGAGAAAACAGAAAAAAATATATTTTTTTAATGCAATTTTTCGTATTTGAACATAAGAGCTATGGTATGGAATCGTGTTTGTGTTAAAAATGTTTCTATATAAATTCAATTCAATTAATTCCTTAATAATTTCACGTATTTTTATCTCTAACTGTTTTTGAAAATTCTTTCATTGATTTTAAAAATAGAGGTAAGTGAAAGTCGTGTGTAGCCCGCACCAGATTTTTTTTTATAAGGCGACAAAAATGAAGGTTATACTTAACAATACATTGACTGAAAATATACAACTTTGAGGAAATATGTAAGTTCTTGTAATCCCGTATCGTAGAGATATATATGCTGTATTAAGACAATACATATTCAGCAAAGGAAGCTCCAGGTCTTATCTAAGGACACGAGAAGCACGCAGGCTCCAACTCCATACATCTTCCTAACTAATTCTCGTGTTCTATGGAAATCTCTTACATTTATATACGCCATATATAATGGACCTTACTGAATTTAGAATTAATCTATACCATTAGAATAGATTTTGTAATACATTCTGTATTAATTTATGCCTAGGCAGGAATATTCCCGCCGGGATATAGAATGTTATTTCTTATACATATTACCGGAAGGTGCTGCCCCCTAGTGAGTTTCCAATAAGCTAGGTTTTATCAGTAATTAAAATATTTCTTAAATTATATATTTAAAATTCTTTTAGCTTGAATTTTTTGAAATTGTGAAATACCTAGTTTTTGTTATGTCGCTCTTCATGTCATTTATGTATATAATAATCATATCGGCCAATACGAAAAAAACAAAAAAAACCTGTACCTCTATAACCATAAAGGATCTTGAACTCAGTACAAATAGAGATTGGTACTGTTTCTAGGCCAACAGCTGTGTAAAGAGGTGACGCTGAGCCGCCAAGGTTTTCTCTAATTTTGGCACCCGCTTTATAGAGGCTTGGTTTGCCCCAGGAGGGTCTCCATACCCCAGGATCGCCTCACGGCTAAAACAACAGGATTAATAATATTCTACCACAGACGGGATTCAAACCAAGTCCCGAAAAATCCTTGCCTTTTTCATTTTCAAATCATCTCTTCCATTTCAACTCCATTAGGTACGAATTTGTATATATAAGTCACAAAATGTACTCATTAATGGAAGGAAAGCATATTCTTAATTCACAAACACTTGAGGTGCAACATCGGTGTCCATCTCCCTATCCCGTTTAGCATTTTTTTAAATCTTAAGCTGAAAAAAGGGATTTAGTATTAAATATGGACGAATTGATCGTTTATAATTCAACACAACAAACCAAAAAATAAACAAATCCTGGGGGTTTTTTAGATTGAAATTTGGATATATCGTTAAAATAAAATATTAAGAGGATATAATATTTAAATATTTTTTGTTGATATATATATATATATATATAATATATTCGTAATATCAGTTGATTTTTTTTTTCGAAAGTTCGTATTTTCCGAAAATCATGAAACTCTAACAACTACCATTTTAATTGCATACATAATGAAATAAAGATGATATTTCATTCAAAGGCACTATTTGAAAAATGAAATTAAAAAATGGTGCTATAATTTTCTGCTTACGTCCTCTAATTTTTTTTTTTTTTTTTTTTCCAATTTCCTTCCGATTTTTGACAGTATTTACATATGTATTGCATGTTTCTCCTAGGATATTAAATCCTCTAAAAGATTGGTTACTATGCATCTCGCTTTAAACTGGATCAAGTAATAATTAATTGTGCTAAATTGCTGGTTTTGGAAAACTTTTTACGGTTTTCTGACATTTTGGTCATCTCGTATCTCAGAAGAAGTTTCAAATACTTCAATGCGTTAAATGTGGAACCTGCAGTAAATTAAATGGTCTAAAATTGCTTAAAGACACCGTTTTACATAAGATGCGCTGAAAAAAGAGTTATTAAGGGAAAAATTTAAAAGAAAAAGCACTTTTTTAAAGTGTTTTTTCAAGATGTTGGAAGGTCTGCGAATCTCAAAACTTAGGTTTTTAAAGAGGGGTTTAGTACATAAAACCGTATTTATTTTTCTTTCATTAATAAATAATATCTTATATTTATTCGTTATGTGTTTTATTAAGATACTGGTCAACTTTCGGTATAGCATAACGTATGATGTATGATATTATATACAACTATAAAGATTATTAAAAATAAAAAATAAATAAAAAATCAAATTTATCCTACCTTTTCCAGTCAAAATGCTTTCTCTACTGGACGACATGTTTTTCCACATACGGTATAGAAAACTCTGAATATTTTCCCAGTTTTCCTTGAGCCTGTGAAAAATCTTTAGCGTTGGCTATTAATTTCCCTTGAGCAATAGCCCTGGTGGGTGGTAGGCGACGGTCAGTAGAACATTAATCTCTGTCAGTCACCTCCAGACACTCGGAGCCGATTCATTATAAAACTAGCACGCTTCGGTGTAAGGTTCACTAGGGCATCTCAAGGTCTCTTCGTGCTCAGTGTTTTAGCCTATATTTATTTGAAAATACATTCTCGTATATCTAACTATTATGTTGTGACACATGAAATGTCCGTTTTCAAGGTAAAGGATTTTTATTAAAAATACGTTATGAAAACCTTATTTTTTACCTTCTTATTCTACACATTTTCCCAACGTGACACCTACTTTTTTTTATCTCCGAACTGAAAACTCTGAGCTCTGAAGTGAAACAAAATCTAAAAACGCAATTTTCACTAGATCATCATTTTCAAAAAGTTTTCCTTTGACGAAGTTGTCTAAATTTCTGAACAGGTGGTAATCTGTTGGAGACAAGTCGGGAGAATATGGTGGGCGCGGATGAACTTCGTAGCCCAGTTCTTTCAATTTTTGCACGGTATGTTTTGAAACATGGGTCTTGCTGGCGCTCAGTTGAGATCATGAGGCACCCATGTATCGAGCTTTTTTACTTAGTAGATGCACTTGCATATAGTTGTGCTGAGAGTCCTTTAACTGTTTGGTAAGGGGTTTCCTTCTACTATATGTTTGAGGACATCGTTGTCTTTTACGGACGGAGGTCTTCCTCGGGGCAAGTTTTCCAAGTCGGTCGAAAATCGCGTGTTTCCATGTTCATATTTGGA